>BLBF01000041.1:25877725-25926854 GCA_015471245.1 Laticauda colubrina
TAAGAAAACATATATATATATATATATATATATATATATATATATATATATATATATATATATATATATATATATTTTTGTGCCATTCTCTTGATAGTTCCTTGATCATTGATTAAGCTATTGTTTGATTATTCATCTAGGTTGGTAGTTATTAATCCACTTATCTATTAATCTATTAATTGGGCTATTATTAATCCTGTTTCAATCCCTATTTATGTGGATGTTGATTGCTGGCAAGAAATTGTTCTGGTTTTCTCTCATTTTCTCTTCAGCCCAAGCTGCTGATGGATCACCCATTAAGAAGCAATACAACCTCATCCTAGGAAGGAAAAAAAAAACTTTTCATGAATGTTTGTGCAATGTGTCAATTTGAAATGAAGGTAATGTAACCACATGTATTGTGAATGAGATAGGAATTTACAAGATTGGCAAGAAGAAAATAAGCAGCAGAAACCACAAGTAGGGACAAAAGGACACAGAGCTTAACCAAGACATAATTCTTGAGGGGTAATATAAAACATATGCTCAAACAAGGCACAACTCCATAGACAATCATATAATCTAAAAGCAAGTTAGAACTCCATAAAAAGTAACAGCTTTGTGAAATGTTACTTCCCTTTTTCTGGAACTCAACTAGAAAAGATCATGCTTTGCTCTTAGCTCCCAAACTGTATGGGACCCTTTTGCTGAAGCACTTCAATAAAAGTTTTGCAAAAATCTGCTTTTCGTGTCTGGCTCTGATTGGCTTCTGTGCCAGGCTGAACAAATTTTTGAACAATACTGCCCCATTTCCCAAAAAGCACCCTCTTTGGCAATGATTATATCTTCTTCTTGTTGACAGTGGGCTATGAAATGTGCCTAAAAAGTATCAGAAGTGGATGCTTCCTCAAGACCTGAACATCCAAAACTTTGAAGAAGCAGATCTGCCCAGTCATTCTCCTCTAGGCCTAAAGAGTCATTATTTATTTTGTAACAAACTCACATGTCCTTGTTTTTAGAATACACACTCTACTTATATAATTATCCAATGTGACCAAAATATTCACTCTCTACAAAAGGGGATTAGCTGATTAAAAATCTCTTGTACAACTGAGAATCTTCTTCTTTTTTTTATCACTGTGCTATCTCAGCACACTTTTAGAGATGATGCTTTGCAAACCGTGCTGATGAGAACAAAGTCATCATTCTTTCAAGGGCTGAAGCTGTAATGTCTTATAGAAGGATCTGTAAAGTTGTAGGCCTTCCTGGCTTCTCTGAATGAGCATCTGCAGGGACTGAAAATGCCTTATGAGATGGCCAGTGAAGTGAAATAAATAGTACTAACAATAGCAATGGCACTTTCAGCCCTCTCTCAGCAGTTTACAGAGTCAATGTATTACTCCCAGCAGTCTGGGTCCTCATTTTATCCACCACAGAAGGACAGAAGGCTGAGTCAAGTTTGAACCTGGTGAAATTCAAACTGCCGATTTGGAGGCAGCTGGCAGAAGTAGCCTGCAGTACTGCACTCTAACCACTGTGCCACCGTAATTCTTAATGTCTGTATAATGTGGAAACAAGCTGGGATAGTTTTAAAGCAGGCATACCAAGATTTCCAGCAAAGGTGGCTACCTCAGTGCTTGGAGAGGGGGGCATATATGTGTTGTACAAAACACTTTTTAAAAATATATTCACAAGAAAGGGTTTTTTCCTCTTAAGATCAAGCTTCC
This sequence comes from Laticauda colubrina, assembly GCA_015471245.1. NCBI lineage: Eukaryota > Metazoa > Chordata > Lepidosauria > Squamata > Elapidae > Laticauda > Laticauda colubrina. The sequence continues at coordinate 25,879,432 of BLBF01000041.1, forward strand.
ATATTATATCAAATGTCATGCATCTTGTGTGCCTGTGGATATTATCATTAGTTGCACATTCTGTGGGATGTTGAAGTCATGGGTGACATTTTTCAGTGTTTATCTTGCATGCACTGTTTGTACTTCAGATGCCTTTGTACTTTCACTGTTTGTTCTTCTGATGCTCTTTTGTTGTTGATTTTTTTTGTGGGGGAAGGGTAAAGTTGTCTATGAAGTGGTACCAAGTATAACAACAGAGCTTTGGTTGAGGATGCTGGATTTCACATACCAGGAAACAAAATAGAAACGTCATAATTACACAGTTTTTTTCAATCTTGTGCCTATACTGCAATATTATTGTATATGATTATTTATCTATTTATGATTGAGTTATATGCTGCCTATCTCTCCTTTCAAAGCAACACTGAGTTGCTAATTATCCACAGTACATCAGTTGGTTGCATCCAGCATACTGATCCTATTAGTTAAATAATTTCAAGTGGTGGGCCCAGGAAAAGAGCCTTCTCTGCTATTGCTACCACCCTATGGAAAACTTTCTCCCCAGAGGTAAAGCAGGCCCCTCCTTCTTGGTCTTTCAAAAGAGTTTGAAGACTCACTTGGGGCTCAAAGATGGCAATGTATGCAACCATGCAACCTAACTGTCTTGAAGGTTCTCTACTGCCTTCTAACTGTGGGTAGGTTTCTTACTACCATTTCTTACATTTACCCCTTGAAAGTGAGTTGAATTACATTAGAAATTTGATTCTATGAGTTGGAGAAATCTATCCCATGGACTTAAGCCTCGTGTGATAAAGATTTTGTATCAAGCTTCAAAAGTCATATTTCATATTGATACCATTACTGCATCTCAGCTTGCCAGTAAACTATGGAGGGAGAAAGAGGGAAGTAGAACACGGGACAGGCATGCAGATATCAGTATGAGAACCAAGAACATTTCAGCAGGTGTTTACAGATACTGAAAAGACTTTCCCACAACAAAATCCAGAGACCATATTGGACAATGTGACCTGAACTAATTGGGGAGTGGGGATGGGGTGGAAGAATTTGTACTTTAACTATAAGAGTTAGCGCAGGAAAGAACTAGAATTGGTATTGCCCTCGATAGTGCCAAAATGAGGTACTCAATAAAGTTTTGCATAAAGAGATTGGATTGTCTTGTTCATGCTTGCTTTAATTGGGTCAGTTAATCTGAACGTTGACATTTTGCTTGAAATTGTTTATTCTGAAGCCCAATGAAATTTGTTATTAGAGAATATTTGGCTACCAAAATTTGAAACTAGTTGCACAATGCCACAAATAGTTGAGCACGTGGAACAGTTATTATGTGAAGGTGGCATTTGTCTTTTTCCACATGATAGACACATCATAATTATTTCCATTCTGCATAAATTGGGAAATGCAATTAATAAAAGAACAGAAAAGACAGAGAATGAACTATGAACTTTACCTTCAAGAAGGAATTGGAAGGAGAAGTAGGATTCTAATTTTAATTCAATTCTGTTTGCCAAATGATTTAATGGATAGAATTGTCAAAGTCCACTATCACTAAACTGAATTAGATCAGGTTCTAGAGTGAAAGTAAGCAAGGGCCTAGTAAAAGAAAAAAAGGAAAAAGGAAAAATCAATTTATACAGGTAGTCCTAACTTAAAACAGTTCATTTAGTGACTGTTCAAAGTTACAATGGCATTGGAAAAAGTGATTTATCACACACACACACACACACACACACATATTTATAAATATAATATATTATATTATAATATAATACATCATTTATATAATATAATATAAAAATATAAAAATCTAATTTAGATTTCATCCCACTCTTTCTTTTTGTGATGATTTTTAGCTGATAGAAAAATTACACTGAGTTTTTAACTTTTATTCAATTGGAGGTACTGAAGGCATCAAACATTTCCAGTCTCCCACCTCTTAGTTTTAATGAGACAGCCTGAAAGCAATATAAGGATCTTGCTATCTGTTATAATTATATAGCTATATTTATCCTTGTGGATGCTATAATTTTAACAGCTTTCTTAACCCTTAGATTATGCCCTGTTCTTCCAACTGTTGTGCACCATCTTTAGTTGGATGGATACAGTTTCATAAAAATTCTGAAAATGTAACATTTTAATTGATAATTGATTTAATTCAGCTACTATTGGACACTGAAGTAATTTTTAATATGATTCTTTGACAATATCTGAACCAACTATTGATTGTTTTGGGGATTTTCTCAAAATTTTATAGCCTAGATTGACATTTTTGAATCCTACATTAGTGTGATTACAAGTGGAATATTACCACTTAGGTCAAATTATGCTATCTTAGATCCTTTTTAAAAAATAAATAAATTAGAGTTTACTTGTTGCTTAAGCTATTATAACCTGTGAACACATTAAAGAGAGTGTACAGGGCTGTCAAACTCCTGGCTTGTGGGCTGGATGCATCACTTGGTGGCCACGCCCATGCCTGGCTTAGCGAAGGGAAAAAAAGTCCTAATAGGTCACAAGTGATGTTTTACAGAAAGTGAAGATATAGACAGATGGTATAATAATTTCTTTATCTAGATTATTTATTTATAATATGTAAGTTAAATGTGACCAGTTTTGCTCCTGTAGAATTTATCTTTGAAGAGGTCTTTCTATTTATTTCCCTTATTTCAAATGAATTTAAAAAATTTTGAATAACTTTCTCTGGCAGGGGCATCACTGAATGTTTTCATTGTGCAAATTACTATTTCTTGTTAGGAAATGTGGATTTCATTTTCATTTTTCACATATCAATTGTTTATTGATAGTAAAAATAAATAAATAAAGGTAAATCTAGAGTTAGAATGTCAATTAATAGATCAGTTAATAGAATTCTTTATTGGCCAAGTGTGATTGGACACACAAAGAATTTGTCTTGGGACAAATACTCTTATTTAGCTTCAACTTCAAAGCTATTTTATGACTGGACAAAAGTAATGACAAGTAGTGGGGTCCATATATAATATTTTCATGTGTATTTTGCAGCATTTTCAAAACCTAGATTTAATGCAGCAAAATAGAAATGGAAAACAGTGAATTACCAAAGTTACATTGATTTTTTAAAAAATCCCTAGAATTTTATCAGAATAGAACTTAGACTTATATGCCATTTCATAGTGCTTTTATAGCCATATCTAAGCAGTTTACAGAGTCAGCATATTGCCCTCAACAATCTGGCTTCTCATTTTAGTGACTTTGGAAAGACGGAAGATTGAATCAACCTTGAGCTGGTAAGGACCAAACTTCTGGCAGTGAGCAATGAATTGTGAGATAGTCTGAAATACTGCATTCTAACCACTGTACCACCATGGTTCAGTGAATGATTATGATTATGGGAATAATCCAGTGGTGAGATTCAATTTTTTTTTACGACTGGTTCTGTGGGCGTGACTTGGTAGGTGTGGCAGAGAAAAGATACTGTAAAATCAGAGGTGGTATTTGCTAGTTCTCTGAACTACTCAAAATTTCCACTACCAGTTCTCCAGCACTGGTCAGAACCTGCTGAATATCACCTCTGGAGTAATCATAATTTTAAAATATCTGGGAAATATATTCTTCAGTAAGGTATGTGTACATTTCACAATAGCTTTACTTTGGATCAACTTAGTTTGGATTTAGTTGCATTTAAAATTAATATGGGAGTGGGTGATGGCTGACTGATGTTTTAGGATTATTTTATGAGCTCATGGTTTATGCCCTTCAGTTTAGAGCTGATCAAGACTTATTAAACTAAATTTATCAGGTTTAATAATATAATTTGATAAACTTAATAAAACTTTGGAAATGAAAAAAATGACTTATTAGAGTTATTAAAACTATTGTAGAACTATTGTAGAAGACTTTGATTTGGCTAAGACTACATCTTGGCATTTTATTCAGTTTCAATATTTGTTTTCATGATTTTGTCCTGATGCCATTGCTACTTCTGAAGTCCCACAGATCAGTGGTCCCCAACCTTTTTTGTACCAGGGACCAGTTTCATGCAGAAACACTTTTTCAAGGACTGGCAAAATCAATTATTCCCCAATAGTAAAGGGGTTCTTTACTATTTCTTTACTAAAAACATATTTATATATATATTTTAATCACGATTATTCACTTTTTGTGGCCCAGTACAAAATGATCCATGGACCGGTACCGGTCTGGGGCCCAGTGTTTGGGGACCCCTGCCATAGATGATAATGGCTTTGTACAAATCAACTGAAAGACTACTAATTATTATTTCTGAGAAAAATAATACCAGTAGTTATTATCATTATTAGTTAAAGTTCACCTTTTAATAAATCAGGACATATAATACTCCTTTGTGAAAATATTTTTATGCAACATTATATTGGAATATATTTATCACAAAGTTAATTAAAAATGCCATAATTAATAAGGAGAATTGTAACATTGGGTTCATGAGTTATTTGGTTAACTTGTTCAGATGATGGTGGTCAATATTCATCGAATAGTGTTTTATTGTTCTATTCCATTTTCTCTGCACTGTTATCTTTTTACTTTCAATGTCTCACTGAGCTGAATTAATAGCAGAAAGCAGAAGTTTTGTATGTTGAGAAAATAAGCTGATTGTTAAATATACTTATTAATCTCACCCTTGGCCAGGAAAAATATGACCTTTATCCATTAGATTCTCCTCTCTCTTTGGACCAAATGGACATCATTAATATATGTAGAATACTGGCTGGACAGAGAGAGACACACTGTTTCATCCCAGTTGTACATATTGGATGGATCTCTGGAGTCTACTTAACTCAATTCTGAATTTAATTGAACTGAATACTTTATTTAGCCAAGTGTGATTAGACACACAAGAGTCTGCTTATCAAAATAGCATGGATCCCATCTTATATTCTATGTATAGAAATAAGCTATGCTCAAAGTTGAATATTAGTTAATGCTTGTTATCTCTACTGTGTTGGGAAGCAACAGACCAGTTTAGGAAGTTCAATATTGTTTGTGTACAGTGTGTAAAAGTATGTTCTGTGAGAAAATACCAGAAATCCCCCCCCCTTTGATTTGCTCCCTGAAAAGATTGTGCCCTTCTACCAATCCTATTATTTTAACTAGAAATCACTGAGGAAGACATGGTGGCATCTAGAAAGAAGAAACCGCAGGAAGGCATTGAGACGTGCCAACTTTTGCTGGCTAGATATTGGTCTTTCATGCAGAGCTGATTCTCCACTCATGGCTGACTGAAAAATGGCTAAGAAGCTTCTATTCTCCCTTTTATTGCTATAAGAACTTCTAGACTGTTTTGAGTTATTACTTTGTAATACTGTAATACTTTGTAATACTATTTTTCCACCATAAGTTACCCCAGTGTTTTGGATATATTTCTTCAACTGTCATCTCAGGTTTATCTAATCTATGGGCCTTTCTTGAAATGGAGGTGCAATTGTACAGCAGCAATAGCTCACCAAGTGAAATGAATAATGTTGACATAATTTAGAGGAAAGGAGCCTCCCAAGAAAAATCTGGAAGGCTGACTCATGCTGATAGTATCCTGATGGAAGACTATACATGTCTGGGAGGGGAATCACTTTTCCTCCTGACAGATTGTGTCTTTCCAATACTTCCCCCCCCCCTCCCAAAAAATTATGGTAGGTTGACTTCAGCCAAGATGAAGAACCCAACTCTTCCTAGTCTGCTAAAATGAGATACTTAAGCTGTTCTCCAATGTTTTTTTTTCTCTCTCTAAAACTCTAGGAAAAGAAATAAAAAGCAAATAGTGTTGGATTTTCTTACCCAACAGTAAAAGCATAAAAAGAACATAATATGGAGGAATATCCTACATGTGTGTGTACACACACAGAGATAATATTTGTGGAGCTGAGTGGAAGATTTTAATTGTTAAAAAAAAAAAAACTTAATTTTTTTAAGGTGGTTGGCAGCCTTGAATTGGAAAGGGAGAGCTGAAAATTAGCTTTGAGTCATGGGAGAATATATGGTGTGTGGAAGGTATAATATTTTGTATGTCCTAGGGCCTTATAGAAGAAAGGGCTGGGAGTAAAATAGGCTGCTGGAGAATGAGTTGCTAGAAAGGTAGATTTCCTTCCTTCCTTCCTTCCTTCCATCCTTCCTTTATAAGCCACTCTCTCACTTATAGTTGGATGGTTTGCAACAATATTAATGTGGTTGCAGGACTGCTTCTCTATGGTGAAGAATTGAAAGCAAGAAAGAGGAATGGAACAAGTGGTAGGAGAAAGAAGGGTGTTTATTTCCATAGAAATTATGATAAAAGGTATTGTCTGAGATATAAGTGGAGAAATTGCTCCCTAATTAAGAAAGACCTTTAAGAACATGGATTTTATAAACCATTTACAGACAGGATCCCATAATGACCACCAGAGATAGCAGTGGACAATTTGATGGCTTATCTTTGTTGGGGATGACAGTATGCCTTTATTGGTCCCACTAGACACCTTGATAACCTTTGATAATATTGTTCCACTAAATCACCTGCCACACCTGGAGATTGGAGGTTAATTTTTTTTTCCTATGCAAATGAAAACATGGCAGCAGAATGGTCATGGTGGTTGTTCCTCCAATATGTAGTCTCATAGGACTCAGTTGTCTCTCTTTTTAAACAGCAACAAAAAACCAATGGGGGAGATCATCTGTATGCAAGCTGTACATTACTAGCCCAGATTAAAACCTGGGCATCATACCTGGATGACTCAAAACAAAATGTCAGCCTTGGAAGCCATATTAGCAGCAGAAGCTTCTATGCTGCCACATTCCTGTGTCTGGGAAATTGGGATGAGGGATTTCATAGAGTGTATATAGTTAGACATAATAGCATTCTTCTTTTCAGTCAAGATCATGTCATCCTGCACCTAGTCAAGGAGTAGTTAGAGGAATGTCTCCAGTTGGGACATATGGTGATTGGGCCATGTGTTGGACTGAAGGGTTCAGGGGATGGGTTTTGATTTTCAATTATTGAGGGAAAACCCAGAACTTTCAGATTTGGGTTTTCCCAGGTGTGCCAGTATGACGACTCTAATAAAATGGAACTTTGATAAAATGCCTGTCTCAGGGTTTTGGGAATTGGAGTTTGTTTTCTGGAATGCTGACAACAAATTTGGATTTCAACCCTGAAAGATGGAATTTTTTAGTAAAAGACCTAGCCTGATCCTATTCTATTTATGACTCTAGAGTAGGTCACATTCCTTCAAAGAAACAACATGATCTGAGAGAATCCCTGGATCCACAGCTCCAATTAAAATAGCAAATAGAAACAATGGCTGATGTATCCAAGCTCAGGTTTTCTTGGATCAAAAGGCTTTGGCATGAACAACTCCTCTTTGTCATCTTGCTACTACTAGAAGTACTAATACTACTGCCAGATGTTATAAATCATGCCTTTGAAGATAATCGTTCTGGTCTCCGAGAAAGATTATGTTCAGAGTTCTCACACTGTAGGAGATAAGTGGAGTGGAGACTAAATGATCCTTTTCAATGTCACTATACTCTGAAATTCTTGACTTCCTGAAAGAGGAAACAGTACCAATCTCCTGATCATCACAAAAATATTGAAGACCTTAGTGTTTTGTGATGGTGCATTGGTTCTGATGATACAAGAACAATATTATGACAGATGAAATTGGATTGCAATATTGCTTCTTTGATATTTGTTGATTATAAACCTCTAGTTCATGGAAGTGAGTGGTCTAAAATGATTGCCTAGGTAACCAGATAAAACAATGACTATTGAAGTAGTGCCAGGTATTGGCAGAAAAATAGAACAGAAATGCAAGTTATGAAATAAGAAAATGGAAAAAGAGAGAACAAGGAGAGGAAACTATCACATATACAGAAGTTCAAACAAAATTAATCAAGTCCCGAGGTGGCAGTATCTGGCAAATGTTGATTCCAAAGCTAAGCAGAGTTTGATCTGGTTAGTACTTGGATGGATGATCTCTGGGGAATCTTTGGTTAGACTAAGAAATCAAATAAACATCTTGGTGGCCAACAACTTAAAAATATGCATCAGTGGACTATATCCATGAAGCAATCAGAATCAAGCTCATCTTGAAGGATACTTTATTTTTCCATGTGCATTTCAATAGGATGCTGGTTTTCAGAGTACAGTGCAAAGATGATCTATTGCAAATTAATGTAGATTTGCAACAATGACTTTATGATCAATAAAATAGGGTTTTACCCATTTTACTTTCTAGAGGAACATTCTCTTTTGATTGCTAGGAAATAGACTTACAGAGCACTTAAAGTATACTTTTGAGTTAAAGCAGCTGAGGTAGATTATGGTATCTTTTTTGCCCTTGAAAAGCCTTCAACATTTGCAAATTCTTTTTTTGATGAGGAAGTTCAAAAAGCACATTAAGGCTCTGTGAGGGCCAGAAATAGCGGTTTCATTCATCTCAATAAGTTTATGATGTCACTGGTCACATCCTCTAACCAAAAGGTCTATGGAGATTCTCAGTCATCCAGGTCATGGTTGTCCCAAAATGCTTTTCCCAAAAAGGCAACTTTCTTTTTTTTTTCTTTGAAAATGTTTAATTTTTCCTCCAAGAAGCTTACTCAGTTCTAACTGGTAGGGAATAGAACACAAAAACCAGATACCAGAAAAGGTTTTAGTTTCCATTTTACATCAGCTCTAGAAATGTTTCAGGATTCTGTAATGCCAGAATTAGAGATTCTACCTAACATGGTTCTTTGCAACAATTAATGACTAGATACAGATGGATATCTTCTAAGGATTCTAATACTAATACACTAAGTACTAATTTTGCACCTCCTTATTGGTCTGACTGAACCTGATGAACATCCAGTCTTCAGTGAACTTGCTAAAATGCAAGTCAATAATATTTCAAAGATATATCCAGTGTGGAAGTATCTCTATGCACATCTAAATAGAGAAAACATTTGGGAGAAAAAGAATTGAGATTGTTCTTTTGTCTTACAGTGAATAATGAATTTCCTGCACCATTTGATTTTGAGCAGCCAAGAGAGGGCAGATGTTTTCAGACACAAATTCCTCGCAAGGGACAAACTGTCATAAAAATGAAGCATTGGCAAAGAAAACTTATCTTTTAATGCTGCAATGCAAGAACAGCCCTATTTGTTGCAGAAAGAAATCTATTTTGGCAGTTCTGCTGAATCAGAACTGCACCCTTCAGTAGTAAGAAGAATAAGAAAATGACCAGAAACAGTCATTCATAATAAGATTAAATAAAAATACACATGCCACAATAGATGCATGTGATTCAATCCAGCATGCTCACTCTTTTTATATGAACAATATTTATTTCTCCCTTTTTCAAGGAAGACAGCCAAAATGGCATAATTGTATAATGAGAAGCCTATGAGAATAAAACAAATCATATAATACAGAAAATGGTTGGCAATAAGGTTTAAGAACTACTTAAAACTGTAGGTTTGATTAAATTTAAAAGAATAAGAAAACATTATGGTATTGCAGCTACAAAGGAAGAAGCTAATCTGATTTCATGGAACAAGCAATTCCACACCCTGGATGCTACAATGCAGAAGGTCCTATCCAGACATCTTCATTAACTCTGTCTTTAACTCTGTTTCAAAACTATTTATGCTCCAAGAGAAGAATACACCTAACCCCTAAATGCACACATGCTCTCAATAAACAGACAGGATCAAGCAGGAAAATCTAGTTCTTCAAAAAAAATTTAGCTTTAATATTTCAGCTTAATCAAGGATTTGCTGCTCATTCAATTCAGCAGTTCTTGACTTTTAAATACACATTTACAAGCTTAGAGGGCAACACTGATAATCACCATTATGCACTGGATTCTGACATCTACCAATAGATGTTCAAGGGTTAAAATGCTTGTCAAGTTTAGATCAAATCTAAATCAAAGTTCATTTATTCACCAAATCAAGGGCAGATTGATCTCTATTTTCTTTCAGTTATTCCTTCAAGTGTCTTCTCTTGTTGATAACCATGGGTCTCAAGAGGGGCTGCTTTGATTCATGCTTAACCATAGGACTAAAAGATTTGGCAAGGTCATAACTCCTTCCACATCCTATATACTGTTGAGCAAATTGGGCTTGTTCATCTGCCTTTAGAATTTCTTCTTACCCATTAGGTAAGTGAGGCCCTAGAGCAGTGTTTCTCAACCTTGGCTACTTTAAGATGAGTGGACTTCAACTCCCAGAATTCTTCAGTCAACCCTGATGGCTAGGGAATCTTGGGGGTTGAAATCCACTCATCTTATTGTGGCCAAGGTTGAGAAACACTGCCCTAGAGATTCATCTTCAGAAGTTTGTTTCCTTGAAATTTCATTTATTCATTCTTAAAAACCTGGTATTACAAATTTCAAGTAGAAAAGAAAAAAGTATAATACTAATACGCTTAGCAGAAAATTAGATAGTGGAGGTCATCATCATCATCATCATCATCATCATCATCATCATCATCATCATCAAACTAAGGACAAATAGCCAACAAATCTCTGATAACCAAAAAATTCTAATATATATAAAATGAACAATGTATTCTAATATATCATTAAAATCTTAAAGTACTAGGTAACATTTCATAACAATTTAGAGTCAAAAGCTAGAACTTTAAAAACTCTAAAATTTTAGAACACTGTGGAATCTTAACAGTATTTGGTTTGAGGCAAAAAGAAATTATAGAAAATATGCAGTATATTAAAATAATATTGTAGATAATTTATATACATTTGACATATAAATTTTATTTCAAATTTAAATATTCTAAAACTCTGATGAAAAGATAGATGCTTAGTGTTTTTCAAAAACTTTGCGCTACTGCAATCCCCTGTAATAATGCAAAATGTGTGTGCCCCCTATAAAAGAAATTCTTGATTCCTTTGGGTTTAGAGTTGGGGAAGTAATAAATACAGGATTTCCTTTTAATAAATGTATTTTAATTTGTTTATTCCAGGAGTTTTCAAACTTTGAGAGTTTGCACAAGCCAGGTTAAGGAAATAAAACCCAGAACATGTTTTAACAGTGTTTATTCTTTGTGAAGCTTGATCAAGTTAAAGAAAAATGTGGCTTCTTCTTGATTTCTCCAATGCCCCAAGATGTTACAACTTACAATTTGAGAACCCTTACGTTAAATGATATCAATACCTATACTGCTTGTGTGCATGTGTATGGAAATTGGAGGAGGTGAGAAAATTGCAATTTGGCTTTTCCTTAATACTCAAGATAATTCTGCTTTCTGCCAGGTATCAGCAGAAATGTTTTGCTGCCCTCTGTATCCAGCTTTCTTTGTTGGAAGCTATTTTCCTCTTCCAAGTTAACTTAGATGCAGAAATTCATCATGTAGTAGCAGTTGCTCTTTTTAGTTTGGACTCAGTGTGACAACTAATTTTCACTTCTCCATCTTTCTGAGTTATGGTGCCCTAGGCATAAAGAGAAAACTGAAGAATGATGAGTGAAAGGGGAAAAAACTATATAAAAATAAAATACTGTTATTATTCAGCAAGTATTAAAATATGTTGCTATTGAGGAAGAGATTGGGTCTTGCCCTCCTGACATAAATGCCATCTTCCCCACCCATACATAGCTCCTTATATTCAGCTCCTTTCTTTGCCATCTTGTCTCCTTGATTTTAATCTGTTAATAATTTTATTTTCTATGTTTATAATGGATGATTTAAACATTTTTCAATGTTTTATGTTGGGTACAAGAAGGGTGACAAATAAATTGTATGAATAAATGAATAGATGGCAGATAGATAGATAGATAGATAGATAGATAGATAGATAGATAGATAGATAGATAGATAGATAGATAGAGTTCAGCTGAAGGCTTAAAATATCCAAGTTTTGATGGCGTATGATGGAATATAGTCAAGGCTGGGGGCTTCCAACCAATGGACATATTTGTACGCATTAGTGCAGTTCCATTCATGGCATTGTTCATTCTCTGTACACAAAGAATGAAAAATTAAATCTCTCTGTTCATTGTATGCTGAGATATTCTCTGGGAAGAAACTGAGGAATTCAAACTGTGAATGTTTCACTGTCTTATTTATTTAATTGAATCTGTTCTTTCAACCCTCCAGAAAGCTCTTCAGAAGGAGTTTGATTATTACTGAATATTTCCCCAAAAATTCTTGATGGCTATTGTTAGGGATAACATTGTTCACCCTAACTGGTTTAGGTGAAATAATAACTATGAATCATAGTTAGTGTATGTTAGAGTGTATACAGCTTTAACTGTGAAATAGCAATTAAAGAAGTGGTTAAGAAAACAATATAAAAGTAGCAAGACTACGGCTTGCTCTCTCTCTCTGGCTTTGATGATCCCTGATTACTGCTTGGAATCAAGACTGCATTGCTCGAACGGGAGAGACAACAAAGGACTGGTTTTTATGTGAACTGACATAGGATATTCTACATGGACTTTGCTAACTGAATACCCCTGAATGGACTGACTACATGGTAAATGACTACATGGTTATTTGACTATGCTATTAACTTATAATGGAATAAAATATATTCTTGATAGCACAAGCGTATCTGTTATTTTTACTGTATGTTAATAAACATACAAGCTTAGCTCACTCATTTATCTGTGTGCCTATCTGACTAATGCTGCACATTCTGTTTAGCTTGTCTACCTAACCCTGGTTGGGGAACCCAGGCTTAACAGCTATCTCTCCAGCTTTTTCTTAGATTCTAAAAAGGACAATGATTATGAGCAATGCCACATAATTTAAAGGGCTTGTCACATAGGCCGACGGATGCAAAACGTATGTAAAAAGGACACAGCGATGAGAAAATTTTCCATCCATTGTTATCCACTCTCAAAAGTGCCCCAAATTTGCATAAGCAGAGTGGACAACAACGGAAAGGAACGGACGGGGAGAGGATGTAGCGAGGATGTAAAGCGGATGCTCCATGGAAGCCTAGCAGATGGAAGTGGATGGAAGCGGATGGCACATCTGCAGGGCTTCCGGGGGAGCACAGCGAAGCAGACACGCAACGGAAGGAACGGATGCAGAGTGGATGCCTAGCGGATGAAGCGGATGCATCACGGAAGCCTAGCGGATGCATAGCAGATGCCTAGTGGATGCAAAGCATTCACTGCGCATGTGGGGAGAATGCATTGTGTCAGCCCCACGGATATAAAAGGATGCAGCTCGCAAGCAGGTCACCATTCAGAGGAAAGACCTGCTGCCAGACACAGCTCCAGCCAACAACCATGGGGAAGAAGAGGAAGCCTGTGCCATCTTTTGCCAGCCCTGGCAAGAAGGACAGGGCCACCATCCCACCCCCTGGCCCTGACACTGCTTCTGCTGAGGCTTCTGCTGCTCGGGCTGACTCTGCTGGTGCTGGGGCTTCTGCTGGTGCTGCTCCTGGTGCTGGGGCTTCTGCTGGTGCTTACTCTGCTGGCGCTGCTCCTGGTGCTGGGGCTTCTGCTGGGGCTTACTCTGCTGGTGCTTCTCCTGGTGCTGGTGCTTCTGCTGGTGTTTACTCTGCTGGCGCTGCTCCTGGTGCTGGGGCTTCTGCTGGTGCTTACTCTGCTGGCGCTGCTCCTGGTGCTGGTGCTTCTGCTGGTGCTTACTCTGCTGGTGCTGCTCCTGGTCCTGCTGGTCCTGCTGGTGCTCCTGGTCCTGCTGATGCTGCTGGTGCTTCTGGTGCTCCTGGTGCTGCTGGTCCTGCTGGTCCTACTGGTGCTGCTGGTCCTGCTAGTGCTGCTGGTCCTACTGGTGCTGCTACTGTTGCTGTTCCTGCTGCTGCTGCTGGTGGTGTGGTGGAGCAGCCCCTAGAACCTCGAAGCCCCTCTGATGAGGGCCCAGATGGCCCTGCCAGAGGGAGGAAGAAGCATATATGAGAACGGGAGAGGAGGCAATACTCCATCAAAGAGGAACATGAGGATGAGGTGCTCGAATGGCTGAGGGAGAACGAGTACCTCAGGCGGAAGGGACACAGGCTCTATCGAGACACCAAGAGGAAGCAGGCGGCTTGGAGAGAGAAGGCAGAGAGCCTGGGCTACACTTTGGAGGTTCTCCTCAGGTGGTGGAAGCACATGCACACCTGGTACGGGAAGCTGCACCTCAAGAAATCTGGCCAGGCCGCGGTCAAGCTCACCAACCAGGAGACCTATGTGATGACCAAGTGCAGCTTCTTGGAGGGTGAGATCCGCCACCGAGGAGCAGCCCCTCTGACAACCCTCTCTCTCAGGCAGCCCACTGAGAGCCAGTCCTCTTCTGGCCAAGAGTCAGCTCCTGTGTCCAGCCAGGTTTCTGTGGAGCATCCCACGATGGAGACCCCCCCCAACAGCTGCACTCCCCATGGCAGAGTGCGGGAGGACCCCCTGATGCAGTGGGAGCAAGGAGAGGGCACTTCACCACAGACCAACCCACATCCACCCCGAGCTCCACCTCCACAGAAAGCAGGCAGAGAGCCAGACTGGAGGGGCAGAGCCACACTGACCTGCTGGAGATCAGGGACACCATCAAAAGCAGCGTAGATCTCCTCTCTCAGCTGGTACACACCGACATACCATCCTCAAACTGAAGGCCCTTCCTCACCTACGTCAACCAGACCCTCATGGACATGTCCGAATCACAGTACCAGGTGATAAAGGACAGGATCACCGGTCTTCTGCACAACCCTCCAGGCCCAGCTGAACCTGCTCCGACTCAGTCCAGGTCTGCTCCTCTACCCCAGTTGATGTCACAGCCCTTCCAAGGCTTTCCACAGGCCCTCACCTACGAAGGCTACAGCTACCAGGAGTTCCAGCAGCACAGGCAGCCCTTCCCAGTCCAGCCACAGGTTCATTGAATGCCACCGATTCCACCAATGCCACTGATGCCACTGATGCCACCGATGCCACAGATGCCACCCACGCCACAGATGCCACCCACACCACAGATGCCACCCACGCCTCACCTCACTCAGCTGCAGACCAGACAGCCCCACTACACTCCTCCTTCCTCCAACCCACAGCCAAGCCCGGTCTCAGAACATCTGTCATCGGTCTTGGGACTGACACCCCATGTCATGGAGGAAGGGGCTCTCAACACCACAGGACTGAGCCAGCTCTCTGAGAGCTTCCTCCACACACCATCCCCTGTTGTCCTCTTGGGGCCAGGCACCCCAATGGTGCCTCAGACCAGTACTCCAGCAGCAGCCACCTCCACAGCACCTGGACCCTTCACCCCTGAGACTATGAGCATGCCTCAGAGTGACTGAGAAGAATGCCAGAGACTGGGTTGCTACCTGTTGACTTTATCTTTGCTTGGGGCACTTTACTTGGATCATTTTGTGTTTACAGTTTGTTATTAATAAAGATTATCTTTGCTTCACACACTTGGTTCAGTTCTTTTAGTCAATAAAGTCTTGGTGGAAACTTTTAGAAACGGTTTAAGCCTTTGCATGCTTGTGGGATGAGTAAGAATAGCAGTGGGATGGTCAGGGATACCTGTGGTATGGGTAATAGCTGTGGGATGGGATAAGATAGCAGTGGGATGGGAAGGGATACCTGTTGGATGGGTAATAGCTGTGGGATGGGTTAGGATAGCAGTGGGATGGGTTAGGATACCTGTGGGATGGGTAATAGCTATGGGATAGATAAACCTCCAGTGCAAGCATAGTGGGACTGTATGGTCCACCCTCCCAGGTGCCACACCTTTGGCCCTTTATTATCAATAACAATGTCATCATTGATCCACACATTTCAACATAAACACAACTCTTTATTAAATGCCCTGTTCATTGCAGGGCCACTCAACATGCATGGCATAATCTCATTAGTGTGATGAGACAGTCTGAAGGAAGCATCCATTAAGCATCTATCATCCTGTCTTGCCACTCCACTGCTCCAGCTGGGGAGTTGCACCAGTGTTTCAGGAGGTTGCGCTGCTTCTTCCCTTCATGTGAAGCTCTGTTGGGGCCTTGCACATCCACAGTTATCTATCAGGTTTCGCCCTTGCCTCCATTCACCAGGCTCCATGTCCCAATTGCCTTGGTGGAGGTCCACAAGCCTGTTCTGCAACACTGGGTAGCGGGTGCGCATGAGATTGTGCAGGATGCAGCAAGCTTCCACGATGTTCCTCACAGTCTCTGGGCAATGCTGCATGGTGGTGAGAAGTACCTGGAACCTGTCAGCCAGGACTCCAAAGGTGTTCTCCACCACCCGCCTTGCCCTGGACAGCCTGTAGTTGAAGATCCTCTCTTCACGGGTGAGGCATCTGGAAGTGTAGGGCTTCATGAGGTAGGTTCTGAGGGAGAAGGCGTCATCCCCCACGATGAAGTAGGACACATCTTGTGTGTCGTTGGGCAGGGGGTCTGGATCTGGGAAGCCCATGATGAGGTTGCATTCCAGCCCCTCCTTGAGGTGACTGGCGTTGTATACCTGGGCATCTGAACATGACTCATTGCCTGAAGCATCGATGTACATGAACTTGTAGTCAGCATCGACCATGGTGAAGAGGATGATGCTGAGGAAGCCCTTGTAGTTGTGATAAGTGGACCTTGATTTGGCTGGAGCTTTGCAGGCCACGTGCTTCCCATCTATGGCTTCAACGGTGTGGGGGAAGTTCCACTTCTGATACCACTGCTCTGCAACTTTCTTCCAGCCTTCTTCAGTGGTGGGGCACTGGAGGAGCTCCTCCAGGTATTCTTCAATGATGGCCCGCACCGCTTCTCTGACCACAATGCTGATGGTGTTGTGTGGCACCCTCCAGCTGTACTGCATGCTCCTGTACGTGGTCCCGGAGGCCAGGTGGCGCAGAATGAATGCCACCTTGAGCCCAGGGTCCAGGCTGGGCCGGAAGTTGGTGTTTGCCTTGGTCAACGTGGATCTCAGCTGCTCCACAACTTCATCAACCATGGCTGGTGGCATCCTCATGAAGTTCTGGAATGCACGAGTGTCTTCGTTCCTCAGCTCCACCATCAGCTTGTTATACAGTCCGTACTTGGCTCTTCTCGCGATCCATCTTCGGACACAGACACTTCTTGGATGCCTCCTTTTCTTCGCGTAGAACAGATGAAAGAGCCTGTAGATGGCTTCTCACTGTTGCAGAATAATGATGGCTACCAAAAGGACTGTGCTTTGATCCATGGTGGACATCAATGGATGCTGTCGAAGAGCAAGAACCAGATGAAGGCTGCAGAGGTGTGCACAGCAGGGCTGCTGGACTGAAAGTGAGATCCAGGTGATTTCTCCCCCTTTTTATAGGAAATATAGGTTTTCCGCTAGTTGTCCTTTTGCATCCTCTAGACATCCTGCAGACTTCCTAAATATCCGAGATACGTCCCCTATATGAACGTTTTTTCCATTTTAATGCTTTCTATGTGAACTGCATCTGCTTTCATCCTTTCTCCATCCATGCTACTAACGCTGCATGTCCGTTTCGCTTCCTCTCTGTGTCCGCTTTCCGCTGGAGCGGATGCGAGTTGCACGGATGCGCAGCGGATGCCTAGCGGATATAGCAGATGCGTAATGGATGATGAGAGACGTATAATGGATGTTCCCCGTATGCATAGCAGATGTAGAACGGATGCGTTGGATACATTTTCCGCTCTAAAAGTTTTGTGCAGCTCAAAACTTTTTGAGTGGACGAAATGTCAGTAGACGGATTCTGTATGGATAGAGAATATGAAAAACGGATGCAGTGAGTACAGAACGGATGCATCACGTTAACCAATGGATGGCAAGTGTTTCTCTCCATTTTACATCCTCTTTCCATCCGTTGGTGCTCAGGGCCTTAAATGGGATTCAGGGAATTATTATCAATGCAGACATATTCAGTGATAACAAAGTAGGCTTTTGAGAACCACAGTCATTCCACATATTATCCATATGTCTTCTAAATAGTTGCACGTTCATCAATAGGTTTAGCATTTACATTAAAGGCACTTTTTAAAATTCCAAATGATGTAGAGTAAAAAATAAAAATAAATTAAAAGGGACGATGAATTTGCTTTTCAGAAATTATTCCTCACACTTTCAAAGACAATGCCACTATTCATACCAGCAATCCTCTCTCTCTTCTTTCTTAGCTTTATAGGTGGAACTAGAAGATCTGATTGGGAGGAATCTCTGCACACTAAGATGAAACTGCTTTGAATCCCAGGTAATCTGTTCTCAATCAAATGTAGGATTCTAATTCATTCAAATGAAATTCCATTTCAGGAAAGTTGCTACAGATTTCATTGCTATGGGATGGGTTCATCCTGAAGAATTGCCAACAAACCACGAAGTGGGTGACATATAAATTTAATAAATAAATAAAAATAAAATAGTTTCATGGGGTTGTTCGCCTTTTTATTGGCCAAATTGATCAGACCCAAAACATTGTGTCAGCTGGAAACATATTTAGGAAAGAAGTATTGAACTTTAAACCTTTTTTTAGGAACTTAATCTGAAAAGCAACACCTTTAGATTGCAAAATAAGGCTTCATTTGATTTTACCAGATGTACTGATGGTCACTCACAAGCCTATATTCCTTTCTTTACTCATAACTCACAATTACAGTTTCACTTGGTTCTAGTTCCTTATATTAAGACTTCCTGAAAGCTCTTTTCCCTGTTCTCTAGCAAACCAATTTTTGCTTTCAATAAATCTTTATATTTCTTTTCTCAAAACATCCCTATGGCTTATGTGCACAGTTCTCTCTGCACTTAAAAAGGTGTCCTCAGAAGAACAAAATTTAAGCTGAATTGAAGAGATTTGAAAAAAAAGCTGTGAGCTCCCATGTTGTTGATATCCTTGTACCCACTGCTATTTTCTGTGCCACATAATGGAAAAATGAAAGGTGATATGTTTTCCCTGAGCACTAATATACTTACAGAACCCTGACTTGGTAGTAAGTTCCTTTATTTAAAAATAAATAGCAATAGATCTTAGATTATATATTGCTTCATAGTGCTTTACAGCCTTCTCTAAGTATTTTATGGTGTCAGCAAATTGTGCCCAACAATCTGGGTCCTCATTTACTGACCCTAAAAGAATGAAAAGCTGAGTCAATCTTGAGCCAATCAGGATTGAACTTTTATCAATGAGCAGAGTCAGCCTTCAATACTGGATTCTAACCATTGCACCAATGCAGCTCTTCCTAAATCGATTAAATTAAATCAAAAGTTAACAATATCAAACAAAGCACCATCATCTGGTATTATTATTATGACTGATTTTAGCTGATTGCAAATGTTGTGGGCAGGGAAACTGGGGGAGGAGGGCTAAAGAATATGACAAGGTTGTCTTTTGGCAAATAAGGGTGTGTTGGCTGTATCCAGAAGAAATAGATGCAAAGCTTTAAATTGTGGAAAGAATGAGTGTTAAGAGAAACACTACTATTAGCATAACTTTTGTAAGGAACTAGTCTAAAGATTGATGCATGAATAAAAAAAGAAGTTTTACTCAGGAAATAGCAGAGTAATCCAGAATGTCTAAGTTGATTTATAGCCAACAGCCTTTATTTGGGGGAAGGGGGGAGAGAGAGAGGGAGGGAGTGGGAGAGAAAAAGAAAGAAAGAGAAAGTGAGTGAGAGAGAGCAAGAGAGGGAGAGAGGGGGAGAGAGAGAGGAAAAAAGAGGACAAAGAGAAGACAAAGAAAAGACAAAGAGAAGTGAACCCAGGAAGGAAGGAAATATTGAAAGCTGTATAACTATCAATCTAAAGCCCATGTCACACTGAACCAACGGATGCAAAGAGGATGTAAAACGGACAAAAAACCTTGTCATCCGTTCGAAAACGCAATGTACTCACTGCCTCCGTTTGGCTTCCTCTCTATCCGTCCAGCATCCGTTTATTGACGTTTCATCCGCTCTGAAAGTTTTGGGCTGCCTAAAATTTTTGTGCAGAAAATGTATCCAGTTCGTCATCCGTTCTGCATCTGCTACGCATCCGTTCTGCATCCGTTACACATCCGCTATATCCGCTAGGCATCCGCTGCACATCCGCGCAACTCGCATCCGCTCAGATGCAGGGAGGAAGCAGAACGGATGCAGAACAGATGCCAAGTGGAAACAAAGCATTTAAAGCGGAAAAAACGTTTGCAGAGGGGACTTATCTCGGATTTTAAGGATGCCTAGAGGATGCCTAGAGGATGCAAAGGGACACCTATATTGCCCATAAAAAGGGGAAGCAACTCGTCTGCATCTCACTTTCAGACCAGCAGCCTAGCTGTACAGACCTCTGCAGCCTTCATCTGACTCTTCCTCTTCCACAGCATCCAGTCATGTCCACCGTGGATTGTGAAAGTCCTTTCGGCAGCCATCATCCTTCTGCAACAGTGCGAAACCATCTACAGGCTCTGTGAACTCTACTACGGGAAAAAAAGGAGCCACCCAAAAAAAGATTGGGTCCAAAGATGGTTCACCAGAAGAGCAGAGGATGGACTGTACAACAAGCTGATGGTGGAGCTCAGGAGCGAAGACACTCGGGCGTTCCAGAACTTCATGAGGATGCCTCCAGCCATGTTTGACAAAGTTGTGCAGGGGGTGACACCCGGGTTGACCAAGACAAAAACCAACTTCCCGCCCAGCCTGGAACCTGGGCTCAAGGTGGCACTCACTATGCGCCACCTGGCCTCAGAGACCACCTACAGGAGCATGCAGTACGGCTGGAGGGTGCCACCCAGCACCATCAGCTTTGCTGTCAGAGAAGTGGTGCAGGCCATCATCGAAGAATACAAGGAGGAGCTCCTCCAGTGCCCCTCCACTGAAGAAGGATGGAAGAAAGTTGCAGAGCAGTGGTATCAGAATTGGAACTTTCCCCACACTGTTGAAGCCATAGATGGGAAGCACGTGGCCTGCAAAGCGCCAGCCAAGTCGGGGTCCACTTATCACAACTACAAGGGCTTCTTCAGCATCATCCTCTTCGCCATGGTCAATGCTGACCATAGTTCATGTACATCGATGCTTCAGGCAACGGCTTATCTTCAGATGCCCAGGTACACAAGGCCAGTCACCTCAAGGAGGGGCTGGAAAGCAACCTCATGGTGGGCTTCCCAGATCCAGACCCGCTGCCCAACGACACACAAGATGTGCCCTACTTCATTGTGGGGGATGATGCCTTCTCCCTCACAACCTACCTCATGAAGCCTTACTCCTCCAAATACCTCACCCGTGAAGAGAGGATCTTCAACTACAGGCTGCCTTTGGCATCCTGGCCAACAGATTCCAGGTACTTCTCACCAACATGCAGCATCGCCCAGAGACCATGAGGAGGATCGTGGAAGCTTGCTGCATCCTGCACAATCTCATGCGCACCTGCTACCCAGTCTTGCAGAACAGGCTTGTGGACTGTCAACAAGGCAATAGGGACATGGAGCCTGGGGAATGGAGGCAAGGGCAAAACCTGATCGACACTGAGGATGTGCAAGGCCCCAACAGAGCCTCACATGAGGCGAAGAAGCAGCGCAACCTCCTGAGACACTGGTGCAAATCCCCAGCTGGAGCAGTGGAGTGGCAAGACAGGATGATAGATGCTTAATGGATGCTTCCTTCAGACTGTCTCATCACACGGATGAGATTGGGCCATGTATGTTTGGTTGGCCTACAATGAACAGGGCATTTAATAAAGAGTTGTGTTTATGTTGAAATGTGTGGATCAATGATTACATTGTTATTGATCATAAAGGGCCAGAGGTGTGGCACCTGGGAGGGTGGACCATACAGTCCCACTATGCTTGCACTGGAGGTTTATCTATCCCACAACTATTACCCATCCCAAGGTATCCCTGCCCATCCCACAGGTATCCGTGCCCATCCCACTGCTATCTTAACCCAACCACAAGCAAGCAAAGGCTTAAACCATTCATAAAAGTTTCCAGCAAGACTTTATTAAAAAATAGAAATGAAGCAAGTGTGTGAATCAAAAATAGACTTTATTAACAACAAGCTATAAGACAAAAATGAGTCTATGGCACTCCTCTTGGTCTCTCAGTCTCAGGGGTGAAGGGTGCAGGTGCTGTGGAGGTGGCTGGTGCTGGAGTGCTTGTCATCAGCTCCTCCAAAAGCAGAAGTAGCAGAAGCCCCAGCCCCAGAAGAGTGAGCCCGTGCTGCAGAAGCCCCAGCAGAACCAGAGTCAGGGGCAGGGGGCGGGATGGTAGCACTGTCCCTCTTGCAAGGGCTGGCAGCAGATGGCTGAGGCTTGCTGTGCTTCAGCATGGTTGTGGGGTTGCTGGCTGGCAGGGAGGCTGGCAGGGAGGCTGGCAGCAAGGCTTGCAGGCAGACATGCAGGCAGGGCAGGCAAGGCAGCCAATCCTTCCGGCAGCAGGTCTTTCCTCTGAATGGCGACCTGCTTCTGAGCTGCTTCCGTTATATCCACGGGGCTGACGCAATGCATCCTCCCTGCATGCTCAATTAATGCCAGGCATCCGCTAGGCTTCCGTTGTGTATCCGCTAGGCTTCCACTGTGCATCCACTAGGCTTCCGCTGTGCATCCGCTTTATCCGTTCGGCATCCACTCTGCATCCGCTGTATCCATTCCACATCTGCTTTGCTGAGGCCCCCCGGAAGCCTAGCGGTTACACCATCCGCTCCCATCTGCTTCCATCCACTGGGCTTCCGTTCCGCATCCGCTTTGCATCCGCCCTGCGTCCTCCTTGCATCCATGTTATCCGCTCCGGTTATGCAAATTTTTACCCCTTTTGAGAGCGGATAACAACGGATGGAACATTTTGCTCATCCGCTGTGTCCTTTTTGCATCCATTGGCCAGTGTGACATGGGTTTAACTAATCATAGAACTATTACATTAAAGCACCTGAAGGAAGGACAAGAAGTAAAGATGGAAACCTATTAAAGTGTGATCCAACCTAAAAAAATAAGGAGAAATTTCCTGACAGTGAGAACTATTAACTAGTGAAATGACTTTTGTTAGATTGTGGGCAAGAGAATACGCGGGATGCTCCGATTGTCTAATTTCTTTATTTCACTGTATAGAACGGAACTCGACAGCTGTGGCAGCTCCTTTTACAGCAGAGCTGCTTGCACTACAACCAGTAATGGCTGTTCAAATTCCCACTGCCACGGACCAACCAACCAGAGGTGAGTATGCTCACACCTAACAACTTGCCTTCAGAAGTTGTGGGTGCTCCAACACTGGAGGTTTTTAAGAAGAGATTGGATAGGCATTTGTCAGCATAGGGGCTCCTGCTTGAGCAGAGGATTGGACTAAAAGACCTTTAAAGTCACTTCCAACTCTGTTATTCTGTTAAGTCTCTTAGATTAGGAAAAGATCTATCAGGAACTCTTTACTAACTATCTTTACTTCTACTGCTAATAGTGATCAGTAGGTTTTTACAATAGGTTTTTATAGGTGCAGGAAGCAGGTGTGGGCAGTGTTTAATTCCAACACAGACTCCTTCTTATGTAAACAGGGCTGTCCTCCCCATAGCAGTTATGTTGTTATTATGTGCACAACATCTCTCAACATTCTGCAAAAGTGAATTAAAGGTTTGCAGATATGCAGTAAGTTTTGCACTTTTGCAGCGCCATGTACAAATATATGCAAACTTTATGCACTAACAGAAAAGAGTTTCATTTTATGTTCCAGACTACAGATTGTAGGAGGAAAAAAGTGCAACAGCACCTACAGACTGTTTTTTTTTTTTTTTTGGCTGACTGTTCTTTGGCTCTGACTCATTAAAAGTTGATCTGAGACAATTTTACAAGAATTTTACAACTCTGAAGTCTGCTTCATAAAACACCTGATACACATGTTTTCCTGTCAAGGTTTTACTTCAAAATTCAGTATTGCCTGGTTGCTTTTATGATGAGTTATTTTGAGTTCTATGAATTGATAAGAACAGGTTCCAATGTTGTAGTACTTCATTTATATATTTACTTTTACATGTAAGAGTGGTTTCAGAATCCAGCTGAGGGAAAGATTCTGTCTGCTTTTGTACAAGTTGGGTTGGAACACTCATGCATCCTTGGGTGCCCAGAAGGTATGAAATGTAGTTAAGAGGAAACACGGAAACAGAGACAGGGAGAGAGAGAAAAAATCTATTAACTCAGCATGATCTGGGCCAGCAAATGTTAAATGCTTAAAAGAAAAGATGCTAAGAAGTCATGCATTGCACTATGAGCTGCACTGGGAACAAGATATTTTTAAGGGAAGAAAATTGGTGGAGTTATTAAAAAACACACACAAAAACACAGCTATTTCCCACAGTGCTACCAAGTTCTTAGAACAATGTGAGCAAGTAAATAATGTCCTTAACTGCATCACTTCACTGATGCATATGTATGCAGATAATTTGTTTCTTAATTGTGTCATTATACTTTGATACCAATCTTTGCCTTTAAGGGGCAGAGAGAGAGAGAGAAAATAAAACAATCTGTCACAGATAAAGTAAAATGAAGGCTCTTTCAAAATACCTAGCAGCACTGGCTGACCTTGACTGACCTTGAAAAAGCTTAGCTGGCTCAGATCTTATTAGTGTTTGAATGTAAAGCCATCAAGAAACCCCAAGGTTATAAACTAGAATGAGAAGTTTAAAAAAAAACTTTAAAAAATGAATGGCAAATCATGTCCACACTTCTGCTTGTAGCATCAGTTCATGAGGTCACAAGGATTTGAGGTACAATTTAGGAAAACAACAAGAAAACAATTCCTTGTGAAACCAGAGAGTAAAAACAATCAATGTTTTCACTGAAGCAATGAAGTTAACCAATGTCAAATCACAACAACAAATCCAACAGCAGTGACCAAAGTCCAGATTGCCACCATGCTTATGATGTATGGTGGTAATACTTCCTAATTTTATTTGTTCTACTTATTTTTTTATACAAGAGTGAGATGGGTAGCTGTATAAAGTGAATGAAATAAAATAAAAGTTGCAAACTAGGTGTTCTATGAATACATCTCCTTGGATAAAGATCACAATATTGTACCATACAGATATGAGGATATCCAGGTGTGTCCCCTGTCGTACTTTCATCAAGCTGCAATTACAAAGCTCCAAATACTGCCAATGTACTTCATTGCACTGTAAAGAATAGAGTAGAATAGAGTAGAATAGAATAGAATAGAATAGAATAGAATAGAATAGAATAGAACAGAACAGAACAGAACAGAACAGAATAGAATTCTTTATTGGCCAAGTGTAATTGGACACACAAGGAATTTGACTTGGTGCATATGTTCTCAGTGTACATAAAAGAAGCAATACATTTATCAAGAATCATAAGATACAACACTTAATAATAGTCTAGGGTACAATAAGCAATCAAATCATACTCGGAAATAGTCAATAAAATAAAATAGCTTGTAAAGTAGATCCTACCCATGTGAGTGAATTTATTTATTTGATAGTTTATCTATTTATTACTTCATCTTTCTGACTCTCAAAAAAATTCTGGGTGGCTTAGAATGAAAATTCAAATATAAAACCGACCAGATCAGAAGCTTAAAAAGGATAGAAATCTGAACAAAACCTCCCAACAGATACAACATTGCAGAGCAAAATAGGGAAAGATCCATCAAGACTCTTAGTTCCTTCATTACATTTATTCTCTGGTGCTTCTAAAATTTAGCAACAGATCAAAGGCAAGATGTGCTTATCAGTGTTTGCTCAAAGAGAAAATACATAGGAAAAAGTTCATGCACACAGTACACAGAATAACACTTTGGGAAGGAGAAAGAATTAATTTGTTCATTTAAACTGAAAGAAAAATATGTGCCTTTAACTTCAACCTCTTTATCAAGCCCTGGACACCCCACTTATCTTGACAAAAATGATTTACCAAATGACAGTTGATGGAATGAAAACAAAGAGAGGTGTCGGGTGGGGGGAAGCAAGGTACTTTTGGTATAAGGCCTGTGGTTGCTTGAAATGGAAAGTCTCTGAAATCAAATTGAAAAGAAAGTCCTGGAGCATTCAATGGTATGGGAAGATTTATTTTGGTAGTAGAACCACATTTAATATTAAGAGGTATTGTTACTGTTTGAGCCTTAGAAATGAATTCCAAACCAATTCAGAAGTACCGCTGAAGGCACATCTATGCATTTGAAGAAGAAAGCGGTCTTATTTTTCATTAAGCTTTTTCTAAAGTTATAGTCTTGCTGAACCTCCTGACCTAAGAAGGTGATTAATGGACTGTGAAGAGACACAAACTTGGATGCTAAAGTGTTTTTAGGTATTTGCATGCATATGTACCTTTCTTTATAATATATAGATTAAGAAATGCATTAAATGCTCTCATATTAAGCAGATGAGTAATGAAATATCCATTATAATTGTAATTTCATAACTGGAAAAGCACTCAACTTGACAGGAGCTTTGGGTGAAGGAAGAATCTGTTTCTAACTTTTTCGGGAGAATGGAGGGTAATGTTTTAAAGGAGCCAAATAGGTTAATTTAACCACTAGGCTGGAGAAATAGGAACTAACAATCTCAAGCAAAATAGAATCTCTATCTAAACATAGAACATATTACTTGGTCACTCACGGAAAGGAGTGGTTTAATGTCTATTAGTTTGAAATGCAGAAAGTAAAGGCCTAAGATTAAAACCTTGGTTCTTGATCAAAACATATAACTTAACACACACACACACACACACACACACACACACACACACAGGCCACATTCTCCCATTCCTTACTTCTCTCTCATATTACCCTTACCCTCCAGGGATCTTTCTGTTTTGTTTTTGATGCCTTTGGCAACTGCCTGAGCCAGTCCTTGCAATTTTCCTGGTAAGTTTTTGGAAGTAGTTTGCCACTGCCACGAGCTATTGTAAGTTGGGTGGCAAATTCATTTAATAAATTGTCATTGCTTTTTTCCTTAGAGAGGGACTAGCTCAGTTAGCTTCATACCTAAGGTGGAACTAGAATTTTCAGTCTCCAGGTTTCTAACCTAATGCCACAATTGCTGCACCAAACTGGCTCTCACTCATAAAACTGTAAACAACACAGGAAAAAAGAAAAATATATATAGTAAAAAATATTAGATAAAAACATACTTTCAACCATCAAATAGGATCACCTGGGCTTAGCCAACATCAATTTTCAAAGACCCCACAGAATAACTCTATCCTGACAGTTTTTTGAAATGTTCTAACTCTGTAAACAGGAAGCATATTCTATAGAGTAAGGAAAACAAATGATAAATACCTGAGATATCTTTGGGAACAGAGGTTGTTTCTCTATTTCTCCACACATCAGTTCATAGGCACCCCTGTGATGGGTTTTAAGTCCCAATGTTCTCATTCTGTACCTCATATCTACCTACCTGTAGGACCTGGCTTGGAAACAATGAAGTCTTTCCTCTGTATATCTTTAAGATGAATAGGTACATAGGTCAAGTGCTGCTTGATTTGCCCTGCCCAACTCAGGATGGAAATTCTCCTGTTCTACATAAAATAGAGAAATGGGCAAGAAGTTTTCCCAGCAATTATTTTAAATTCATGATCTAGCACTGAAGATTGTGGCAAGCTGATCTAAAGTTCTGTTTGAGCTCTTTCTGGTACTTTAGGGGAGTTTCAGAAATGGTAAACAACAAAGCAAAGAGGGCATAATAGATTTGTAGAACGGCATAGAGAGAGGGAGAGAGGGGGAGGGTGATGGAGGCAAAAATGGGAGAGGGGGAGAGGGAGGGAGATTGGTGTAGTGGTTAAAGGCAAAAGTAGGGTTCTACCAGTTAGCACCTATTCGCTAGAACTGGTTGTTAACATTCTAAGCAGTTTGGAGAACCGATTGTTAGAAGAAATTAGTGGCCTAATCCTGTAAGGAAAGCAGGAAGGAAACATTCTGGTGTTGCTTACAGAAACTGCCTCTCCGTTAACCCTTATTACATTCTTGGCAGGACTAGACTTCCTGTCTCAGGAACCTCTCTGGAGTTTTTTCCCCTCCTTTGGTGGTACTTTGCTTGTGTGGAGTGACCATTCAAAGTTACAATGGCACTGAAAAAAGTGACTTATGACCATTTTTCACACAACTGTTGCAGCATCCCCACAGTCATGAGATGCCAAGCAAGGAGATGCGTGCCTCGATGTGAGTGATATTGAGTTGGCCACGTCCAGCCAATTACATGACCACCAAGCCATGGCCACCAACTAAGCCACGCCCACAGAACCAGTTGTTAAAAAATTGGATTCCCACTCCTGGTAAAAGGCATCAGTGTAGAAACTGAGAGACCATGAGTTCTTGTCCCTTCTTAGTCACAAAGCCATTTGGGTGACTTTGAATCAGTTACTTTCACAGGCCTAAGAAACAACTAAAGGAAAATAACTTCTGAAAAGCCTTGCCAAGAAAACTGTTGGGACTTGTTTTGGCAGTCTCTGAGAATAGACATGGTTGAAATATGAGGAAAAAACTGGTGGTTGCAGCAACATCATGGGGAAGGTAGTCCCAGAACATGGAAGTCAAAAGAAGCATTTAGTTCCTAACAAATATGATATAATGGGCATTGATTCCAAAACTGAAAAGGTAATTTATCTCTACATTCATCTTTTGAATTCCATCCATGAAGACTGAATGGATAGCTCATAAAGTTACAATATTTTATTTGTAGCTTCTAAGACAGTATAGCTTGCTATAAAGCACATAAATCTGAGAATTTCACTGAATCTTAAATCTAATTATAGAAGATTAATGTAGGTCACATGCATGAACTTTGAACACAATGCTAGAACATAACAAAGAAAATATGTATGTCTGATCTTTTTAAATATTTTTGCTTCTGCACAGTTCTGAAGTCCAGGCTGAGTCATGATTAAAGGCTCCTATGCTGAATTAGATACCCACACAGAAATCACATGCTTAAAAAAGAAGCAAATTTAAGAAGTAATAGAGCTTGAATAATGTTGTTATAGAGACAGTTATATTTCTTTCTACTATCCATCCATCCATCCATCAACTTCAACTTTTGATTTATCTTATTATCCAATCAAAATGCCTTCTCATTTATCGCTTTATATTTTGTGTGACATTTCAATAATCTTTTTTCCTTTCCCTGAGACTAACTGGAAAGTCCAACTGTGGAGGTATTTTTATGTCTGTGTAATTGCCAATATATAAATGCTTGAATATTAACTCTTTTTGTATTTAGCATCAGAATTCCAGCTTTCCCATATCAAATGCATGGTGATTTTCTAATCCCAGATGCTTATTGTTAAACTGACAGGCCCATTTCATGGCAGTTTACTTTTTGCTCACATTAGAAATGGATCTAATTTTTGTGCTTTCATCTGGAACTTGGCTAACATTATAGAAAAGTGGAATCTTAAAGTCACACTTTCCCTTCCTATGCAATATGATTTAAATTAGAAGTTTAACCTCAAGGCTCTGGAAAGGATTATTTTCTCTGTTTAGGGAAATTACAATAAAAGAAATAAAGAAATTACAATAAACTCTCTTCAGTTGAATAGGATCACAAATTTTTACTTTATTTTTATTAAATGTATATGGATGTTCATCTCATTTGCATGTGATTTTTAGCCACATGTACAGTTAAACACAAATAAAATCGTCGTCTTCTATCATTAAAAACAAATTAACAATTAAAAACCCCATTTAAAAGAATGTTAATAAAAAGATTAAAGTACACTCTAACTATGTAGAATATAACCATTTAATGGGCTCCTAGGATCTCCAAGCCCAACAGCATATCCAAGTTTTGAGGGCCTTTTGGATGGCTGGAAAAGTTGGGGCCAATCTCACCACAAGGCAATGCTGCCACAAGTCTCTTTCCTACCAGAAGAAGGGGTGGGACTCACCACATGCTATTTCTTCCATTGGAATGTCATTTAGAGGTTCAAGCTTAACCTCTTTATTGTTGGTTTGAAGTAACTTAGTTGATTAAATCTAGCTTCTTGTTCTATTCTAGAATCTTGATAACTCCCATCACCACCAATCCCCAATCCAATATTTGCTAGGACACAATCTTTTGTGATCCAATCTTTTAGAACTTACTTCCTAATATTTAAGATAGAACTACTACATAGGGATTGCTGGCCAGAGCAATGCAGCATAATATAGATAGCTCAAATGGTAGATGCTGGGAGGAAGGATGACCAAAACTTGCACAACAGAATAGCTGTCCCCGAAGTTAGATTGCTATCTATCAATCATGTTAGAAAACTCATGCTCTGTTTAAGGGATTGAAGTTTGATTGATCTTCTATAGTTAGCATGTTTAAAATGATCATCTACTTTAAACCCTGGGTAATTGATAATTGGGATGTGGTGGCTCAGTGACTAAGATGCTGAGCTTGTGGATAAGAAAGGTTGCAGTTCGGCAATTTGAATCCCTAGCATTGTGTAAGGAAGTGAGCTCCCATTATTTATTCCCAACTTCTGCCAACCTAGCAGTTAGAAAACATGTAAAAACACAAGTCAAAAAATTGGGACCATTTTGGTTGGAAGGGAACAGCGTTCCGTGAACCTTTGGCATTTAGTCATTCTGGTCACATGATCACTGAGAGGTCTTCAGACAGCACTGGCTCTTTGGCTTTGTAATGGAGATGAGCACTGCTCCCGAGAGCCAGAAACAATTAGCATGTATGTGCAAGGGGAACCTTTACTTTTACCTTAATTATCTAACTTTAATTCTGTTGTTCTGTTCTAAATAGAAAGTTCTAATATGCTATTATACTGAATCAGACCTGTTATGTCAGTATTGCTTATTCTAACAACATTTTTTTTTCCAAAAATGGAGACATATATTTCCAGTATTACTTATTTGGCTTTTCCACTGATTTACAGCTCCTTTCACTGAAGGATTTTTCTCTTACTTAAACTTTTTAAAACTTTTGTTGTAATATCCTTTGACATTTTGCCTAAGCAAGAAACTTCTAAATTATCTCAAATTGGGATTTACTGGCAACCTTAAAGATTTCTGGAAATTATCCTCATCTGAATTTCTTTTTGAACTTTAAAATTACTTGATCTTGGAAGTGATGTATTACAAATATCTATTGTGTATTAATGTCCAAGTTTTGCAGAAAACCCCATTCATACAAAAGATACAAAGTTTCCTTTCCTTTTGCTTGCTTTTGTCTTTTCTTCATAGCCATTAAATTACAGATATAATAGAAATATTGTTAAAATAATAGCATATTGTGCCTATTGACATATTAAGCTTTTCTATCCAAGGAATTTATAGCCTTGACTCTTGTCTGTCTGTCTGTCTGTCTGTCTGTCTGTCTATCATCTATCTATCTATCTATCTATCTATCTATCTATCTATCTATCTATCATCTATCTAACTATCATAGACATGTACATATATATGTTTTCTGAGGTTTTCGCGGGTATCTGTATGTGGATCTTTGGTTATTCGGGTTTTCTCCCGCGTAAAATTGGAAGTATCTCGGCAACATTTCGATGAAGTCTCATTCATCATCTTCAGGTTGATGGGATAAAAGATTCCTCCTAGACCAAATCAACAAATAACTCCTCACACTTCACCTCAGACGAAGCAACAAGATTCACCCCTTACTTTGGGACAAATCCAAACAACTCGCTGTCTGGAGAGCTGAAACACAGACCACCTTCAAGACACACACACATACCAACAAACTCAGAAAACTACAACAATACCAGAAACAAACTCCTCCCCCCTCACAGCCACACATGAAACAAACAGTGCATAACATCTCAGACAAGATCCTTACTGAAGCCAAAACCAATGTCCTTTCGAAAGGATTCAACTTTGTTATTGCTCCCAAACACATCCCCACAGAAATCATCATATGCGGAGTTGAAACCAGCCTGACCAAAACCAACCCTGATGATGCTAACAGAATCAGACTCAAAATCACCAACATCCTCTGCACTACCAAACCACCCAAAAGCAACTTATCCAAAGAAGAACAAACTGCACTACTTAACCTGAAAAAAGACACCAGCATAATAATCCTACCAGGAGACAAGGGCAATGCAACAGTGGTTATGAATACATCTGACTACCAAACCAAGTTAACCAACCTACTCCCAAAACACTGACCCCACCACCCACAGAGAAAAAAACACCAGATCCAAAATAAAAGCCTCCCCCATCAACAAAGAAATCCAGCAAAGAATCATACCAAGAGAAAAATCATCCAGATGCCCTAAGCTGTATAGTCTCCCCAAGATACACAAATAAGGAACCCCACCACGACCAATAGTCAGCTCCATAGGCTCACCTCTACAAAACTTAGCCAAATTTCTTGCCAAACAACTACAGCCCTATGCAGAATCCATCAACTCACATGTAAGAAGCTCATCATAAAGAAACAAAACTTAGAACCCAGCAACCTACTAATGAGCTTTGATGTCATAACCCTCTTCACCCAAGTGCCTATAAAAGAATCCTTGACAGCCATCCAAAACAAATACAACCCTCCGAAGAACATCCTAGATCTGACCAACCACTGCCTATCCAACACATACTTCATCTACAATGGACAAAAATACAAACAAATAGAAGGAGCACCCATGGGATCACCCCTCCCACCTGACATCGCAAACCTCGACAAGGAACACTTTGAAACACAAGCTCTAGAAAAATATGATTACAAACCCAAACTCTGGCTCAGATACGTAGATGACACCTTCATAATCTGGCCACATGGGAAAGAAAAACTGAACAACTTCCTCACACACGTCAACAGCCTACACCCCAAAATACAATTCACTATGGAAACAGAAGCCAACAATCAACTTCCCTTCCTAGATGTCTTAGTATACAAAAAATCCAATGGCTCCCTAGGACACACCATCTACCAGAAGAAAACACATACAAACCGCTATCTACATGCGCTCTCACACCACCACCCAGCACAGATCAATTCTGTAGCCAAGACACTCATCTCCAGAACAAAATGCTTAGCCGATGAAGAACACTTAAAAACTGAACTGCACACTCTCACTAATGTACTTACAGCCAATGGATTCCCAAAAAAGAAGATTACCCACCTAATCCAAAAAGAAACCCCAACCAAAAGCCAAGACAGAGAATAAGAGAATGGCAAAGCCCTCCTCCCATCTATAAAAGGCACTACAGACAAAATCAGCAAGATCCTCCAAAAACACAACATTAAAACAGCATTCTGCACAAACTGAAAAATATCCACCATCCTAAGAAACCCTAAAGACAAAATCGAGTTAGAAAACCAAGGAGTATACGAAATTGCTTGAACTGCCTGCCCCACCACATACATAGGACAAACTAACAGAAGAATTAGTGCACTCATTGAAGAACACAAGAACTCAATCAAAAAAGAAGAACTGACGTCTGTGGTGGTCCAACACTTCAAAGCCACAGGACATGAAATTGACTTTAAAAATACCAGAACTATCGCCAAAACCGAACACTTCAACAACAGAATAATCAGAGAAGCCATAGAGATAGAAAAACGCCCACACAGCATGAATAAATGAGATGATACCTCCCACCTACCAACCATTTGGAAACCTGCCCTCATTAATAAACGAGTACCTAACATGAAGAATGACACCAGACCCACACCCAGGAGTGCCACACAAGATGCTACCACCACATTTCCATGTAGAAAAAAGACTCACACCCACACAGAAGATGAGACACGACCACAAACCAGAAGCCATACTGCAGCTGCACCACTACCCGCTTCATACCCCTCTGACCCATACAAGAAGCGAACTGACACCCACCATGAAGATGTGACATGACCACGAATATGAAGCCAAACAACAGGATCACAACTCACCAGCTCAAATCCCCCAGCAACTAAGACTAACCTGAGCACAACCAAGCCCCCACCTAAACAGAACACACCCCCAGCCAATCAGAACACAGCCAACCCCCCCTACCAATCCGAACACAGCCAAACCCCCAACCAATGAGAACACACCCCCATCCAATCAGAACACAGTCAAGCCCCCACCCAATCAAGTCACACCCCCACTAGCAGTTAAAAGGAAGAAGCAGCTTCAAGCTCACATTACTCTGAGAAGCACAGAGCTGAAGAAACAAGCCTGAAGATGATGAATGAGACTTCATTGAAACGTTGCCTAGATACTTCCAATTTTACGCGGGAGAAAACCCGGACAACCAAAAACCCACGTACATATATATATATAGATATATATGTATAAAGAACTTGAAATAATAATATATACAAAATAATATAAAACTTGAACTAGTCTTTTTGTTACTGAGACTAAAAGTTCAACAGGTGATTTTTGTTGAATCATCTCAAAAAGATTTTCCTCTGACCTGGTAATATTTTATGGTCTACATCATGAAAATTGACAAATTATTAACTGAGCAAAAGAAATATTTATGGTGCAAGTAAACATACTGCTATTTGCAATATTCTTATTAGAAAACCCTACAGTTTTTTTTTTTTAAGGGAAAGAAAATACAATAAAATAGTGTGATTTATCAAACATATATCTCAAACAAAATGAAATTCTCATCCATTTGTAGCAGTCAATTTTAATAGATATGAATTCCCAGTATAAAAAGGACGATGGTATAATGGCTATCCAAAGAAAGTAAGGGCAAACTAAATTTAACACCACAAACAGGACTGAGTAGATAGAGATTCCAACCAGACTAAAGACTCAAAGCTTGCAATAAATTGAATGAAATCTATCCATTTCACTGAGCCCAGTATCTGAATTTGGAACTTCCCATCCTTATATTTTATACCGAGAAATAATGGGGGCAACTGACATGGGGAAGTACTACTGGAAAGGGCTGGACTGAAAGACAGCACTGAAGAATTGATCATAGTGCCACAAGAACAGTCACCAAGCACTCAATTCATAGAAATTGAGGTATACCACTGTGGGAAGCCCCCCGCCAGAAGAATGAAATATTTTGGGAAATATTAAAAAAATCAGGATAGAATATTTCCCCTAAAGGAGAAATGGGAGAAAAATATTAAGGGAGGCAGAAACCAGCACCAATCTCCTTGCCCCCAAGCAGAAACTGAGGAGGCCAGTTTTTAGAAATGCTGATTTGGTAATCCATTCAAGACAGGATATTTTGAAATTCCTTGCAGCAAAATCTGAACATAGGCAGAATAGGATTAGAAAGCAGCCCCTCACCCAAGATCCAACACAAGACGAAAGCCATTAGCCACAATAGGAATAGCCCAACACCCATTTGGAACACAAGCCCCTTCACTGCACCACCCCCAGAACAGTTAAAACTTCAAAGTCACTGAAACCTATAAAGATCCATCCACTCATTCAACCATTCTGACCCAGAACTGCATGCTGTCTTTGTGGTTCTGTTCAATAAACCAGCTTTCCAATCAGCTCTCCATGTTGTTTCCAGCTTCTTTCTCCCAGCTTGGAACTGAACCAGATGGATTTTTCTTCCAGCACCACATGAGACAGAACTCAAGGTGCAGACTATGCAGAGAGGCCTCAGAGGCAGTCCAACACACAGTAGGAAGATGTAAGATGCAAGCAGGAACAGCATACTTTGAACCAAATAACTAGCATTGTGTAAAGAAACATATGCACACAGAATATGGGTTAGATCTCTCAAGTCCAGATAGGTGATTTCATAAAAGGTCATGGAGAATAAGAAAGCTAAGATTCTGTGGGTCTTTCAGATCCACATAGACCATCAGTACTGGCCAATGAACCAGACACTGTGGTAGTTGTCAAGGGTAGTGACAGATGTAGTAGAGCCAAGTGATAGCAAAATAAGGAGTATGACAAGTTGGAGAATTACAATAGTCTAAAAGAGGTACTAGGAGAATGTAGAAAGTAAAGGCCAAAGTGGTTTCAGTACAGGTAGGAGCACTTGGGGCTATGACTCTGAAGCTGGAGGCATAGTTCCAGCAGATCCTAGGAACAACAACATAGCTTTCTGTCCAGAAGAGTGAAGTGCTTAGAATAGCTAAGACCCACAAACTCCAAGGTTAGTGATAGAGGACCCAAGATTGAAGAAGACACATACCACCCATAAGGGTGAGAAGTTCACCAAGATCTCAAGGTCACAAGATGGTAGATGTTTGCTACAAATAGGAAAGGGGTTCACATTACAAATTAGCATTAATTATTACAAAAATATGCCAGAGGAAAACATATATTTTTTAAAAAATTAAACAATTAAAGATGCAAGCTGAATTCTCCAATTTTCAGAAATTGTATAGAGAAGTAAAAAGAATAAGCACCATACTGGGGAGGGGGGATATCAAAATCACAAATGCAGTTATCTGGCTAGATATATTTTCCTCATTCTTCGAGATAAATGGAATCTTGAAATAAAAATCTACTTCTTACATTCCTGAACTTTTTCAGCTTCTTGTGTATTCCATATTTTAATCTAAATTTCAGGAGAATGTAGGTTCCTTCTTTCTCCTAGCCAGGGTACAGAACCTTTTTTCCTTGCTTTCAATTTTTCATTTTCTTTGAATAGAGGGTGGAACTAAACTGTGTTTACAAAACAAAGGAACATCTCTTTCTTATAAATATGTGGAATGGGGAGACAATTCATTAGTATATGATACATTAGCATACACTGAATTTATAAACTCACAACAATTTTCATATGAATTTGGGATTAGCATTTGATTTTCATGTTTCAATAAATTTTAGTGTTCTCACATGTAGACTCATTGCCATGAAAGAGACAAAAATGTTGCATTGTTGTTAAGGTTAATATTTATCAGAATTGAAGATTCTTGTTTCTAATTTGGGAATATTACTATGTGTCAGGCACAAAGAATCAGAATTACACATTAAGTTGCAGTTAAGCTGATTTTGCTCACACCTATAGATCAAGAACCTATCAACGAATGGGTCAGCACTAAATTGGCACTAGATAATAATTAATGAAATTGAAGAAGGATTGGACTTGGGTCACTTGTGGGAATATAAGAACTCCAAGCTGATTCCTCTCTTGACTCCATCCCTAGACTCTGCCTTTTTTCTCCTGCACTATGTTTAAAATTACTATTAAAAATGTAAAGGATAGTATCTGAGAAGTTGCATTTTGGCAAAGGCAGCTTGTGTTCCATTCCTACCAGAAAAAGTAATAGCACAAACAAAGGGGTGGAGGGGCAAAAAGCAGAAACACAATTTTGTAAAAAGCAAAAGTAATTTACTCAGACCTCAGCTATAAATCTACTAGGCAATAATGACCATCTCTTGACACCACTGTTGACATTGATCAACTGCACTGCCCAACATTTCCACCCCCACCAACCTTGAAGCATTTCCTGATGGAGTCTGCTAGCATTTATGTAGGGATGCCAAAATCTAAGAATGAACACAAGGAAACTTGTGATGCAGAATCATTTATTGACATAACAATTATTGTCCTTTTCTGGATCATCTTTTTTTTAAAAAAACTCATATCAACAAAGCCAAAAATCAGCCGAAGCAAAACAAATAACCAGTCGTGTGCTCTGTGGAATTTAGTTAATAAAACTCCATTTTTAACTTGCCCATGGGTACAGCAGCCACTGATATTGATCACTTGCTGTTTGGAAATTATCAGGCAAAGGGAGAAATAAATCACATTCAACATGATTTCACTAAATTTAAGCAACCCTTTTAACAGTTACTTTTTTAAAAAAAACTGAGTTTCAGGATTGGTTGAAAGGGCTTTAGTTCAATCTAAATTCATTATGTCATAGAGCTCAACGGGGTGGACTGCTACCAGTTTGGGTGAACCAGTAGCTAATTTTATCATTTTTAATTGCCAGTTTGGCAAACTGGTAAATCCCACCCCGGGCTGGCCCCACCTGCCCCTCCTCTCCCAGGAGCCTGATTTAGATGCCAGGTAAGTACAGGCCCGGCATGGAAGCTTGTGGAGGCCCAAAAACAGGCTTCCTGGAGGCTCTTGAAGAGGGCCTCCAGAGGCCA
The DNA here is from genome assembly GCA_015471245.1 of Laticauda colubrina. Classification (NCBI taxonomy): domain Eukaryota; kingdom Metazoa; phylum Chordata; class Lepidosauria; order Squamata; family Elapidae; genus Laticauda; species Laticauda colubrina. Next base: position 25,917,211 of record BLBF01000041.1, read on the forward strand.
GGAACACCTTTTTCACCCTCCCAGAGGCTCAAGGAAAGCCTCTGGAGCCTGGGGAGGGAAAAAACAGTCTCCCCGGTGCAAGAGGTTGAGTAGGCTATGCCCACCATGGCCACACCCACCCAGCAACCAGGCAGAGAATCAGTTGCTAAAAATTTTGAACCCCACCCCTGGAGCTCAATGATAGAGATACTGTCAAGGTTCCAAGTAACACATCCCCAATAAAAAGAACTCAGAGGCAGGCATATTCCTCAAAGAGCATTTTATTGGGACATATTATATTGGCACAGTCTTGGTGGAAAATGGCTCTACTTTCCCTACAGTTTTACACCCAATTAAAAGTAAAAGTAAGAAACTTTCCCACAGTCATCAGTCACATGGTTGGTTGTCTTCAGTATCCACCTTCCAAACACCTGTGGCAACATCCTTGGTTCCCATGGGAAAATATTTTATTTTGGCTACAGCACCCAAGTTATATCTACACATACACCCTCCCTGCCCCTAAACTCCAGCCTCTGTCAAGCCTGAAGCCATGTGAAGAAAATCCCCATAGAAACAACTACAGCAAAGAAAATTATTACAGTCAGGCCATCTTCAGGGATGACAGTGCTTGACTTTATCTGAATCCCTAGCATGAAACTTCAAGGAAAAGTAGGAAAATATCTGCCCAGAAACCAAAGTCTGACTGAGGAGAAGGCAATTCTTTTATTGTTCTTCTTTTATTTATTCTGATCCACAATTTATTATTGTTATTATTTGCTTAACATTGTGAATCTAATTCAATGTCTTTTTGAACACTCTAGCAGATGAAATTTTCAGAACCCTCTATTGTTTGCTGTGGGACATCATCACTGTGACTATGCAGCATATCTAAATGAATTAATTATTAATTAATTAATTAATTATTGAATTAACCCATTTTTCTGGTTTAATGCAAAATACTAATACAAAATACAGAATGGATACAAAATACTAATCCATAAACTAACCAGATGATTGCAGTCATGCTATATGCTACGCTATAAAACAACAGGTAATGGTTAATACTAGCCATATGTTACACAAATATATCTGTTTTGTCTAGCTTTGTTCAACAAATCTGAATACAAATTATTTGTCTTCAGTTCTGAGGGTCTCTTTCTTTCTCTCTTTTGTTCCTGAAACTGAAAAAACAGACCTGTGCTTTCAGTATCTGAGCTCATCACTAACTCTTGTTAACTTGAATTTCCTTTGTGTGGAATTGGTTTTCTGAGCCAAGCTGTTTTACCTTATATTTAGGCTATACTTCCATTCCAGTTCCTATTAAATCTGCATGTTGTAAAATTTCTATATTAACTAGGTCCTGCTTGTGTTGAAACTGGATATCAGCTGCATTAAATAAGCCCACCAGGAATCATCCAAAGTGGTGATGGTATTAAGAAATGGAATAATATATATTTTATTCTAAGGGCTGGGGGTGACATGATAGCAGTGTTCCAATATCTCAGGGGCTGACACAAGGAAGTGGGGGTCAACCTATTCTACAAAGCACCTGAGGTTAGGACAAGAAGCAATTGATGGAAACTAATCAAGGAGAGAAGCAATCTAGAAATCAGGAAAATTTCCTGACAGATCAATTAATCAGTAGAAAAGCTTGCCCCCAGCAGTTGTGGGAGCTTCATAATTGCAAGTTTTTAAAAAGAGATTTGACAATCCTTTATCTGGCATGGTATAGGGAAGGCCCAAACCCATGCTGGCCACATCCACCCTGGCAAAAATCGCGATATGGCTCACAATGCAATTGGGTTTGACACCTCTGTTAGAGAGTCTTCTGTTTGAGCATAAGAGTTTAACTCCAGGGTCTCTCCCACCTCTGTTACTCTGTTAAATATTCTTCCAGATAAAAGACCTAGTGACATGTAGGAGTGACAGGAAGCATAAAGTATTTACGTATCTTTAAGAATCCATTCTTTTAAGTCTGAAATTCTGACTTTCTTGTGAGATTGGCTTTTATGAAGTGTCATGCCCACAAGTGTCTAGTGGCATGGATGAGGACTTCCATAAGTTCTCCCTGATTCATGGTCTCTTTCAGACTTCATTGACAGGTAGGACATTGCAAAGTATGATTTTATACACCATACTTAAGGCTAGGTCCCACTGGCCGACGGACGCAAAACATATGCATAAAGGACACAGCAGATGAGCAAAATTTTGGGGGTGGCTCCATCCATTGTCATCTGCTCCAAAAAGTGGCAAAAATTTGCATAAACAGAACGGAAAAGAATGGACGTGGGACGTATGTAGCGGGGATGTTAAACTGATGTTCATAGGAAGCCTATAGATGAAAGCGGATGGAAGTGGATAACACCTCCAAAGGGGTGAATTTCGAAGCAGAAGCATAGCAGAAGGGGCGGATGCATAGTGGATGAAGCAGATGCATCACGGCCGCCTATAGGAAATAAAGGGGATGCCGCGCGGATGTATATCGGATGAAAAGCATTCACTGCACATGCAGGGAGTATGAATTGCGTCACTTCTGCAGATATAAAATGATGCAGCATGCACGCAGTCAGCATTCAGGGGAAAGATGTGCTGCCACATACATCTAGCAGGAACACCATGGTTCATCAGTCAGGGAAAAAGAGGAAGCCCATGCCTATTCGTTCCAGCCCTGGCAATAAGGCCAGAACCAGCATCCCACCCACTGGCACTGACTCTGAAGCTGCTGCTGCTGCAGTGGACCAGCCCCAAGGCCCTAAAAGCCCTGCTGCTGAAGGCCCTGCTGCTGAAGCCCCTGAAGGCCCTGCTGCTGAAGCCCCTGAAAGCTCTGCTGCTGAAGCCCCTGAAGGCCCTGCTGCTGAAGCCCCTGAAGGAATAATCCCTGCCAGAGGGAGGAAGAGGCAAGGGAAGGAGAAGGGAGAGAGGAAACAGTACACCGTTTACGAGGATCATGAGGATGAGGTGCTGGAATGGCTGAGGGAGAACGAGTACCTCTGGAGAAATGGCCACAGACTGTATCGTGACACCAAGAAGAAGCAGGCAGCTTGGAGAGACAAGGCAGAGAGCCTGGGGTATACTGCAGAAGTACTCCTTAGATGGTGGAAGCACATGAACACCTGGTATGGCAAGCTACAACTCAAGAAATCCGGGCAGGCCGCTGTCAAGTTCACTGACCAGGAGATGTACGTAATAGCCAAGTGCAGTTTCCTGGAGGGTGAGATCCGCCACCGAGGAGCAGCCCCTCTGAGACCCCTCTCCCTCAGACAGCCCACAGACAGCCAGTCCTTTTCCAGCCAGGAGGCAGCTACTCTACCCAGGCAGCTGATTTCAGAGGGCCCCAAAGCAGAGACCCCTCCAACAGCTGCACTCACCATGCTGGGGGACTTGGAAGATCCCGTGGAGGATGACACCCTGCTGTCACAAATGGAGGAAGAAGCAGCAGCCACCAGAGGCCACCCTACCCCACCCCCACCCGCAGCTCCAGAGGATGCAGACAGAGAGGCAGACTGGAGGGCCAGGACCACAGTGTGCTGTTGGAGATCAGAGACACAATGAAGACCAGCACAGAACTTCTCTCTCAGCTGGTCCACTTGGATAGAGCATCCTTGGGCCGGAACACCTTCATCACCTACGGAGCCACACCCTGAGGGACCTGCCTGAGGCCCAGTACCAGGTGATGAAGCAGATCACAGAACTCCTGCACAACCCTCAAGGCCCAGCTGAAGCTGCTCCTACTCAGTCCAGGTCTGCTCTTCCACCCCAGGCGATGTCACAGCCCTTCCACGGCTTTCAACAGCCCCTCACCTACCAAGGCTTTGACTACCAGGACTTCCCACAGCAGAAGAGAACTTCCCAGTCCAGGCCCAGGTTCATCAGATGCCACAGACGCCAGTCCTCACCCAGCTGCAGACTAGAAAGCCCACTACACTCCTCCTTTCTCCACCCCACAGCCAAGCCCATCAACAGACAATCTGTCATCAGTATTGGGCCTGACATCTCAAGTCCTTGATAAAGGGCCTCTCAACCTCACCAGACTGAGTCAGCTCTCGGATAGATCCTGAACACACCACCACCTGTTGTACCCTCAGGGCCAAGCACCCCAATGGTGCCTCAGACCAGCACTCAAGCCACAGCCACCTCCACAGTCCCTGCCCGCTTAACAGCTGAGACCATGGACATGACTCAGAGTGACTGAGAATAGTGTCAGAGACTGAGTTGTTTACTTGTTAAGTTTATCTTTGCTTTAGACACTTTACTTGGTTCATTTTCCTTATTTAATACAGTCATAAAGTTTACCGAAGAAAGTTTATCTTTGCTTAAGACACTTAATACAGTTAACTTGGTTCGCTTTGCTTATTTAATAAAGTCATAAAGTTTACCTAAGAAAGTTAATAAAGGTTATCTTTGCTAAAGATATTTAATAGAGTTAACTTGGTTCATTTTCTTATTTAATAAAGTCATAAAGTTTACCTAAGAAAGTTAATAAAGGTTATCTTTGCTTAAGACACTTAAAATACAGTTTACTTGGTTCATTTTGCTTATTTAATAAAGTCATAAAGGTTACCTAAGAAAGTTAATAAAGGTTAGCTTTGTTTAAGACACTTGGTTCATTTTTTTTACTTAGTAAAGTGTTGGTGAAAACTGTTAAAAAATAGTTAAGCCTTTGCATGCTTGTGGGATAGATAAGGATAGTTGTGGGATAGATAAACCTCCAGTGCAAGCATAGTGGGACTGTATGGTCCACCCTTCCAGCTGCCACACATATGGACCTTTATCATCAATAACAATTTATTCATTGATCAAAACATTTTAAAATAAACAAAGCTCTTTATTAATGCCCTATTCATTGTAGGACTACTCAACATACATGGCACAATCTCTTCAGTGTTATGTGATAGCCTCAAGGAAGCATACATTAATCATCTTTCATCCTGTCTTGCCACTCCACTGCTCCAGCTGGGGAGTTGCACCAGTGTCTCTGTAGGTTGCGCTGCTTCTTCCCGTCACGTGAAGCTCTGTTGGGGCCTTGTACATCCACAGTGTCTATCAGGTTTCATCCTTGCCTCCATTCACCAGGGTCCATGTCCCCATTCCCTTGTTGACGGTCCACAAGTCTGTTCTGCAACACTGGGTAGCGGGTACTCATGAGATTGTGCAGGATGCAGCAAGCTTCCACTATGGTCCTCACAGTCTCTGGGTCATGCTGCATGGTGGTGAGAAGTATCTGGAATCTGTTGGCCAGGATACCAAAGGTGTTCTCCACCACCCGTCTTGCCCTGGACAGCCTGAAGTTGAAGATCCTCTCTTCACGTGGTATCTTGAACTGTACAGCTTCATGAGGTAGGTTCTGAGGGAGAACGCGTCATCTCCAATGATGAAGTAGGGCACATCTTGTGTGTCATTGGGTAGGGGGTCTGGACCTGGAAAACCCATGATGAGGTTGCATTCCAGACCATCCTTGAGGTCACTTGCATTGTACACCTGGCCATCTGAAGCTGATCCGTTGCCTGAAGCATTGATGTAGATGAACTTGTAGTCAGCATCAACCATGGCAAAGAGGTTGATACTGAAGAAGTCCTAGTAGTTGTAATAAGTGGACCCTGAGTTGGCTGGAGCTTTGCAGGTCACGTGCTTCCCTTTTATGGCTCCAACGGTGTAAGGAAAGTTCCACCTCTGATACCACTCTTCTGCAAGTTTTCTCCAGCCTTGTTCAGTGGTGGGGCACCTGAGGAGCTCCTCCACGTATTCTTCAATGATGGCCTGTACCACTTCTCTGACCATTTTGCTGATGCTGTTGTGTGGCACCCTCCATGCATATTGCATGTTTCTGTATGTGGTTCCAGAGGCCAGGTGCCACAGAGTCAGTACCACCTTCAGTCCAAGGTCCAGGTTGGGACAGAAGTTGGTGCTAGGCTTGGTCAACCTGGGTCTCAGATGTTCTACAAGTTCATCAAACATGACTGGTGGCATCCTCATGAAGTGATGGAATGCACGAGGGTCTTCATTCCTCAGCTCCACCACCATTGGACATCTCCTCCTTCTCCTTTTGTGTAAAACTTGAAACAATTTGAACAGGTTTCAGTTCTGGTGATGAATGAGCACAGCTATCATACGGACTGTGTCATCATCCATGGTGGAGAACAATTGATGATGTTGAAGACCAAGACCAAGGGTGAAGAGGTCTGTAAACCACGGCTGCTGGACTCATACTGAAATCCAGATGACTCTTTTTATAGGAAATATCTGTAGTCCGCTAGGTTTCCTTCTACATACTCTAGACATACTGCAGACATCCTCAATATATGAGATACATCCCAGATACAAACGTTTTTTCCGTTTTTAATCCTTTATATACGAGATGCATACGCTTACATCCTTTCTATTTCCGTGCTACTAACGCTGTGTAGACGTTCCATATACCTTTTGTTTCCTCCCTCTTTCCATTTTCAGCTGCAGCAGATGTGAGTTGAGGGTATGGCCAGAGGATGCAGAGAGGATACAGCGGATGTTTCATTGATGATAACGTACATAGAACGTTTGTTGCCCATATATGTCACAGATGTATATCGTACACGGCAGAAAGTTCATCCGTTCACAAAGTTTTGTGCAGCTCAAAACTTCTTGCACGGATGAATTTGCAGTGGACGGATGCTTGACAGTTAGAGCGTATGAAACACATATGCAATGAGTACACAATGGATGCATATCATTTTTCAACGGATGGCAAGCTTTTTTAAATGTTTTTCATCCTCTTTGCATATGTAAGTGCAGTGGGACCGGGCCTTTAGATTGGACCGAAGGTGACGTAGTTCTATTTTTTCTTGGTCTAGCATTTCATGTCTGGTGGCATAGGGTATTCTGCAATGAGTAGGATTAGGGTATTACAAGTTGCAGCCTGGGGGTGCTGTCATTTTAATGGTATTTCTAAACATCTGTCAAGTGAAAACGAGTTGTTGATTGTCCACAAGCACATATTCACGTATTTGACAATGTGTGGCACATTTTTAACTTTGCTTTTCTTTCTTCAATGGTTATAGGAAGTTAAAAAGAAACTTTTAACAGCTTTTTATGAGTTGTCATTTGTACCATTCATCTTTGCTATCCTGCCCTCTTGTTTCTCACTGAAGAGACTATTTACGAAGTATTCTTTTAGAGAAAACTGAATTGACTCTTTAGACCTGTAAAAATTAAAACTTGGCCTCTACCAGTGATGGCTAACCTCTTCGTCTTCGCCTGCTGAAAGTGCGCACATGCACATGCATGTGTGTGCATGCATGCATGGATTCATAATGCACTTTCATGAGCAACCCCCACCCCCTGCACATGCACACATGACAGACATGCACCCCCCACTTCTGCACATGCCACACCACATGCTTCTGCGTATGCGTGAATCAGCTGGCTGGTGGGAGACATGCGCACATGCGCAGTGCACCTGATCTGGGAGACGGCTTGCATGCTGGCAGAAATGGCTCTCTGTACCACTTCTGGCATTCATGCCATAGGTTCACCATCATGGGCTTAAATAGTTAAATTCAGCTCCTCCAACCAGCCCATGAAGACCTTTCCTGGGGAATTTCTCCGATGTCGCCTTGCTCTCAAGAATAAAGCTTTTTAGAAAAGTTGAACCCTAAAAGGCCCTTTGTCAGCAAGGAATAGCAGTAGCTTAAGAACACCCATATTTAAAGTGAATTAGGTCTTTCCTTACCTTTTCTGTTGGAGATAAGCAAAATCTTTGAACTGTAGCTTCAAAGCGTTTCAAATATCTTGGAGAGAGATTACTTAGTTGGCTTTGCTGACACCTCACTTTTCCTGAAAAGTCAAGGAAAAGTGAAGCATGGCCATTTGAAGACAGTCCTGCAATCTTGCAAACTTGAGGAAGCTATGAAGTTGGTAGTATGTTCCATGAATAGGATGCATATATTTAAGTAAGTATGTCAAGAGGACACTAAAACTTACAATGAATTCTATGGACATTTCATCTATGTAGTCTTCAAGACCCAAATAAATCAGCATAATAAAAAAATATGTAAATCTATGTCTTCTTTTCTCTCTATGAGTAACACATAGTGAGATTGCTTGTTACCAAGAAAAGTTTCCTTTCAATAGGTTATTTCTATTTCACAGAGATGCATGGAAAGCTCAATTTTCTCCAGCTCTGGGAAGATGACATAGTTCTTTCTACTTTTCTAAATTGACTTTTATTGTATAATAGACAAAGTAAGATGTTACAAAGGAGATTGACTCAACATCTTGCTTTTGCTGTACAAATTACAGGTCTGTTTTCATAGCATTATGTTCTTCATCATCCAGTTCACAAACTTTGAACATAAGTGGGAGGTAGATTTTAAAATAAAGGAAATTGTAGACAAAAGCTGTTCCCAGAAGGAAACAGTAGGAGTCTTGAAAATAGAGAATGTGATGAAAACGTAGGAAGCAGAGGAAAATTATAGGCCATTTTCACCACCATAGGTGAACAGAAGTCTACTCCACATATACACATATATCTATATATCTATATATCTGGTGGGCTTCTGACTTTCAAATATATATTTTCATTGGCTTTTTTGATCGTAAATTCAGAGCTCTTAAATGCCTTAGGTACTATTCTTCAAGAACTGTAACTTGATTCAATTATCATGCAGTAGAAGGATAGAAACATGAATTTCTACTTCTCTTTCAATGATCTTACCAGAGTCTTGGGTTTATTATCAATTTCATGGTTTTTTAACCATGAAACTGTGATTTGTACTCAGAGCATCGCTCCAAGGAAGGAGGACTAAGGCTATCCTTTTAATTAAATCAATAAATGATTGAACAGAATGCAGCCTTCCCCAGCCTTAATTATGGCACTGGAGAATGTTGAATATGAGACGAATAAATATTTTATTTTCCCTAAGCTTTTTGTCCTTTAACATTTGAAGTTGAACTAAGATTGCAGAATGGTCTCTTGGCATTAAAAAGAATTGAGCTGTGCCAATTATTTTCTGCAAATATTTTTCATTGATTCTCATGACCATCTCACAGGAGAGTTCTTTGCAGTCACCATTTTCCATCCATCATTTCTAGAGCAATGTCCCCACTTTAAATAAACAATGTCTTCTGTTTAATTCTCCTTCTCCTGGTCCATGCCTACAATAGTTAAAACCACCACTGATGTAAATACCACAGATAAATGTGGTGTTCAATTTTGCATGAAAAGTGTGTTCCAGCATGGCATATCTCTGAATCCAAAGAGGATTGCATAATTCAGGATAGTTTGCAACTCAAGCAAGATAGGACAGGTGACTTTAATTTGCCTTCTCCTCAGTCCAAAATCTTCTGTGAAGCTCTCTATATATAATATAAAGCTTGCATTCAGCCCTGAACCACTTTTTGGCACTTACTCACACAAAATGTCTTGTTGGAGCATATTGCATTCAGCAAAAACTATGCCTCTCCTCAAATTGTTGTGGCACTTATAATTAGAATTCATTGCTTATTATACCCTATGACTATCATTAAGTGTTGGACCTTATGATTCTTGACTCTTGACAAATGTATCTTTTCTTTTATGTATACTGAGAGTATTTGCGCCAAGACAAATTCCTTGTGTGTCCAACCACTCTTGGCCAATAAAGAATTCTATTCTATTCTATTCTATTCTATTCTATTCTATTCTATTCTAT
>BLBF01000041.1:25937472-25953191 GCA_015471245.1 Laticauda colubrina
AATACAATACAATACAATACAATACAATACAATACAATACAATACAATACAATACAAGAAATTCCTGGACTGAGAAAAATAAAAGGATTCCCTAGTCCTTTGACATTCTTGACTACAGCTAATGAATAAAAAGAAGAATACAAAAACTACTGAAGAACATAAAAGCTATTAAGGCATCTCTATGTTCTGTCCTAGGCTTCCCCCAAAATCCCTAAGCAAACTCTGAGTCCCGGGAAAACCTTTTATTAAATGTGAATTTATTGCATTCACAAAATTTGGGATGAAGATTTCCAGAGTAGCTCAGACCTTATCTCTCTTGGAAAGCTGCCTGGTAAATTCCACACACACTGCTGACAGAGAAGGGCTTGGCACAGAGTCTCACAGACAAATGTTCATGGGGCTAGAATGAACGTATTGTTTCCTGCAAAAGCCCCCTCCCCTTTTGTTTTTCTTTTAATCCTCATGGGAGGGGTCATTCATCATTCACCTGTGGCCTTACTCCCACATCAACCCTGAGATCTTAATTGCTCTCCCACCTCACTTCTGTCTGACCCTGAATGCAGCTGATAACTGCCAGCCTGCCATGGCCCCATCTCTGCCTCTGATGCAGAGCCCTTGTCCGAATCTTCCTCAGCCTCCAAGACTGGCCCAGGTTCCTCCACAACCTTCTTGCTGTCTGATTCTGCTGCTAGCTCTGTCAGCCGCTGGCGGGCCACAACACTCTAGTATTCTCAGTAAGTCATATATCTAGAGATGGTTCAAAATTGTGAAAAAATAAATAGGTACATCACAAATGATAGTACTTTAGTTAGATTGTGGTGGTATTAATAGAACAGAACTATTGAGTTGGAAGAGACTTTGAGGATCTTCCAGTCCAACCCCCTGCTCAGGTAGGAAACCTGTCCAAATGGCTGTCCAATCTCTTCTTAGAAACTTCTAAGAAGCACCTACAACTTCCGAAGGCAAGTTGTTGCATTGATTAATTATTCTCACTGTTCATAAATTTCTCCTTAATTCTAGGTTGCTTCTCTCCTTGATTAGTTTCCATCCAGTGCTTCTTGTCCTGCCTTTAGGTGTTTTGGAGAATAGGTTGATTCCCACTTTTTTGTGGCAGGCCCTCAAATATTGAGACACTGCTATCACATCTTTCTCCTAGTCCTTTTCATTAAATTAATATCAATTACCTGGACAAGTGAGAGGACTTATAGAATTATGAAAAAAGGCTGCTTAAGCTTAATGAATTCTAATTGAGAAACATGTCTTCATTTGGCCCATCAAACCTAAGTAGGGTATAACTCTCTGTGAAGAGCCTGAGGTTTTGCTGGGCTCTCATTTCTCGATTGTTATTTATTATTATTATTTTATTTATTATTTATTTGATTTGTCAGTCACTCACAAGATAATAGGTATAAGTAAACATAAATAAGAATACAGGAAATAGATACAAATAAATGGGGACAACAGGACAGGAATGGGAGGCATGATGGTGCACTTATGTTCAGAGATTCAACAACAAAAACCTTAAAAATGAATCCATAGTTTTTCCCATCAGTAACTAACTGTTATAACTGCAGATATAACAGGAAAAAAATTAATTCCCATAAAATTTAACCTCATCTGAGATTCAAGAGGCTCTCAAGCTTTTAAGAATTTAGAGCTTTTAGGATTCATTTCATACAACTCCAAATATAAGATAATTCATTCTTAAAACAATAATCAGTATTTGTTGCACAATAACCAAGCTTACATTTGAATTAAAGATTTAGCTATCTGGGGAATTAGGAATGACTAATTTTGTGCTTTAAGTTGGACAACAGAGACAGATTTTGGTGTTTTTGTTCAACCAACAAGCTGATTGTTCCTTCCTTAAAGATATTTCAGGTCTCCAGATTAAAATTCTCAGAAGTATGGTGTCTTCTATCTTTCATTTCATTATTTTTAAAATGTAATAACAAGGTAGTTAACAAAAGGTTTGTAGATAAGGGAGGGAATTTAGCTATAAACCTGTTGAGTAGTACTATCTTTGTTATCCTCACTGACCAGCATTTTATTTTTGTAAAAGGTTATAAGGCTCAAATTAAAATGCACAAACATTTTCTAGAAGATTAATAAAAGCAAATAAGATAGTTCAGACTACTAAACTATGAATTAGAAAAATTAAAATACTAAAAAAAACCATAATTGACAAAATTATAAAATTATTTTATGAATAAAACATTATTATTTTTTTCTTTTTGTGCCTTCTAACTTTTAACTCTTTGTGACTGCCTGCACTAGTCCCTGCAGTTTCCTTGGCAAGATTTTGGAAGTCTCTGGGTGGATGTCTGTATGTTTATATGTGTGAAGCAAAAATAAAAACCTTGTGTCACATTATGTTTAAAATATCTAATAATGGAACTCTTCTTCCAGAATCAGTTAGAAATCAGTCAGAACTACTTTAAAGAGTTAGCAGGACACAACGGCCCTGTTCCTACAATGTATTTAACTGATGTGAAAGGATATACAGATAATCCTCAACTTATACCAGTTGTTTAGTGGCCATTCAATATTATGACAGACTTCACAAAGGTACTTACGATCTGTTTTCGAAGTTACAATGGCAGCATGTACAAGGCACCTGACAGTTGTGTGATTGTATTTTGAGCACTGGACAATTGGCTTATCTTTCCAGCCATTTATAGCAGTTTCCAATGGCGAAGTAACCATGTTTTGTGATTTATTTATTTTTTAGCTGTTTCCTGTGTTTTTGTTTAGCAATAGCTGTCAAAAATGTTGAAAAATCAGGTCTGGTCAAGTGATATCCTGACATATGATCACAATGATTTACAACCACCATTCCAGGTTCAATTATGATTATAAATCGAGAACTACTTAAATGTAAGAAGCATTCATTTCTGCTTTCATACAAATTTGCACAAACACCCATGAAACAAGGAGGAAGAAAACATTTTGCCTCCCGGAATAAACAAACCTATTGATTCCATTATCTGCCCAATTATCCCCTTTCCTCCTGATTCTGCAATGGAATGGAACCTCCTCCAAATGGCTTTGCAATAGAAAATGAGAACTTAATATCAGAGTACAGCTTATATCTCCCTGAAAAGTTTGAAGGATTTTCACTCATTTTCATTTTTTCTCTTTTCCCCCTGTAACCTTAGATTAGGATACTGAACCAAAGATGTTCTGTTTTTTATTTTTTTTAATCTAAGGAAGGAGAGAACAAAATAAATATTATCCCATTTTATTTTTAAAAAATATTTTTTTTTTATTAATTACATTTCTTAGTGCTTAGTAAACATTGTGTTGTCTGGGTATTTAATTTGCTTAACAATACTAATTATATTCTTAATTTCCACCCCCAAGTACTGGTAGAATAAATTCCATGTTTGATAGTATTCTGTGTCTTCTTTCTGCTTAATTTTCAATGTCAATCTATCCATTCCTGCACAATTTAGTAACTTCTTAATTATCTCTTCATGTCACAGTATTTCTTCATTTTTCCAATGTTGTGCAAATACAATCTTCACTGCTGTTAATGTAACCCATTCTCAAAGAATATGAAAAGCATAAAGACTGTAACAATATTACAAGATCTTGGTTTATTAATAAAGTCCAATATGAATCCAGAAAGAGTGAATGGAAAGAAAAGAAAATATATGTGAATGCCTGAATCCTATGATGGGTACAATGGTGGTGTCAACTCATAAACTGTTTTTATGGTCTTTTTAGAGTTGCCAACCGAAAGGGAGCGGGAAAAGGGGTTTGAAAGAGCAGTGCAGGATCTTGGAAATCGAAAGTGCATTCCATAAATAGTTTTTCAAAGATAGTAACTAGGTGACTGAAATTTCTGCCGTGCAAAATTCTAACTGGAGAACATGATTGATGACTCTTGGCTATGGATGTGTCTCATTGGAGAATATGAATTATGATACACCCAGGGTGTGGGTAAAAACCAGGGTCAAAGATAACAATGAATTATGTGCCTCAGAGTCTGCTACACCCAGGCAGTGCCAGACATGTTCACTCCCAATAAATCCTTTTGAAGTTTTGGAAGTATGGCTCAAGACTCATGATTTAATTGGGGGTAACTGCCGGAATCCTGACAGATGATGGAAGATGTATATATAAAATCAAGTCAACTGACTCAATCAACTAAATCCAGGGTATTATATTTATCTGATCACACACAAATTTCAATTAACTCCTCTAACTCATCTGGGAATTTTTACAATCTTTCTCTTTTCCATTCTGTATTGAAAGAGAAATTTGGAATACTGGATTACCAAATCATGTAACTGGTGTTAAAAATTGTAGGAGGTATGAACAACATTAAGCTTGCTTACTGAAAAATAAATCACAATGAACTAAGTGTGCTTTATTTCTGAGCAGAACAATTTAAAATCAGATTATCTAAAATCACAACTGGAGGCAAATGTGAATGGATATGCTGACAATGTTGTAGAATTATTTTCCAATCTGTTTTTGTATTCATCCTATCCTCCCTTGAATTCAGAGATGGCATTTCTTCATTCACTGATATTTGGAATAAAATTCTAACAATTTCAAGGCTAGCCCATTCTCTCTCTAGTGTTTATTCTTCCATCTAATGTGGAAACAATTTGTCTTCTTATTTGTCTACTTTTACAGGAATGGAAATTTATATGAAAGTAACATTACAAAAGTAATGTTCAGAAAGTGCTTGGAAAATTATGGCTATTTGATACTCGGGGGAGGAGCTCAGACATTAATATCAGCTGAAATGGTGCTGTCTTCAGGGGGAACACACAGATGCTGTGAAGCACATTCTTTACACCTCACACCTTAGTGGCATTTGACAATGTCTGCTTAACAACCCAGCTAATCAAAAATGGATTGTTGAATTCAAATTAATGAAGCACTAAATGTCTTTAATGAATAATGGACGGTTCTTCCAGTTCTCTTGAGCTCTTATGTTTATTCATTTAAAAACAATTTGCGTGACGAACATAATCTGGTAAAAAGCTTTTGTGCTCCATTTAGACATTTTAGCATGGTGCCAAGATAAAATTTGAATTTTCAATATCTTTTCAGCTGAGCATCATAAAAGCCTTTTAAACTTGGGTACCATCTGATTACATTGTTAGCCTGATTTATTTGGAAATGTCTTCAGAATAAGGATTCTGAAAGAGAAAAATTCATTTTCAAGGATCCTTGACTAATTGGTTTTTGGGAGTCTTTCCTGCACTTTTAGTAAATTTGTGGAGATCAAGAATAACCTGGTAATAGGGGCTCCTGGTTCTGGAATCATATTTTAAAAAGTATTAAACATGTGCAAAATCAAAGGATGATCCTGATCAACAGCTATTATATTTCAACCTGTAGGAACTTTCCCTCCTGTTCCTCCTCATCTCAATTGCTCAGGACAATCTAAAACACAGAGCTTTTGGGAATTTCTAGGCATACCTAAATACTTGTCAGTACTATCACTTACTCAACTTTACACTATTTGCATTTTAAGTGTTACAGTGTAAAAAATATCAAAAACATTTTTTTCAATGTACACATTTCTAAACATATTTTAACTTAAAATCATATACTGAAAAAGGTTTTTTTATATATGTAGTTTTGAGGCACAAAATGACACTGCCATGTTCCAAAATCATCATTGCAGAACCACTGAAATTTGTATCAAAGTCTGAAAGCCACACATAGACAGTTAATATGAGGGTTTGCTCAGATAAGATTTCTGAATCATGTCCACCACATCATTCTGGAATGACATCATTCTGGAACTTATTTTCTAAATGCCTTGGGGAAGTGGAGTTCTGTTTCCTCTCTCCCTTCTCCTTGCCTTGCCTCTTCCTCCCTTTGGCAAGGGCTTCAGGGCCTTCAACAGCAGGGCTTTGAGGGCCTTGGGGCTGGTCCATTACAGCAGCAGCAGCAGCAGGAGATGCACCAGCAGGAGAAGCACCAGCAGAAGCAGCAGCAGGAGAAACACCAGTAGCAGCAGCAGGAGAAGCACCAGCAGCATCAGCAGCAGGAGAAGCAGCAGCAGCAGCAACACCAGGAGCACCAGCAGCAGCAGCAGAAGCAGCAGAAGCACCAGCAGCTTCAGAGTCAGTGCCAGGGGGTGGGATGGTGGTTCTGTCCTTCTTGCCAGGGCTGGCAGGAGTAGGCACAGGCTTTCTCTTCTTCCCTGACTGTCGAACCATGGTGTTCTTTCAAGATGTCTCTGACAGCAGGTCTTTCCTCTGAATGCTGACTGCTTGTGAGCTGCATCCATTTATATCCATGGAGCTGATGCAATTCATCCTCCCCGCATACGCAGTGACCACTTTGCATCCGCTATGCATCCACTACGCATCCGCTATGCATCCTATAGGTGTCCGTGATACATCTGCATCATCCACTATGAATCCGCTCCTTCCACTACGCATCCGCTTCGCTATTCTCCCCCCGGAAGCCCTTCGGATGTGTCATCCGCTTCCATCCACTTCCATCTGCTAGGCTTCCTACGAACATCCGCTCACCATCCTCGCTACATACTACCCCGTCCGTTCCTTTCCATTGTTTTCTGTTCTGTTCATGCAAATTTGGAGCACTTTTGAGAGCGGATAACAACGGATGGAGCCACCCCCGAAATTTTGCTTGTCCGCTATGTCCTTTTTGCATACGTTTTGCATCTGTCGGCCAGTGTGACCTAGCCTTTAACAGTAGTTTGTCATGTACCACTGAATCAAAGGCTTTGCAGAAGTCTATGTAAATTGTGTCTATAGCTTTACCCTGATCAAGTAGAGTATGTTTTTGCAATGTAGGAGTTGAAGATTGCAGGACAATTTTTTCCTTAAACCAAATTGTTTTTTGGAGAGTAGGTTGTTTGACTCTAAGTGGAGAGTGATGAATTGGTTTATGATTGATTCCATGACTTTGCACGTGACACAACACAATGAGATTGGTCTGTAGTTTTTAACCAGACTGGGGTCAGCTTTTTTGAAGATAGGGATGACCATAGCTAAGGACCATAGGTTTGGTAAGGAGCTGGTTTTGAATGATATCTCATATATAATGCTATATATTCCACTATGGCAGAGGAGAGCTTTTTTAAGAAGTATGCAAGTAATCCATCAGGCCAATAGATAGGGATGGTTTTAGGTTACATAGTGCCTTTTCTACGTTATCTTCTGTAAAGTCAATATGTCATAGGTCATTACAGTTAGTTGTGGTACGACTAGGAAATGTGGGACATGAACCACTGCTGTTTACAAAGACTGAACTGAAGAATGTATTGAAGAGATTAGCCTTAACAGCTTCATCATTGCAGTTTTTCCTATTTGGTCCTTTTAGGGGTGGGATGGTTTTTGAGTCTTTAAGTTTGGTGTTAACAAAATTGCAGAAGGTGCGGGCGGATTTTGTACATAGGAGGTTTTTCTCTTGCTTCCAGTGGAATCTTGTGCATTCTGCCTTTATCTGTCAGCATAGGGTGTTGTATTGGTTTTTAAAGTTTGATACGTAACTAGTTTTGTTTTTACGCCATAGCGATCTTTTTTTAAATTGAAGTTTCCTTGTTGTCATGGGTAATTTGTTTTTCTATTCAGAGGTAAGCTCTGCCAACTTCATTGCAATTTATTCCCACATCAATGAATAAAGCTGGAGGAGAAGCCTTTAGTGTAATCCTCATTCATATGATCCAGTTCTACAAATTCTCATTAAAAAGAAACAACAGATATACAAGTCATAAAAACAACTTTATGTTTTGCACAGCATTTTCCATTGAGTTCATTCATAGAAATAGCAACTACTTCAACAATGCTGGAAGGTTGTATAATGATGCAATGAATAATTTTGTAAATATACTTTGCAGCCGGTATAGCACAGCCAAACATCTTTCCTACATATTCAGACTAATTTTACAGCCTAAATCCACTTCCCTGCCTCTGAAACTGCTGTTTTCATTACCCTACTTGAATCTCATTTATCCTTCCTGCTGTTACAAGAATAACATTTCAGTTTTTTTCCATTTATGATACACCAACCAGCTGAAATTTCTAGCTGATTCACAGCAATTATATATTAACAATTAAATCATTATTTTAAAAGCAAAGATGTGAAATGCAAAACAGCAAGAGAAAACAACAGAGAGACAGCAACAATTACAGGTATTTCATTGGCTGATGGCTGGTAAATAAAATAAAATGTAACCATACATTGAATATCAAAACAATTCTCAGCCCAAGGGCCATTTGAGACTGGCATTTTGTTTGTCATTTTGTCAACCAGGTGTTCCTGAGATACTGCTTTCCAATGCAGTCCTCATGTATTCGGAATCATGATACCCTCAACCAACTGGAACCATTATTCGGTTCTTTTTCCAGGTGAAAAACATCCATCCAAGTTACATTGCCATCTTCTGTCTTGAATGTAGGAAGCCCCACACACTTCTGGAACCTAGGAAAGATTTATTTTATTTATTTATTTGGTTTGTCAATTGCTTACAAGATAATAAGTATAAGTAAAAACATAGTTATGAAAACATGGATACATATAAGGAAAAGAAAAAAAGAAAAAAGAAACAATAGGACAGAGACGGTAGGCATGTTGGTACACTTATGCACGCCCCCTACAGACCTCGTAGGAAAGGGGTGAGGTCAATAGTAGACAGTCTAAGGTTAAAGTTTTTGGGGTTTGGGGGAAAAAACACACAGAGTCAGGTAGAGTATTCCAAACATTGACCACTCTGTTGCTGAAGTTGTATTTCCTGCAATCAAGTTTGGTGTAATTAACTTTGAGTTTGTATCTATTGTTTGCTCTTGCATTGTTATGGTTGAAGCTGAAGTATTCATTGACAGGTAGGACATTGCAATGTTTGATTTTATATACGATACTTCGATCAGACTGAAGGCAGCATAGTTCTAGGTTTTCTAGGCCTAGAATTTCAAGTCTGGTGGCATAAGGTATTCTACAACGAGTAGAGGAGTGGAGAACTCTTCTTGTGAAATATTTCTAGACTTTCTCAACTGTGTTAATATCAGATATGTAATGTGGGTTCCAGACTGATGAGCTGTATTTGAGTATTGGTCTAGCTAATGTTTTGTATGCGCTAGTTAGTAGTGTAATATTGCCAGAGAGAAAGCAATGTAAGATTAGCCCTACAACTCTTAATGCCTTTTTAGCTGTCTTTTTACAGTGGGCTCTAGCACTTAGATCATTAGTGAAGAGTACTCCAAGATCCTTGACAGAATTTGGATCATCAACAAGGTCTTGTCTATTCAGCCTGCATTTTATTTTCTGATTTTTTTTTCCAATATGTAAAACAGAGCATTTATTTGTTGAGATATGAAGTTGCCATTTGTTTGACTATTCTGATACATAGTCAAGGTCTTTTTGAAGGGTAGCAGTATTGTCTGTGGTGTTGAATAGCTTTACATCATCAGCGAAGGGAACGCAGTTGCTCTTAATATGATCACAGAGGTCATTTATGTAGAGTATGAAAAGAGTTGGTCCTAGAACACTGCCTTGAGGGACACCACTATTGTCAGGTACAGAATTTGATAGGACACTCCCAATTTTGACCATTTATTGTCTGTTTGATAGGAATGCTTATATCCAGTTATGCAATTGTACAGAGATACCATAATATTTTAGTTTTAGGAGTAGTTTGTCATGTACCACTGAATCAAAGGCTTTACAGAAGTCTATGTAGATTGTGTCTATTGCTTTGTCGTGATCGAGTTGTGTTATCCATATGTTTTTGCAGTGTTAAGAGTTGCAGAAGATGAACAAGAAGGGAGAGGTTCCTTTGGCTTTGTATTTCAATTCTTAGAAATGGAGGTTTGGAATTATGAGAAACAACAAGAAATGCTTGCAGAACAAGAAGATTGCGACAAAGAAGAAGCCATCTTTAATGAACAAATAATCTTAGGTGGGGGGAAAAAAAGGAAAGGGGGGGAAAGAGAATAGAAAGTTTAAGATTGGGAAAAACAACCCAAAAAAAGATTAGAGTGAAAAATAAGTATAAAATCAGAAAGCAACAGAAGAGGGAAATGCAGAAGAGAGAATTAGAAGTAGAGAGACAAGGGGGTAAAAAGGGGAGGGAGAAGATGAGAGGGAAGAAAGAAAGGAAAAGAAGTTATAAATTACAGAAACAAAATATAGAGGAACAGGGCCTATTTAGAGATAATGGGTGAAAATCTCATGGAAAAAGGGATTCTGCAAACGTCCATAAGATAGTATTGTTATATTAGAAATAGAAATAATTTTAGAAAATATGCAATAATGTATGATCAAAATGTTTGATAAAATAGCTATCGTAATTCAGTGGAATGCTTGTCAATAAATAAACGTAACAAAATTAATATTTAATGATTTACAAACTTATGTGAAGAGGAATAAGGGAAAAATTAATTATGAAGATTATATGTGTCTTTAAGTTAATATGACATTTAATTGAAAAGAAATGTTAAAGATATTAAGACTTTAATGATCATTAATGATAGAACTGAATTGGAATGGAATGAGGGTTTATAATTACATATATTTATAATCCTTTTTTTTTAAAGAATATAGTGTGTTTTATAAGAATGTACCAAGCAGAATTCGATTGGAAGTTATGTATTATGTATTATATTGAAGGTCATAACCTTAAGGTATATAGTTAAGTTTAAATAAGAGTTGAATGGATATAATTAAAAGATATAAAGGTGTCATACTCCAATTAGTAACTACAGGAGAACATTTGTGAGAAAAGATCACATGAAATTGAAACAGAACAGACAAAAGTATAAATACAATGAACTGAATTGAGATGAGATAATCAAAATAAAATTGAGAAAATTAAAATTGGGGAAAACTATATAGAAAATGTAGAATAGTATAAGATATGGTATAAGAACACAAAAATGAGCATGAAATTGAGTTTGTGTCTGTATAAAGAAGTTCAACCCGGGACCATGCTATTTTCAAAAAAGATGTTTTACTTGTATTTTGTGTGTGTGAAAATGCAAATAAAACTTTATTTTTTTAAAAAAAGTGATTCCTGACTGTTTTTCACATTTATGGCCATTGCATCATCCTCATGGTCATGTGATCAAAATTCAGACTCTTGTCACCTGACTCATGATGGTTGCAGTGTCCCTAGGTCATGTGGTCCCCTTTTGTTACATTCTGACAATCTAAGTCAATGTGGAAGCCAAATTCACTTAACAAACATGTTACTAATTTAACAACTGAAGTGAGTCACTTAACAATTGTGGCAAGAAAGGTTGTAAAATGGGGCAAAACTCACTTAATAAATGTCTCACTTAGCTTCAGAAATTTTGGGCTGAATTGTGGTCTTAAGTCAAGGACTATCTGCATCCTCTCACTTATACAAATGCCCATATTTTGAGCTAATATGTTTTTCTATTAGCAATAACAATTATAATTATAATTACAAAAACCCATTAATATATTTTGTTTTGACATATCTTTTTAGCTCACTCATGATAAATATGAATAGATGGATGGTTAATTGGGTGGCTAGATGCATGGATAGATAGATAGATAGATAGATAGATAGATAGATAGATAGATAGATAGATAGATAGATAGATAGATAGATAGATAACCAATGGTGGGATTCAATATTTTTTTACTATCAGTTCTGTGGGTATGACTTGGTGGGTGTGGCAGGGGAAGGATAGTGTAAAATCTCCAGTCAGAGGTGGTATTTGCAAGTTCTCCGAACAATTCAAAATTTCCACCACTGGTTTTCCATAATTGATCAGAACCTGCTAAATACCATCTCTTATAATATCTCTTTATTGCAGAACACATTTGGAAGAAAAATATTTTACTCTGTTTCTGGACAGATCGCTTCTCTAATGTTAACTTACCACCTTGGTGCCTGAGGCACTCTGCAGGAATCAAAATTATGCTGTATAGCCTGAAATAATGTTTCATGATTTTCTAACTTCCCAAAAGCAGAAGAATATGTATCATATTCTACAAAGTTCTCCGTATAACTCCTGAAAAGCAAGCTGATGTCATTCTCAAAGCAGACGAGGTTCAAATAAAATATCTTCTCTGCATTCACTGAATCATTATGGATGAATTCTTTTTGCCCACAATGAATCATAGCTACTTCTTGAGATTTTTTTAAGATGACAAAGTCTTCAAAACTTCCATTTGATAGATACTTAGATAGAAGATATATAGAAGAAAATAATTTCTCAGATTTGGGGTTAATTATGATTGCTTGTGATATAATCACATGCACCTCCCTATCAGGATTTTAAAGAGAATACATGCCTATAAAACCTTGCATATAAAATAAATCAAAATACAATAGATATACTTATTGATAGCAATGTTTCCACTTATGAGATAATCAGGAAGTACCATAATTTGTTTGTTTATTTATTTAATGGAATTTGTCAAACAAGAACAAGAACAAAGTGCTGTTGAGTTTTCTCCAAACCAGTTCCTTAGATTTTGAAGCCATTATGTTCTTCTTCTGCCTGGACCTGGTTTGCCTTCAATCTTTCCTTGGAGGATTAAGTTAAATATGTTGTATTTTACTGGGTATTGCATTACATGTCCAAAATGTTCTAACTTTTGCTTTTTTGTTCTTGATGATTTCCCTTGGTTTTCCCAGATGGCTTAAAAGAGACTATCACCCAGCCCAAAAAAGGAACAAAGCACCTCTCCATCAGCAATCAGCACTCAGGTTAGCATAGATGAATTCAAAGGTTAACATCAGACCAACAATCAAGTAAACAAAACCCCAAACAAGATACTGTCAAAGAAGCAAACAGCAAACAGCCCAACTAAAGAATCTCTAAGATTACCCCTACCAACACTGACAGGCAAATCACCAGAATATAAACTGACAGCAAACTGCACTCCTTACTAGCACTGATGATGTCACCTAGTTAGGGTAATGAAATGTCTGCAAGAAAACAAGCAACCTCAGAGAATACTAAGGATCACTTATATATTCATACATGCTTAGTGCTAATTACTGTTCAATAGATATGCAAACATTCAAATTCCATGTACATTTATAAAAACAGTTTCCTCCATTTATTAATTGATTGGTTTTTATCCTGCTTTTGTTACTCTATAGGTAACGGAAGGTGGCAAACATATACTGTATAATATTCTTTCCTCCGATTTTCCCCACAACAACCCTGGAGGTGGGCTGTTCCCTGGGCTGAGAGAACGAGTAACTGTTTCAAAGTTACCCAGCTACTTTTCTTTCTTCCCTTTTCCTTTTCCCTACTCCCTTCCTCCTTCTCCCCTGCTCTCCTCTCCTTTCTAATTTTAGAGGGGATGTTGAAACAGAAATAACTGTATAAAGTTAATGTTAATAATATTGCAGTAGTTTGATTGATGACATGATGTTTCATAGGCATGAAATGTAATAATAGACTCTTTCTGTTATAGTGTCTGGAAGGGAACATCTCACACTTTGAAACTGACTTCCATTTACAGCAAAAGAAGGTGAGAAAGGGGAGAGAGGAAGCTTAATGAGATACCACTAAATGCTAATCTTACAGTAATTCTATGTCTTTTTTTTTTTCAGAAGCTCATATACAGGGAGTCTACTTCACCAGTTACTCTCTGCTTCACCAGTTACTTGCTGTAGAATGATACAGCAGGGAAGACAAGGAATAACCACCCAAAGAAGCTATATTCTTCTTGAAAACATCTCTAATTAATTTATAAACAAACTTTTATAAACTGAGGAACAAACTTAGGTAGGCTATTTAACTCCTCAGAGAAAGGCCAAAGAACAAAAATAAGAAGCAGTTGAATAATGAAAGATATGAAGAAAGATTGCAGGATTGGGGTTTGGCGAGTCTAAACTCTAGAGAATAAAGGACTGGGGGGACATGATATCTGTATTCCAATGTTTGAGAGGCTGACACAAAGAGGAGGAAAATAACTTGTCTGAAATAGTATAGGATCTGTTGCCTGAGCAGTGAGTTGGACTAGAAGACCTCCAAGGTCCTTTCCAATTCTATTCTGATTGATTGATTGATTAAAATAATGCTAGACCAAGACATTTTCCTTCATTTTTTTTCTTATGCAGTTCTCATTCATTTTATTATGACAGAATTTGCTTTTGAAATTTCTTTTAAAACAGAAGAGAATGTTGGTGAATTTTCCTGGAAGAAATCTAGCAAATTTTCATTTTATTAATTACAATCTGGCCAAGATTTGTCCATAGGTAAGGATTCCTTGTTTTCTAAGACTGGATCCACCACAAGGCAGAAGAGAACTGTATTCAGTGATTTATTGGTAGCATACACCTCCCAAAATAAGATGTTGCCCTGGGTTAACTCTATTCTCCTGGCTTTACCATTTGATGTAGCTACACAAATCATTTTAATGCTTAGTATTTACAAGAAGTAATAGTCTTACAGAGTGCAAAGTGGCATACAGCCTTTGGTCCCTCCAGAACTTCTTGCATCTGATGGCATTAAGTGCTGCCTAAAAAACATTGATTATTTTTTGGTTGCTGCCAAGCTCCAGATCTGCTCTTATGCAGTGTAGCTACTGAGCTTGCTAGCCAAGCTCCCAAATCAAGTTTTGGACAGGAATCACACCAGGATGCAACAGTTACTTTAGCTTGAGGTCTTGATAGCTAAGTGACAACCTGCTTGCTTGTAGTAGTTGTAAATCTACAGATGTCACTCCCTGCTTCCTTGACTGTTTGTTGTTGGTTGTGAAGTCTTGTCCAACCCATCGCGACCCCATGGACAATGTTCTTCAGGCCTTCCTGTCCTCTACCATCTTCTGGAGTCCATTTAAGCTCATATTTGCTGCTTCAGTGATTCCATCCAGCCATCTCATTCTCTGTCATCCCCTTCTTCTATTGCCCTCAATCTTTCCCAGCATTAAGCTGTTCTCCAGTGACTCTTTCCTTCTCATTAGGTGGCCAAAGCATTTGAGCTTCATCTTTAAGATCTGGCTTTCTAAAAAGCAGTCGGGGTTGATCTCCTCTAGGACTGACCAGTTTGATCATCTTGCAGTCCAAGGTGATCATTCTTTGGCACTCAGTCTTTCTTATGGTCCAACTTTCACAGCCATACATTGCAACTGAGAAAATCATAGAGTTGACTATACACACTTTTGTTGCCAGGATGATGTCTCTCTTTTTAGTATGCTGTCTAGATTTGCCATAGCTTTCCTCCAAGGATCAAGCATTTTTTAAATTTCTTGGCTGCAGTCACCATCTTTGAGCACAGGAAAATAAAATATGTCGCTATCTCCCTTTCTTCTCATCTATTTTCCAGGAATTGAGAGGGCCAGATGCCATGATCTTAGTTTTCTTAATGTTGAGTTTCAAGCCAACTTTTACACTCTGCTCCTTCACCCGCATCAAGAGGCTCTTTAGTTCCTCTTCACTTTCTACTTTTAGAATGGTATCATCTGCAAAACTGAGATTGTTGATATTTCTCCCATAAATCTTAATTCCAACTTTTGATTCAATTAGCCCTGCCTTTTTCATGATGTGCTCTGCATTTAAGTTAAATAGGCAGTATGCAGCCTTGCTTGACTCCTTTCCCAATTTTGAACCAATCAATGGTTCCCTGTCCAGTTCTCACTGTTGTTTCTTGACCCTTGACTGTTTGCTTCTCCCTTTCTACTACATACCCACACTGTTAGCTTTTCCTTTTATCAGCTAATGTCATAGTGTATAATAGCATGTGTTGTAACTATGTATCATTTATGTGTTTGCAACTGTGTATCATTGC
>BLBF01000041.1:25956156-26040721 GCA_015471245.1 Laticauda colubrina
GAAGAAGAAGAAGAAGAAGAAGAAGAAGAAGAAGAAGAAGAAGAAGAAGAAGAAGAAGAAGAAGAAGAAGAAGAAGAAGAAGAAGGGGAGGAAGAGGAGGAAGGGAAAAGAAGAAAGAAGATGATGATGATTGGAATCACTAAGTTTGGGAGACACTCTTGGTCAGATCTTTAGGAGAAGCTCCTCTCAGCATCAACTATTGTGCAAACTGTAAAGAACCATGCTGATAGGAACTCTGAATGAATTGAAGCAAAGCAAAATGGACCTTTTGTGTCAGTCTTCAAAGCAAAGGGGCCACTGTGGTTTCACAAAGCAGTGTATTGAAGAAAAGCACTCCTTCAAAGCTATATAGAGACCTAACATCTGCATTAAGGAAGTGATGATTAGAAAGTAGGAGCTAAGAGTGGGAAGAAAGCAAAGAAACCTGGACTTTGATATCATGTAGTTAGATTTGCTGTGATCTTTTGAAGAAATGTAGATTACTGAATCAGGTGATTATCTTGTTTGTCCCCTGGAAAAAGAGTGGCTGTATCACTCCTGAGTATTCCCATGAATTGAAGTAGACCAAATATTACTGGCTTAGCTATCACTAATTCTGGAGAGAAGAAGAATTCTCTTGAATTATTTTCACACTTTCATTCAACTATATTTTATATCATAATTACACATATTCAATTATGTAACTTGGATAAGGAGCTTTGATGATAATAGTTTGCTGTTTTTTGTTTTGTTTTGCTACTGAAATCAGTGGAAACAAATAGATATTTTCTCCCATCAATTACCATATTTTAATTTTATCCAACATCTAACATATCATCTTAGTACGTAGTTACCAACAAACTTAAATTAAGGCCATGAGAATTTGAATTGGAACTAACTATAATGCTACAAATATATGTTGAACAACTTTGATGTTCATTTCCTTTTCTTTTTGCAGCCCTGTTTATATTCTCATTTTCTTTCCTAAGCAGTTGATTAAGAACTAACTTCATGCTGTTGCCCCTACTGTTTTCTTAGCCAATATGCTAGTATTAAATCCTCTTCTATTTAATTACTGACTTTGCTAAATATTCTGTTTTGCCTATCTCTTTTTTTAACTTTGAAAATTTCTAAATTAAATTGGAAAAGCATCATTTGTAATTTATTCCTATTTTCAGTTTGCATCTTTTCTTCTCTCGGTTATAAACCAAGGCACATATACTCATGGGAATGTGGATGTGGTTGCAGCTGAATCAATATCTTTTTTTGTGTTCAGCTTTTAAATTAATATGCATTTCTCACATTTTCTCTAAAACAGGCTGCTCTGTAATTATGGTGAGGTGTTGTTAACCTTCAGACATTCTCAACTGCTGGGAGATAAACACCTAATGATTTTATTAACACCAAACAATAACTGTAACTGGTCTGCTTAACTCTGAGACCTACTGCAAGGCAGAACATCACATAGAATTACTAGCTATAATATACATATTTCACCTTTTTAGCTTTGCATTCTGATTAATCCAAGACATTTTCTTGATTCAGAAGTGATTCTACAGGGAGCGTAGTGATACAGTGATAATACAGGGAGTTTATCCTGTGCAGATGAGTTCAGAGATAAACTTGAAGAAGGAATACAAGAACTGTTAAACAAACAGAATTGCTCTGTACCACGAGATGGGTGGCAAATAAACAAAGTCAATTTAAAACTCACATGGCATGATTGAACCTTGATTTTGGTACTGGAGAAGTTAAATCATGGCAAAAAATATTTCCAGAAGTTATTTATGAATGATTTCTTTTGAATCTGGTTCATCTCTAATTTTAATGCCTTCATTGCATCCATCACTGCCCTACACTTTCAAGCGTAGTTACTACTGTACATGCAAATCTATAGAACTTGCATTGTTTGCAGTTTGTCTTTGCCCTGCACTTTTTCATTAAGTGATTTAGAACTTTCCTACATATAACACTCCAGTTATATTCTAAGTTGGGGCAGTAACCTCCAACACCTACATCTGTTTTTATTTAATGCACACACATATTGAATATATTAAACACATATTGCTGGAACACAGTTCATCAGTTTAGCTGTAGCCTCAAAATATTTAACTTTTCCTATGGCATATATAGAAAGATCAAACTGTTCTCCTAATATGTTGCAATGGAACCATTGTTATGATTTTGGTTGTGTAGATGTTCATGGCTTGGTTGAATGTAAGCTTGAGATTTTCAAAAAGTGTCCTCTTCAAACTTCCGTCCTTGATGTGAAACATAGTTTTACCACTCAACATCAAATGTCTCTATCCTGACATTCATAGTCTCTTAGAAACATCTCCTTTCTCATTCTGAACTACTGCTTTTCAAACAGTGGGATTTTCTTTGGTTCATAGTAAGTTAATAATGCCAGCAGGGTCTCCCTCAGAATGCTCCTTGTTCCCTCTGAATATATATTTGCATAAAATTAACAATTTCTATGCCACCATCTCCTCTGATGCGGTGATCATCCTGTCTGCAGGCTTCTTGGATGTTTTGGTCACAGTCAGGTAAAGCTGTAACTTCAGCACCCACCTGTGCCAATTTTCTCTCAGGTTGCCAGTTAGCATAAATTCTGAAGGAGCAAGAAGTAAAAGGCTTTCTCTTCCCTGGGGTGTCTGTTACATTCTTTCTTCCCTGGGGTGACTGTTACATTTTCTCCCAGGCAACCTGCTCTGATCTTGCATTTGGATGTTGGCCGAGAGGCCCTTGAATCAGAAAGTGTAGCGAAGCAAGTTAGCATGTCAGCAAATAAACAACTGTAAACTAGCTGATTAACTCCTGAGTCCTACTTCTACCAGTGAACATCCAATAAAATGAGCAATTGTATTTGTTTATTAAAGGTGTAATAAAAAGCATCACATTACTTTTGAGAATTTGAAGCTTTCTAAAGTTCTCTGGCAATTTTAAGATGTGTCCTGGTGAGGAAATTTGGGAGTTTACATCCACATATATAAAAGTTAACAAGTTTGAGAAACACTACTGTATGTGTGAGAGGGGAGAAATGGAAGACAACAAACATGAATAAAAATATAGCAAATACATCATAAATGTAAATGAAAAAAAAGTAGAAAAACATCTTGGTGTTTGGAACCTCATGCTTGGAAGAGAAATGGGAAGACTGTTTAAGCATCTGTAAATATATATTTTAAGCCTTAGAATCATGAGGTTATTGTGGGTTACACAATCCAGGTGATGATGTGTCTGACTGCTTTCAGTGTTGAGTTTTTATAGCTTCTGTATTAATAGAAAGCAGGCACTGAAATCTTAATACTCTTCATAGAAGCAGAATGTCTATAATTCTCATTACAGAAAAACCTCTAGTTACAACCATAATTCATTCTATAACTTTGGTCACAACCTGATTTGGTCATGACCCAAACCTAATTTTGGAAGTTTGGCACTTACAAAAAAAATGGCATAGAAGGGAAATTGTCCATGGCATCAGAACCCGATTTGGTCAAGGTCAGAAGCATTCGTGACCAGAGGTTCTACTGTATATTTCAATGGCTCAAAAAAATTCCAAGAAGCTGAATAGAAGTCATATATAACATGAAGCAATGCTGAAAGCTTCAATGGTCCTTCTTTAATAATCATGAAAAAAATGCTAATTCTGTCTAATTGAAAATAAGGCAAAACATAACTAAAGTAGTTGTTGTAATTGAACTACAGAACCTTAATTGTTCTTTGTATAAAATCCATGTTGCCTTTCAGGCTACATTTGGATTAATTCAAGTTTCTCTATTCCTTTTTTTAATTATATGAGATCTGTACAAAGCCTAAAAAACACAAGAAGGAAGGGGAAGAAAAAGAAGATGGAGCCTTAAAAGTACGAGGACTACTTTATGGTGATATTCTGTTTGCTAGATTTGTATCTCACATTTCTTTCAGAATTGCAAGGTGCTATACAAAACACTGTCTTCTTTATTCTCTGTAACAAAAAAACCTATAAAGTAGATTAATTGACTGAGAGTGACTGGCCCAAAATCACCCAGGCCATTTCCAAGGGTGAATTGAAAATTGTGTTTTTCCAGTCTTGGTCTAGATTGGTAGATTATTTAAACCAGCAAATTTCAATATACCTATTCAGTCTTGGTCACTCTTAAACTAATAAAGACTATAATTACTTGATGAATTTATGAATAAGAAATGCACTGATTCTTAACAGTCAATTGCAACCTTATTATATATGAGAGGAAAACATGAAACACCAGATATCTATCAAAAGATAAAATTATGAACTATTGGATAGTTACTGGGAAAAACAAAGTGAAGAGATTGCTCACCACTTAATGAAGAGTTAGAATTATAGAATTGGAAGTTATTGCAGTGATCATCTAATCCAACACCCTGCTCAATGCAATATCCATTAGAATATTTTTGACAGATTATTATCCAGCTTCAATATGAGGAAGCTGAATTCATTCAATAAAATGAATTCTTCATTTTAATGAAGAATTCACCACTGTATATGGCAACCTATTTCCCTGGCTCACAACTCATACAGTTCAGAAGTCCCTTTTGATCTTGAATTTAAACTTCCTTCCTTATAGTTTTAAGTGAATGGTTCTGGTCCACCCTAATGAGCAATGCAAATTAAGTTCACTCCCTATATAATGTGACAGTCCTTCAGATAATTGAAGACTGTTATTGTTTATGTCTCCTCAAGGCTGTCTCTTCAGTAGATGAAACAATTTAAATATTTTTTGTAGACTTGGTGTCCAATCCCTTGATCATCTTGATAGCTTTCTCTGAACTTGTTCAAGTGGTCAACAACATTAAGTATCTGGGGGTGCAAATAACTAACAGTCTGAACTGGTCTCTCCACATGTCAATGAAATGTGCAAACCACCATCTGCATTTCCTGCATTGGATGAGGAGAGCACATCTTTCTTTTCTGTCCTGGCCACTTTTTACAGAGGCACAGTTGAGAGTGTTTTAATAAACTGCATCATTGTTTGGTTTAGTGGCAGCAACACCTCAGATAAATAGTCCATACAGAAAGTGGTAAAGACGACCAAGAAGATTATAGGAAGCTTACTTTCTGTTATTCAGGATACTGCTTATAAGCCCTATATGCTTAGACCTCAAAGCATTGTTAGACACCCCACACACACACTTTACAGTCTGTTTCTGTTGGTCCCTTTGGAAGGAGGTTTCAGAGTATTTCTAGCAGGACTACCAGATTCTGTAACAGCTTTGTTCCCTATGCCATCTGTTGGCAAACTTGCAATATTTATTTTTATTGCCATGTACATGCATACATCCAAACTAGATGGTGTTGTTTCTCTGTGTCATATAATATATTTGGGAATATGCATAATTTTGTATTTATTTATTTATTTTGTCATGTTTATATAGTGTATATTGCATGGTGACCCTTTGAGAGCTGAATACAACAAAATTTCATTTTAAGGTATGCTAATTAGTGTACATTCAAAGTGACAAAATTATTCTAAGTCTCCTAAGTTGTTGATCTATGGTGCTCAGAACAGGATACATTATTCCAAATGAGTCTTACCTGGGAAGAATAGATTAGAACAATTACTTCCAATAGTCTGAAATCTATTAACAGACCACAAGATAGCCTTGCTTTTTATTTACTAAATTTGTAAGCCACCCATCTCACCTATAAAGTGGCTATAATCAGCTTCATCACACTTTTGGCTCTTATTTAACTTGCAGACAACAAGGGCACAAAAATCCTTTTTACTTGCATAACTGCCGAAGTTGGTCTTTCTCAACCTAATCTTCATGTCACTTTTTTTCTATCTGAACACAAAATTTAAATTCTATTAATTTCAGTCCAAGCCTCATGCCTATCTATCTTTTTTTTTTTTTAATATCCCTGACCATTCTTCTCCTCTTGAACTTCTGGAAAAGAAATTGCATACTGAAAATAGTTTTGCAAAAAGTGGAGCCAACAACTGCAGTGGAATGGAAAGCCAGAGAATAGACCAGGTCTTTGTAACTAATCTCTGGACAAAGAGAGCATTTGTGACTACCCATAAATTTTTCAGGCAGTTGTTCTTCATGAGGTGACAACAAGACAATAATCTCTGTTAGGTTTAGACCTCTGGGAGATGAGGTTGCTCAACCTGAAGGCAATGCTTTTAAAAATTCAGTGAGTTTTTTTTTAATTATCTTCAGAAATCGCTTGTTAACTGTTAGGAACATTTGGATCAGTAAGTTTTACAGCCCAGGTGACAAGATTAATTTCCTTCTTCCCTTAGGACAGAAGTTTTAAAGATAAATACAAAGAGATTGTTAATGAACAACCAAAGGACAATTAAAACTTTGATCTGGATAGTTATAAATGATTAAGGATCTAGAGGAATTTGAAATAAGATTTTGATTTTTTCTATATAAGAATCCTTCCCAATGGAAATTACTTTTGTTTTGAATTCTTAAGAAGAAAAGGATAGGATGGGACTATGAAATTTGGACACTAGATGGAACTAGAAGGAATTAAAGATTACAGTTAATGAAGATTAACTAATAAAGCAAAATATTTTAACACTGGACATATTGAAGGATATTTCTGAACAACAGACCGAGATGTTAATTTTAAGAGTGTCTCTCTATAGATAAACTGTGTCTAAAATATGTTATGGCAGAGGAAGAAGTTTTTCAAAATAAGACTGAAATTGATCTGAAAGTAAATTTTAAAACCACAGGCTACAAGAATAATATGGGAAAAGATGTTTGTGAGAGATTATACCCATGAAGAGGGTGCTGGTCTGATGGACTACAGTAGTTTCCCGAGAAGGAAGGAGCACATTGCTGAAAGTGGGAAAGATGAGGAAGGTAGGCAGGAGAAGAGGGCAAGGATAATTACTTCCTAGAATATCTCATGGTATATCTATTATGGTAAGAGTTGTCAGGGTTTAGTCTGTCAAGATTTATGTCAGCTAAGCCCAAGAACAATATAGAGCAATTAATCAAAATTAAGTTCTTTATTTGCTTACACTTAACAGACAGAATCTTGCTGGATTAAATCTAAAGATGAACCACATTATTAAAATAATCTTCTCCAACTTTTCCTGCAATCACATCTGGAAAAAACAACAACATTCTTTTCTTTGCTTCCTCTATACCAATTTTCAATATTTTTCTCTACTCTCTTGGAACTGCCATAATTAGCTTGGGAAAGGAGAAATCAATAAATAAAAAGTCAAACAAGTCACAACTTCAAATCTCAAAAAACATGCTCTGCCTTACATATTGGCAAAAAAAAATTAGAAAATAAAATACAAGCTGAATGGACATGACCTTGTAGATGACCCCCACTTTGTCAAGGACCTTGGAGTACTCATCTCTAATGATCTAAGTGCTAGAGCTCACTGTAATAATATAGCCAAAAAGGCATTAAGAGTTGTAAACCTAATCTTGTGTAGCTTTTTCTCCAGTAATATTGTACTAGAGCAAACAAAACATTTGTTAGATCAAATCTTGAATACAGCTCATCTGTCTGGAACCCAAATTGCATAGTGGACGTTAATACAATCAAGAGAGTCCAGAGATATTTCATGAGAACAGTCCTCTAATTGTAACAGGATACCTTGTGCCACCAGATTTGAAATTTTAGGCTTAGACAGCTTAGAACTATGTCAGCTTTTGTCTGACCTAAATATAGTACATAAAATTATCCATTGCAATGTCCGACCCATCAATGACTACTTCAGCTTCAACCACAACAATACATGAGCACATAATAGATACAAACTCAAGGTAAATCGCACCAAACTCAACTGTAGGAAATAGACTTCAGCAACAGAATGGTTAATTCCTGGAATATTCTACCTGACTATGGTTTCTTCCCAAACCCCAAAAACTTAGACTGTCCACTGTTGACATCACCCCATTCCAAAGAGGTCTTTAAGGGGTATGCATAAGTGCACCAAAGTACCTACCATCCATGTCCTAATTCTATTCTTATTTTATTCTTATCCATTTCATGTATTAATAATCATATTTATACTTATATATGTTATCTAATACATGCTCGACAAATAAAATAAATATATAAAATAAAATAAAAATAAACTGATGTTTAACTTAACTTTCAGCTTCTATCACCCTCCAAATTATGAGTCCAAAATAACCTTAAACATTCCTGATGCATTTCTGACCTCTTAGGAAACTATCCTGGTGAATTGAACCTGTTTCTTGATGAAAAGCAGATTATTTCAGTCATCATGACATTCTATCAAATTCACACTAAATAATATTTTTCCCTGCTACAACCATTAGTCAAGGTAATTTATCAAAGATAACCATTACTAGTGAACTGTTATCAAAATTGAGTAACTGATCCTAAATGTACTTGAAAGTTCAGATTAAATCCTTTTATTTCAGTTAGGCTTTGGCCAACCTCGAAATGTGCTTTAAATTCACTCCTTGGGAGTTGCTTTGAAGGACAGGTTACACAGACGCTTGATTGGAGGCAATATTTTATAGAGGGAGGCATAAATTCACTGACTCATAACAAGAACAGATCTTTACTTACCTGTCCCAATGGCCTAGAGATAAACGATGAAACTAATGGTTAAGCAAACCATCATTATATCAATAACAGCATATGCAGGACATAAGAGGAAATTACTTTGCTTCATTTACTTAACAAGTGAAGTTTAGTTTTAACAACCTAAGGTCATTAACATCTAGTTAACCAGTCAAGGTTTTAATAGACTTTCATATACTACATCAAAGCTACATCAACATAACAGTTTTTAGATTCCTTTCAATCACTGAGGAAATAATTATGACAATTGCTTTAAAGAAATAGAGAAAAAGATAAAGTGCATAAGAATGTGCATTCATATTTACTTTTTTTTACTTTGACCAAAAAGCATCTCAGCTACAGTTTATAGCAGCAAAACATGCATCATAATAAAGTTCAAAGTAGAATTAGGATTTAAAACCTAAAGGGAAGAATTTGAAAGACACATTGCATTATCCATTCAATAGGGCCATGTCAGTGGTCACTCAATGTCAAGAACAGAAATTAAACTTTAAGTCAAGGCTCCACAAGAAATTGATGCAGCTCTGTGAGTGACTAAGGGCAAAAGAGTTAATTCAAGTATAGCCAATGTTGCATTGTTGGGAGAAATATCCATCTGGTTCATTTCCAAGCCAGGAAAAAGACACTGGAAACATGGAAGCTGATTGGAAAGATGGTTTAATGATGAAACAGAACTACATAGGTTCTGGGCAGCTGACCACATGGAGTTAAGTGTGTGTGGGGGGTATGTATATCTTCTCTTGGGTTTTGCACTTGAACTTCCTGTTCCTGAACATGTATTCCATTGGTTGTTGTCAGACTCCCATGGGGCCATGTACAAATCCTAGGAGTTTGTCTGAGTTAAGTTTGGTTGAAGTTTCTAAGAGTGATATAATGAAGGCTTAAGGGTGATGCAATGCAGCCTACTTCAGCAGTTTGAGTCTCACTAGCTCAAGGCTGACTCAGCCTTCCATCATTCCAAGGTTGGTAAAATGAGGATCCAGATTGTTTGGGGGCAGTATGCTGACTCTGTAAACTGCTTAGGGAAGGCTGTAGAGCACTGTGAAGCAGTATATAAGTCTAAGTGCTATTGCTATTGTGTCGGGCAATTCCTATTGTGGCTGAGGGCTAATCCTACTTTTGTTGGATCTTAGATGAGGGTATTTGCTTATGAATATAGCTAGCTATCTCTTTATCTCTTAAATGCTGAAATCTGTTGAAGGCTATTAGAAAAAAAAAAGGGGGGGGGCTGCTTTCCAAGGGCATATATCTCCATTTCTCATCCAGGGAAATATAATGTTCTGCCTTTTTAATATTTCTCAAAATATTCTGTTCTTCTAGGAGAGGGGTGGGTACTAACTTTCTACAACTTTATGAGAGTTTTACCTCTTGATCAGGGGCTCTTGGACATTTCTTCTCAGCTAGCAGAATTGCAGGCCTGAAAAAGTTGAAAAGCCATGGTCTGAGGAATGATTGACCCAGAAAAATTACTATGTATATTAAGCACAAATAAATTTAATGACAATGTTATATTTTCCCCTTTCTGAAATATTGCACATGGAACCTTCTTGGAACTGCTGAAATGACTATGTTGTAAATCATCAGTCCACAGTACATTGATGATATTACCTAGTTTGGGTAAGGAAACATCTGCAAGAAAACAAGCAAGCTCAGGTAACACCAAGGACCTCTAATTTCAACACTGAGCTACATATATTCTTTATTATGACTGGAAATCTCCATAGACTATTACAAACTCTCCAAGAGACTTTGTTTTTCAATTGTGAAATATGACATAGACCAAGCTGAATCTACGGGATTAGCTTTTGTCCTTTCTGTTGTCTACATGCTAAGTATTGGCAATCTCAAATATTTAATATCAGTGTTTTCTTAAAAGGCTGATTTTGCATGATAGACATTCACTTAGTTTATTTTACTGACTAAGTATTAAAAATTCAGCTGATTGCTTGATCCCAGGAGCTATTATCTAAATGGATCTTCAATATTGACAAAACTAAGTACTTCCTGCATAATTAATATAATTAATATATGGAATTCATTGCCACAAGACATATAGTGTTCATTAGCAGAAATGACATCTTGAAAAACTGAGTTTATACAAGATAGGTATATTTTTGACTATTATTCCTCACATTTAAGAAAAGTTAGGGGCTGAATCACAGATCACCATGCACTGGGAACAAATAGTAAATTGTTTTGGCCATGTATTGAGATAAATTAGGTCCTTGCTTCTTAGCCTTTTGGCTAAGTTCAATTATAGCCCATGTGGTTCATTCTTGGTTCAAATATGTCATGTGAATCCAAAACATTGTTGCATCACCCATCATACAGCTAATCATGGTTAAGTATTTTGTGTAAACACAGCCAGAGAGGTCACACACGTTACACATGTACACTCCATAGTTCAATATTTAAATTTCAAGCAAGAAAGCCAAAGCCTCTGATTTTGGCATCTGTTGCTGGATAGATCCATTCTAAAATTCAGATGAGAGCTTAAAAAGCTGTTGACACAAGCCTTCCCTGGATCAGATTCCTCCTGATGTTAAAATTATTACAGTCCAAATTATCATATATGCCAGCCTTGCTGATGATGTATCTGAAGCATGCCATATCCAAAACATAAAACAGCTCAGAGAAGGCTGAATTACACATAAAAAAACAATAAGTGATGTACAACTTTCCAATGTTTTCTCTCCCGAGGAAGCCTTTTATTTGTTGGATTGATTTATTCTGCAGTTGGGAGATGCAGCTATTGCCAAATTTTAAAGTGGTATTACTTGGTAGTAGATATGTCACATATTAATTTATTGGGTATAGCTCTCAGCTATTCAGCATACTGTACAATGAAAGATAGCTGAATATGCATGAAGGTTTGCATTTCCTGGAATGATGATCATGTTTTTGCTTAAGAGTAGTAGCTGTTTTCACATATGAGTTACCATTTTGGATTCACTAACACAAGCAATTTGCTTAAATTGTTCTGGACCTGGTGCTATTTAATTGCTCATGGAAATGACTTCAACGCCCAGCATCTGCTTGTGATGAAGCAGGATGAAGCCTTATGTATTAGTTTTGAACACAACATCAAGAGAAAGGCATACATAAGCTATAACACAGGAACATTAATAAAATAATGCGTTAAAAATTACAACTGCTGCCAGTGGAGATCATATCAAGGTTAACTGCCAAGAAATGTAATGAAAACCTAGAAATGTGGAACTTGTGAAACAGTAGACAAATGTTTTATAAACAACACCTCATTACCAGAACCAGAAGAATGCTATTACAGACCAAGGGAAAAGGTAACAGTAATTGGAAAATAATTACTTCAAATCAAATATTATCATTGCCAGATCTATCTTAAATGTCAACAAGAAGCATGATAAAATCATTCCTTTTTGCTTTATTTAAGCATCTGTTCCACTTTAACTATCAATTGATATCCATATATTGCCATTAACCTAGATTTATACTGGGAATTATATCTAGGAGGTGGCTTCTAAATAGGACATGATAGTAAATCACAGCTCTTCATGTATTTAAATCCGTATTCAGAACTTGGGTTGGCTTAGCAGAAGACCGAGATATGATTCAGCTAGATTAGAATCTTTATTGCAGACTAGAAAGAAACATTAAAGCAGTCGACTGCCGACTGCAAAGGAAATAATTCAGAGTCTGTGTATATATACATTATGTTCAAACTCAAGTTCCTCTTTCTTCCTGAATTAATGGATGCTTGGTTGTTGTGGGTGGCTGAGATATGTTTATATAATAGTGAGCTCTAGTATGGGAACAGCTGTATCATATTTTGATGGCTTTGGGCCTTACACCTGAGCTAAAGCCCATGTCACACTGCACCAATGGATGGAAAGAGGATGTAAAACGGAGAGAAACATTTGCCATCCATTGGTTAACGCGATGCATCCATTCTGAACTCACTGCGTCTGTTTTTCATACTCTCTATCCGTCCAGCATTCGTCTATTGACGTTTCATCCGCTCAAAAAGTTTTGAGCTGCACGAAACTTTTTGAGAGGAAAATGTATCCAATGCGTCCATTCTACATCTGCTACGCATACGGGGAACATCCGTTCTGCATCTGTCGGCATCCGTTACACATCCGCTACATCTGCTAGGCATCCGCTATGCATCAACGCAACTCAAATCCGCTCCAGCACAAAACAGACAAAGGGAGCAAACGGAACGGACGCGCAGCGTTAGTAGCACGGACGGAGAAAGGAAAAAAGTGGATGCAGCTCACAAAGAAAGCATTTCAAATGGAAAAAACGTTCGCAGAGGGGACCTATCTCGGATATTAAGGATGTCTAGAGGATGCCTAGAGGATGCAAAAGGACACCTAGGGGAAAACCTATATTGCCTATAAAAAGGGGGAGCAACTCACCTGGATCTCACTTTCAGTCCAGCAGCCCTGCTGTGCAGACCTCTGCAGCCTTCATCTGTCTCTTGCTTTTCCACAGCATCCAGTCATGTCCACCATGGATCATAACACAGTCCTTTTGGTAGCCACCATCCTTCTGCAACAGTGTGAAGCCATCTACAGGCTCTGTGAACTCTACTACAGGAAGAAAAGGAGGCATCCAAGAAGCGTCTGGGTCCGAAGATGGATCGGGAGAAGAGCAGAGTATGGACTGTACAACAAGCTGATGGTGGAGCTGAGGAACAAAGACCCTCGTGCATTCCAGAACTACATGAGGATGCCTCCAGCCATGTTTGACGAAGTTGTGCAGCGACTGACACCCAGGTTGACCAAGCAGAGCACCAACTTCCAGCTCAGCCTGGACCCTGGGCTCAAGGTGGCACTGACTCTGCACCACCTGGCCTCAGGGACCACATACAGGAGCATGCAGTATGGCTGGAGGGTGCCACGCAACACCATCAGCATTGTGGTCAGAGAAGTGGTGCAGGCCATCATCGAAGAATACCTGGAGGAGCTCCTCCAGTGCCCCTCCACTGAAGAAGGATGGAAGAAAGTTGCAGAAGAGTGGTATCAGAAGTGGAACTTCCCCCACACCATTGGAGCCATAGATGGCAAGCACGTGGCCTGCAAAGCTCCAGCCAAGTCGGGGTCCACTTATTTCAACTCCAAGGGCTTCTTCAGCATCATCCTCTTCGCCATGGCCAATGCTGACTACAAGTTCATGTACATCGATGCTTCAGGCAACGGGTCAGCTTCAGATGCCCAGGTATACAATGCCAGTGACCTCAAGGAGGGGCTGGAACACAACCTCATCATGGGCTTCCCAGATCCAGACCCCCTGCCCAACGACATGCAAGATGTGCCCTACTTCATTGTGGGAGATGACGCCTTCTCCCTCAGAACCTACCTCATGGAGCCCTACACTTCCAGATGCCTCACTCGTGAAGAGAGGATCTTCAACTACAGGCTGTCCAGGGCAAGGCGGGTGGTGAAGAACGCCTTTGGCATCCTGGCCAACAGGTTCCAGGTACTTCTCACCACCATGCAGCATCGCCCAGAGACCATGAGGAGGATCGTGGAAGCTTGCTGCATCCTGCACAATCTCATGTGCACCCGCCACCCAGTCTTGCAGAACAGGCTCGTGGACCTCCAACAAGGCAATGGGGACATGGAGCCTGGGGAATGGAGGCAAGGGCGAAACCTGATAGACACTGAGGATGTGCAAGGCCCCAGCAGAGCCTCACGTAAAGGGAAGAAGCAGCGCAACCTCCAGAGACACTGGTGCAACTCCCCATCTGGAGCAGTGGAGTGGCAAGACAGGATGATCGATGATTAATGGATGTTTCCTTCAGCCTGTCTCATTACACTGATGAGATTGGGCCATGTATGTTGGGTGGGCCTACAATGAACAGGGCATTTAATAAAGAGTTGTGTTTATGTTCAAATGTGTGGATCAATGCTTACATTGTTGTTGATAATGAAGAGCCATTTGTGTGGCAGTTGGGAGGTTGGACCATACAGTCCCACTATGCTTGCACTGGAGGTTTATCAATCCCACAGCTATCTTAACCCATCCCAAAGGTATCCCTGCCCATCCCACAGCTATTACCCATCCTACAGGTATCCCTGCCCATCCCACTGCTATCCTTACCCGTCCCACAAGCATGCAAAGGCTTAAACCATTTCTAAAAGTTTCCACCAAGACTTTATTTACAAAAATAAATGAAGCAAGCATGTGAAGCAAAGATAATCTTTATTAATAACAAGCTGTAAAAGAAAAATGACCCAAGTCAAGTGTCCAAATAAAGTCTACAGACAGCCACCCAGTCTCTGGCACTCTTCTCTGTCACTCAGAGGTGTGCCCAATCTCAGGGGTGAAGGGTCCAGGTGCTGTGGAGGTGGATGCTGCTGGAGTGCTGGTCTGTGGTGTCATTGGGGTGCCTGGCCCCGAGAGGACAACAGGTGACGGTGTGTTGAGGAAGCTCTCAGACAGCTGGCTCAGCCCCGTGATGTTGAGAGCTCCTTCCTCCATGCCATGGGGTGTCAGCCCCAGTACCGACGACAGATGTTCTGAGGCTGGGCTTGGCTATGGGGTGGAGGAAGGAGCAGTGTAGTGGGGCTGTCTGGTCTGCAGCTGGGTGAGGACTGGCATGGGTGACATTGGTGGTGTGGGTGGCATCGGTGGCATCGGTGGCATCAGTGGAACTGGTGACAAAGGTATCGTCCAATGAACCTGTGCCTGGACTGGGAAGGGCTGCTGCCTGTGCTGCTGGACCTCCTGGTAGCTGTAGCCCTGGTAGGTGAGGGCCTGTGGAAAGCCTTGGAATGGGAGGGACATCACCTGGGGTGGAGGTGGAGGAGCAGACCTGGACTAGATGGGAGCAGGTTCCTCTGGATCTGGAGGGATGTGAAGCAGATCAGTGATCCTGTCCTTCACCACCTGGTACTGGGGTTCCGCCATGTCCATGAGGGTCTGGTTCTCACAGGTGAGGAAGGGCTTGTGGTTGGAGGATGAGGAGTTGGTGTGGACCAGCTGAGAGAGGATATATATGCTGCTCCTGATGGTGTCTCTTATCTCCAGCAGGACAGTGTGGCTCTGTCCCTCCTGTCTGGCTCTCTATTTTTCTGTGGAGGTGGACCTGTGGGTGGAGGTGGGTTGGACTGTGGTGGAAGTGCTGTCTCCTTTCTCCCACTGCGCCAGGGAATCCTCCACATGCTCTGCCAGGGTTAGAACAGCTGTCGGCAGGTTCTCCGTCATGGCACGCTCCACAGACACCTGCCTGGAGACAGGAGCTGACTCTCGGCCGGAAGAGGACTGGCTCTCAGCAGGCTGCCTGAGAGAGAGGGTTGTGAGAGTGGCTGCTCCTCCGTGGTGGATCTCACCCTCCAGGAAGCTGCACTTGGCCATGACGTAGGTTTTTCTGTCCGTCAGCTTGACTGCGGCCTGGCTAGATTTCTTGAGATGCAGCTTCCCGTACCAGGTGTGCATGTGCTTCCACCAGCCGAGGAGCACCTCTGAAGTGTAGCCCAGGCTCTCTGCCTTCTCTCTCCAAGCAGCCTGCTTCCTTTTGGTGTCCCTATAGAGCCTGTGTCCCTTCCGCCATAGATAGTGATTCTCTCTCAGCCACTCCAGCACTCATCCTCATGTTCCTCCTTGATGTTGTATTGCTCCTCTCCCGTTCTTGCATATGCCTCTTTCTCCCTTTGTCAGGACCACCTGGGCCCTCATCAGAGGGACTTCCAGGTTGTCAGGGCTACTCCTCCACACCACCACCAGCAGCAGCACCAGCAGGACCAGGATCAGCAGCAGCAGAGTAAGTTCCAGCAGCACCAGCAGCACCAGTAGTGCCTACAAGACCAGCAGGACCAGGAGCACGAGCAGGACCAGGAGTACGAGCAGGACCAGGAGCACAAGCAGAACCAGGAGCACGAGCAGGACAAGCTGGAAGAGGAGCAGCTTCAGCAGAGTAAGCACCAGCAGAAGCACCACCGCCAGAAGCAGCATCAGCCAAGTAAGCACCAGCAGAAGCACACCACCAGAAGCAGCATCAGCAGAGTAAGCACCAGCAGAAGCACACCGCCAGAAGCAGCATCAGCAGAGTAAGCACCAGCAGAAGCACCACTGCCAGAAGCATCATCATCAGCTCCTCCAGAAGCAGAAGCAGCAGAAGCCCCAGCCCCAGAAGAGCGAGCCCGTGCTGCAGAAGCCCCAGCAGAACCAGAGTGAGGGCCAGGGGGTGGGAGGTGACCCTGTCCCTCTTGCCAGGGCTGGCAGCAGATGGATGAGGCTTTCTCTTCTTCCCCATGGTTGTGGGGTTGCTGGCTGGCAGGCAGGCTGGCAGGCAGGCAGGCAGCAAGGCTGGCAGGCAGGCTGGCAGGCTGGCAAGCAGGCAGGCAGGCTGGCAGGCTGGCTGGCAGGCAGGCTGGCAGGCAGTTGATGTGTCTGGAAGCAGGTCTTTCCTCTGAATGTTGACCTCTGCCTCCCTTTCTATCTGCGGGGCTGATGCAATGCATCCTGCCCGCATGCACAGTGAACGCTAGGCATCCGCTAGGCATCCACTCTTCATCCGCTTCATCCTCTCGGCGTCCGCTCTGCATCCATTCTTTCCGTTCCGCGTCCACTTTGCTGCGGTCCCCCGGAAGCCTTGCGGATGTGCCATCCGCTCTCATCCGCTTCCATCTGCTAGACTTCCGTGGAGCATCCGCTTTCCATCTGCTCTGCGTCCTCCCCCATCCATTCCTTTCCGTGTTGTCCACTCTGTTTATGCAAATTCGGGGAACTTTTGAGAGCGGATAACAACGGATGGAACATTTTTCTCTTCCGCTGTGTCCTTTTTACAAACGTTTTGTATCCGTCGGCCAGTGTGACAGGGCTTTAAGGTAGTCTGGAGCAGGGGGTTCCAACCTTGGCAACTTAAAACTTGTGGACTTCAACTCCCAGAACTCTGGGAGTTGAAGTCCAGAAGTCTTAAAGTTGCCAAGTTTGGAGATCCCTGGACTGGAGGATTTCACTCTTTGTATTTATCCATACAGTCACATGCCTCCAACACCTTCAGGTCTGGAGCACCTGGTTATTCCCATGGGCATTGGGTTAGGATCCCATTTGGCAAATGGATTTTGGAAATGAATGTGCTGTGATTTATTCTTGATTATATTGTGCTTCTGTGGATTTTATGATCATTTGTTATTTTGTTTTGTATTTTAATCTTATGTGAGCTGCATGAATCAATGCCCCCCCACACTTTTCTGTTCTTCCATAAAACCTTAGAAAGCTTGGTCCTTCCTCTTGGTTTTAGGCCAACAAGGATGTCGTCACAAAGAATGAAGCATTTGAATTTGTCACCTGTTATTCTGTTGTTCTCTGGTCTATTTATTGTTCTGTATATTCCTTGTTTTTATACTCTGACAAAA
Source organism: Laticauda colubrina (assembly GCA_015471245.1). Lineage (NCBI taxonomy): Eukaryota > Metazoa > Chordata > Lepidosauria > Squamata > Elapidae > Laticauda > Laticauda colubrina. Next base: position 25,974,043 of record BLBF01000041.1, read on the forward strand.
TGTAAAGTTGCCCAGAGTTGCCTTTTGTGAAATGGGTAGCCCTATAAATCCAACAATCAAATAAATAATATACAAATAAATCTTACTTATCAAAATCTTAAACAGCCTGTCAGCCTTTCACAAGCCAATATTTTTTCACAGTAGGAACAGCGAGGAAAGAGTTGTTGAAATGATTAGTGGATATTTTCTTACATAGAGCTCAAGATTTTGTAGGCAGTGGAGGCTCTAGAATCATGATCCAATTCACAAAAAGCAAAATCTGTTTATTCTTCTGTTCTAGACAGATGAAAAGGAAAATTTGTCAAATAAATTATTCACTACACACAAAATAATCAACCTGCTTTTGTGGTAAATAACCTAGGGGAACTGAAAAGACAAGGAAAGCAGACAAGCCACAAAATCTCCAATAATTTGAAATCTACTTTGACGTCTGGAATCTCCTACCATGAAGCACACACACACACACACACATACACAAAAATGGTTGTAAAGCACACAAAAAATGGCTGATGTGAATCAATGAAAAATTAAAAAAAATAACTAAAATGTTAATAAGCAACAGATCCAAATTAATTACAGGTACTGGAACTTTCTATTTATTACTATGGCAACAGAAATCTGTAGATGTAGGTATTAAGTAGATTTCTACCAAATGATGAGCGTTAGTATAAATTACCAATATAAATAGTATATTTGTCAGAAAAAGAACATGCATTCACAATACACTACATGATTGTAGAAAAAATATAGTTTTCTAAATGTATTGTCATTCACCTATTTATTTATTTATTGCTTTCAACTGTCTGTCTATTACATGATTTTCAAAATGTTATGACGCATCCAATTTCCATTTGCTAGAGTATGATCTTTGCCATTCCTGGACAAAATTGAGAAGGTATAGATTTGTGATGGAGTTTCACAGAACATAATGTCTGCAGTAGTGTAAAATTAAGAAAGTCCTCTCCCTTTCATATTTAAGAGCCAGTAGCTGGATTCCTACAAAATTGCAACCCTGAGCACAGGTTATCGAGACTAATCTATTATGTGTACATAACACTGGCCAAACCAAATAACTATAATATTGTATGAGTTTAAATATAACCAGCAGACTAGAATAATGGCTATGTTTCCATAGCATATTAAACCAAAAAACTTCTCAAATGCATCTTAGAACAGATACCAAACTTTGGAATAGTGTTTAACTCTGAAATCCATTTATAATGTTAGTGTGAACCAGCCAATTTATATTTCATTTCATTATTTTAGGGTTTATTTAAAAAAAATAGAGCTCAAAAATATAATCTTAAGAATGTGGAAAATATCTGATTCTGCATTGGCTGAAATGTGAAGACCTGTATGTCTAACAGATGAAAATGATCGTTTCCCTCATATTTCCAAGGGACTGGACATTTTATCCATCAGGATTTATTCATATGTCTTCAGAAACTCTAAATTGACTCTAAAATGATGTCTCTTCAGAGAAGAAGCAAGCAAAAGCATCTGTGCGTTTGAGTAAAATTCTCAGCTAATATGAGCTGATAATTTTTGCTGAATACTTTTTTTCAACTGTACTTTATCAGGCTGAGCTTTTCATAGCTGCAAATCTAATACCAGGGTAAAGCCCCTGTCACACTGCACCAACGGATGCAAAGAGGATGTAAAATGGACAAAAAAGCTTGCCATCCGTTGGTTTAATGTGATGTATCCGTTCTGTACTCACTGCCTCCGTTTTGCTTCCTCTCTATCCGTCCAGCATCTACTGACATTTCATCCGCTCAGAAAGTTTTGAGCTGCTCAAAACTTTTGCACAGAAAATGTATCCAATTCGTCCATTCTGCATCCGCTACGCATCCGCTAGGCATCCGTTCTGCATCCGTTCTGCATCCGCTATATCCGCTATGCATCTGTTCCACATCCGTGCAACTCCAATCCGCTCGGACACAGGGAGGAAGCGGAACGGACGCAGAACAGATGCAGAACGGATGCCCAGCAGATGCAGCATGGAAACAAAGCATTTAAAATGGAAAAAACGTTTGCAGAGGGGACCTATCTCGGATATTATGGATGTCTAGAGGATGCAAAGGGACACCTATACTGCCTATAAAAAGGGAGAGCAATTCACCTGCATCTCACTTTCAGCCCAGCAGCCCAGCTGTGCAGACCTCTGCAGCCTTCATCTGACTCTTGCTCTTCCACAGCATCCAGTCATGTCCACCGTGGATCATAACACACTCCTTTTGGCAGCCACCATCCTTCTGCAACAGTGCGAAGCCATCTACAGGCTCTGTGAACTCTTCTACGGGAAGAAAAAGAGGCGGCCAAGAAGCGTCCGAAGATGGATCGGGAGAAGAGCAGAGTACGGACTGTACAACAAGCTGATGGTGGAGCTCAGGAACGAAGACACTTGGGCATTCCAGAACTTCATGAGGATGCCTGCAGCCATGTTTGATGAAGTTGTGCAGCAGCTGACACCCAGGTTGACCAAGGCAAACACCAACTTCTGGCACAGCCTGGCCCCGAGAGGACAACAGGTGACGGTGTGTTGTGAAAGGTCTCGGACAGCTGGCTCAGCCCCATGATGCTGAGTGGTCCTTCCTCCATGCCATGGGTTGTCAGCCCCAGTACTGATGACAGATGTACTGAGGCCGGGCTTGACTGTGGGGTGGAGGAAGGAGTAGTGTAGTGGGGCTGTCTGGTCTGCAGCTGGGTGAGGACTGGCATGGGTGGCATCATTGGTGTGGGTGGCATCGCTGTCATCAGTGGCATCATTGGCGTGGGTGTCATCGGTGTCATCAGTGGAACCGGTGGCAACGGTGTCACCCAATGACTCTGTGCCTGGACTGGGAAGGGCTGTTGCCTGTGTTGCTGAACCTCCTGGTAGCCGTAGCCCTGGTAGGTGAGGGCCTGTGGAAAGCCTTGGAATGGGAGGGACATCACCTGGGGTGGAGGAGCAGACCTGGACTGGGTGGAAGCAGGTTCCTCTGGATCTGGAGGGTTGTGAAGCAGCTCGGTGATCCGGTCCTTCACCACCTGGTACTGGGGTTCCTCCATGTCCATGAGGGTCTGGTTGACATAGGTGAGGAAGGGCTTGCGGTTGGAGGATGAGGAGTCAGTGTTGACCAGCTGAGAGAGGAGATCTATGCTGGTCCGGATGGTGTCCCTGATCTCCAGCAGGACAGTGTGGCTCTGCCCCTCCTGCTGTCTGGCTCTCTGCTTTTCTGTGGAGGTGGAGCTGGGGGTGGGTGGGTGTGGCTATGGCTGTGGTGGACGTGACGTCTCCTTTCTCCCACCGCACCAGGGAGTCCTCCACGCGCTCCACCATGGTTACAACACCTGTCCGCGGGTTCTCTGCCGTGGCACGCTCCACAGAAACCAGCCTGGAGACAGGGACTGACTCTCGGCCGGAAGAGAACTGTCTCTCAGCAGGCTGCCGGAGAGAGAAGGTAGTGAGAGGGGCTCCTGGTGCTCCTCGGTGGCGGATCTCACCCTCCAGGAAGGTGCACCTGGCCATGACGTAGGTCTCTCTGTCCATCAGCTTAACTGTGGCCTGGCCAGATTTCTTCAGGTGCAGCTTCCCATATCAGATGTGCATGTGCTTCCACCAGCCGAGGAGCACCTCCGAAGTGTAACCCATACTCTCCGCCCTCTCTCTCCAAGCAGCCTTCTTCCAGTTGGTGTCCCTGTAGAGATGGTGTCCCTTCCACCACAGATAGTCATTCTCTCTCAGCCACTCCAGCACCTCATCCTCGTGTTCCTCCTCAATAAAGTTGTCTCCCGTTGTCGCATACGCCTCTTCCTCCCTTTGGCAGGACCAGATCAGAGGGCCCTCATCAGAGGGGCTCCCAGGTAGTAGGGGCTGCTCCTCCACACCACCACCAGCAGCAGCAACAGCAGGATCATCATCATCATCATCATCATCATCATCATCATCATCACCAGCAGGATCATAATAATAATCATCATCATCATCAGCAGCAGCAGCAGCAGCAGGATCATCATCATCATCATCATCATCATCATCATCACCAGCAGGATCATAATCATCATCATCATCATCATCAGCAGCAGCAGCAGCAGCACCAGCACCAGCACCAGCACCAGCACCAGCACCAGCATGACGAGCATGACGAGCAAGACCAGGAGCACGAGCAGTACGAGCAATGCAAGCAAGTCTAGGAGCACGAGCAATACGAGCAGTGCGAGTAAATCCAGGAGCCGCTTCAGCAGAGTAAGAACCAGCAGAAGCACCACCGCCAGGAGCAGCTTCAGCAGAGTAAGCACCAGAAGAAGCACCACTGCCAGGAGCAGCTTCAGCAGAACCTCCAGCACCAGAAGAGCGAGCCCAAGCAGCAGAAGCCCCAGCAGAAGCAGAGTCAGGGACAGGGGACAGGAGGGTGGCCCTGTCCCTCTTGCCAGGGATGGTGGCAGGTTGCTGAGGCTTTTGCTTCTTCCCCATGGTTGTGGGGTTGCTGGCTGGCAGGGAGGCTGGCAGGCACCAAGGCTGGCAGGCAGACTGGCTGGCAGGGAGGCTGGAAGGCAGGCTGGCAGCAAGGCTGGCAGGCAGGCAGAGAGCAAGGCTGGCAGGTAGGCTGGCCAGGAGGCTGGGAGGCAGGCTGGGAGGCAGGCTTGGAGGCAGGCTGGCAGGAAGGCTTGCAGCCAGGCTGGCAGCAAGGCTTGCAGGCAGGCATGCAGGCAGGGCAGGCAAGGACTTGATTTATCCGGCAGCAGGTCTTTCCTCTGAATGCTGGCCATGTGCGAGCTGCTTCCCTTTATATCCGCGGGGCTGACGCAATAAATCCCCCCTGCATGCACAATTAATGCAAGGCATCCGCTAGGCTTCCGCTGTGCATCCGCTAGGCTTCCGCTCTGCATCCGCTTCATCCGCTGTGCATCCGCTGTGCATCCGCTGTATCCGTTCCGTGTTCGCTTTGCTGAGGTTCCCCGGAAGCCTAGCAGATGTGCCATCTGCTCCCATCCTCTTCCATCCGCTGGGCTTCCATTCTGCATCTGCTTTCCATCTGCCCTGCGTCCTCCCCGCATCCATTCCTTTCTGTGTTATCCGCTCCGGTTATGCAAATTTTTGCCCTTTTTGAGAGCGGAAAACAACGGATGGAACATTTTGCTCGTCCGTTGTGTCCTTTTTACATACGTTTTACATCCGTTGGGCAGTGTGACAGGGCCTTAAGAAAGGAGTCATAGAATCTAAAATCTCCATAGGAAATATGACTGTGAAAAGTGAAATGTAGCTTATTATGGTATATTTGACCACCTATATTTTAAATCCTTTCATTGATACATTTTTTCCAATCTTCAGCTTTACTTGGACTATTTTTAGATTCCAAGCGTGTCAAAACTTCTATTGCCCTTGGTCCACTTCCCATTGTAATAGTTTGTTTGTACATATTGATTTTAAAATTCAGCTTGAATAAGTAAGATGTTATATTTCAGTAAAATGAAGGCATTTACTATAGGCCAAAGTAGGTTAGAATAAAATAGAATTCTTTATTGGCTCAGTGTGATTGGACACACAAGGAATTTGTCTTGGTGAAAATGCTCTCAGCGTACATAAAAGAAAAGATACATTCATCAAGAGTGAAGAGTCATAAAGTACAAAACTTAATAACAATATATGTCTGTCATCTATCTCCTCTCAGCAAGTACTTCTACTTAATTTACTAAGCTTTTTGATTGTGTATTTTCTTTTATTTTGATTATTTATTTTCTTTAACAATGCCAGTGTACAAATGGATGGAAACCAATCAAGGAGAGAAGCAACCTAGAATTAAGAAGAAATGTCCTGAGAGAACAATTAATCAATGGAATGACTGGACTCCAGAAGCTGTGGGTGCTCTAATACTGGAAGTTTTTAAAAAGAAATTGTACAAGCATTTTTATGAAATGGTATAGAGTCTCCTGATTGTGCAGGAGGTTGGACTAGAAGACCTCCAAGGTCCCTTCCAACTGTTACTTTGTTATTCTACACCACAGGATTTCTGTGGTGAGCACCTACATACACACACATTGTCTAATTTCTCTAAAGCCTCTTCATTTACACCTTTAGTCTATTTACATTCACATACTTACTTCCTTAAGGGCTATTCATTATTTTGAAATTGCAAATACAAACATAGCACAGCCTTTTTCTGTTCTCCCCATAGACACAACATATTCTTGAACTGCAGTGTTTAATCTTTAAATTTCCTGAACAGCCCACAAAAAAATTGAAATGTTCCTCTGACTCTTTTTCCTCAGTGTTCACAATCAAACCCAGAACTAATATATCCATGAGGTAACTCAGGAAGTCCTGTCTTGAATCCTGGAATCTCTTTTCTATATTACTTATCACATACATATCTAACATTACCTAATGACCCTTTTATGGCTTAAGATAAACAGTCACTCTTTCTTGATGGAAGATAAAACATTTCCATCTACCTCCAGTATAATTGTTTATGTAGCTTACAGCTACCTAAGTGAGAAAAGACAGTATGGTCACAAATCACAGGAGTAAAGTTTCCAGTGGACCAATGAGGCAAGTTTGCTGTTTGTTTTACAGGCTGTTGATAAATCTGCCAGATATTTTCTCTGCAAAAAAAAAGTAAAAAATGGTTAAGGTAATAAATGCTCCGGGACTTGGACAAATTTCAAGGGCAGACAGAGAGATATGAAATGGCTGTAAAAACTCCTTCACTTGCTATATTATTGCCATAAGCCAAACCTAACAGAAAAGAAGAAAACTCAGAACACTTTTAAAAGTAATACATTTAAAATCTTGGTATTATAGAATGGAGGTTCTCTCTAAAGCCCATGTCACAGTGAACCAACTGATGCAAAGAGGATGTAAAACGGACAAAAAACCTTGCCATCCGTTGGAAAACGCGATGTACTCACTTCCTCCGTTTGGCTTCCTCTCTATCCATCCAGCATCCATTTATTGACGTTTCATCCGCTCAAAAAGTTTTGGGCTGCCCAAAACATTTGCGCGGAAAATGTATCCAGTTTGTCCGTTCTGCATCCCCTACGCATCCGCTACGCATCCGTTACGCATCTGTTATATCCGCCAGGCATCCAGTCCGCATCCACGCAACTCACATCCGCTCGGACGCAGGGAGGAAGCAGAACAGACGCAGAACAGATGCAGAACGGATGCCAAGTGGAAACAAAGCATTTAAAATGGAAAAAATGTTCGCAGAGGGGACCTATCTCAGATATTAAGGATGCCTAGAGGATGCCTAGAGGATGCCTAGAGGATGCAAAGGGACACCTATACTGCCTATAAAAAGGGGGAGCAACTCGCCTGCATCTCACTTTCAGAACAGCAGCCATGCTGTGCAGACCTCTGCAGCCTTCATCTGACTCTTCCTCTTCCACAGCATTCAGTCATGTCCACCGTGGATTGTGACAAAGTCCTTTCGGCAGCCACCATCCTTCTGCAACAGTGCGAAACCATCTACAGGCTCTGTGAACTCTACTACGGGAAGAAAAGGAGGCACCCAAAAAAAGTCTGGGTCCAAAGATGGTTCGCCAGAAGAGCAGAGGACGGACTGTACAACAAGATGATGGTGGAGCTCAGGAGCGAAGACACTCGGGCATTCCAGAACTTCATGAGGATGCCTCCAGCCATGTTTGACGAACTTGTGCAGCAGCTGACACCCAGGTTGACCAAGACAAACAGCAACTTCCCACCCAGCCAGGACCCTGGGCTCAAGGTGGCACTCACTCTGCACCACCTGGCCTCAGAGACCATACAGGAGCATGCAGTACGGGTGGAGGGTGCCACCCAACACCATCAGCTTTGTGGTCAGAGAAGTGGTTCAGGCCATCATCGAAGAATACCTGGAGGAGCTCTACCAGTGCCCCTCCACTGAAGAAGGATGGAAGAAAGTTGCAGAGCAGTGGTAACAGAGGTGGAACTTCCCACACACCGTTGGAGCCATCAATGGCAAGCACGTGGCCTGCAAAGCGCCAGCCAAGTTGGGGTCCACTTATCACAACTACAAGGGCTTCTTCAGCATCATCCTCTTCGCCATGGTCGATGCTGACTACAAGTTCATGTACATCGATGCTTCAGGCAATGGCTCATCTTCAGATGCCCAGGTATACAATGCCAGTAACCTCAAGGAGGACCTGGAACACAACCTCACCGTTGGGTTTCCCAGATCCAGACCCACTGCCCAACGACAAGCAAGATGTGCCCTACTTCATCATGGGGGATGACGCCTTCTCCCTCAGAACCTACCTCATGGAGCCCTACACCTCCAAATACCTCACCCGTGAAGAGAGGATCTTCAACTACAGGCTGTTCAGGGCAAGATGGGTGGTGGAGAACGCCTTTGGCATCCTGGCCAACAGGTTCCAGGTACTTCTTACCACCATGCAGCATAGCCTAGAGACCATGAGGAGGATCATGGAAGCTTGCTGCATCCTGCACAATCTCATGCGCACCCACTACCCAGCCTTGCAGAACAGGCTTGTGGACCGTCAACAAGGCAATGGGGACATGGAGCCTGGGGAATGGAGGCAAGGGCAAAACCTGATCGACACTGAGGATGTGCAAGGCCCCAACAGAGCCTCACGTGAGGTGAAGAAGCAGCGCAACCTCCTGAGATGCTGGTGCAACTCCCCAGCTGGAGCAGTGGAGTTGCAAGACAGGATGGTAGATGCTTAATGGATGCTTCCTTCAGCCTGTCTCATCACACGGATGAGATTGGGCCATGTATGTTTGGTTGGCCTACAATGAACAGGGCATTTAATAAAAAGTTGTGTTTATGTTGACATGTGTGGATGATTGATTATATCATTATTGATAATAAAGGGCCATAGGTGTGGCACCTGGGAGGGTGGACCATACAGTCCCACTATGCTTGCACTGGAGGTTTATCTATCCCACTGCTATCCTAATCCATACCACAGCTATTACCCATTCCACAGGTATCCTAACACATCCCAAAGCTATCCTTACCCATCCCACAAGCAAGCAAAGGCTTAAACCATTTCTAAAAGTTTCCAGCAAGACTTTATTAAAAAAAAGAAATGAAGCAAGTGTGTGAATCAAAAATAGACTTTATTAACAACAAGCTATAAGACAAAAATGAGTCTCTGGCACTCCTCTTGGTCTCTCAGTCTCAGGGGTGAAGGTTGCAGGTGCTGTGGAGGTGGCTGGTGCTGGAGTGCTTGTCAACAGCTCCTCCAGAAGCAGAAGCAGCAGAAGCCCCAGCCCCAGAAGAGCGAGCCCGTGCTGGAGAAGCCCCAGCAGAACCAGAGTGAGGGCCAGGGGGCAGGATGGTAGCCCTGTCCCTCTTGCCAGGGCTGGCAGCAGATGGCTGAGGCTTGCTGTGTCATCCGCTCCCATCCGCTTCCATCTGCTGGGCTTCCGTTCCGCATCCGCTTTGCATCTGCCCTGCATCCTCCCCGCATCCGTGTTATCCGCTCTGGTTATGCAAATTTTTGCCCCTTTTGAGAGCGGATAACAACGGATGGAACATTTTGCTCGTACACTGTGTCCTTTTTGCATCCGTTGGGCAGTGTGACATGGGCTTAAGAGGTAGAACGGGCTTGTGATCTAAATTATAAGTTTTTTTTCTGATAGATTAATTTCCTTAATATAGTGAATATTTTTTTAAATGAAGTAACATTTCTGTGTTACGGTCTTTGACCAACATTCGAAATAAAAGGAAGAAAGTAGAATCTTGCATCAAACCCATGATCAAGAAAATATCATAAAACAAAAGAAAAACAACAAAAGAAGAAGAACAAAAGAAGAGTCAACATTTTCCTCCATTGTATGGCTTAATAAAGTGTTTAGCAATTGAGTTGTGAGGGAGGAGTTAACATTGTTTAAAAATAATGAATAATCTGTATAATTGTATAATTATGTAAATAATTAGAACAGCAAAGAGTGTATTGGGATCAGTGGTGTATTAACCATTAAGCAAACTAAGCACATGCTTAGGGCACCAGGCCCAAAGTGGGCACCATAAAGTTGAGAATATGGCTTCATTTGTACAGTATGTACAAAGAAGAAGGGCACCAAGATTTGCCAGTACTTAGGGCACCAGTGAGCCTTAATCTGCCACTGGTTAGGATATCATATAAGAATTACCATCAAAAGATGTGAACAAGAGTTCCTATTTGCTAGAATTAGAATTATTTTATTGGCCAAGTGTGATTGGATACACAAGGAATTTGTCTTGGAACAAATGCTCTCAGTATACATAAAAGAAAAGATACATTCATCAAGAGTCAAGAATCAAAAGGTACAAAACTTAATGATAGTCATAGGGTACGGTAAGCAACCATATCATACTAGGAAACAGTCAATATTGATCGTAAGGATACAAGTGAGAAAGTTCCAGTCATACAGTCACAAGTGGGAAGGAATGGGTGATAAGGAGTGATGAGAAGATTAATAGTAATAATAATGCAGATTTTGTAAATAGTTGGACAGTGTTGGAGGAATTATTTGTTTAGCAGAATGATGACATTCAGGAAAAAAACTGTCGTCCTGTCTAGTTGTTCTGATATGCAGTGCTCTATAGCGTCATTTTGAGGGAAGGAGTTGAAACAGTTTATGTCTGGGATTTGAGGGATCTGTAAATATTTTCATAGCCCTCTTTTTGACTTGTGCAGTGTACAGGTCCTCGATGGAAGGCAGGTTGGTAGTAATTGAAGTCTATGTCTGTCTTGTTGGGTTGCAGAACCAAAACAGACAGTTATAGAGGATAGATTCAATAATTCTTCTGTAGAACTGTATCAGCAGCTCCTTGGACAGTTTGAGCTTTCTAAGTTGGCCCAGAAAGAATATTATTTGTTGTGCTTTTTTGATGATGTTTTTGATGTTAGGTGTCCATTTTGGGTCTTGTGATATGATAGAACCTAGAAATGTGAAGGTCTGTACTGTTGATAATGTGTTGTCTAGTATTGTAAGAGATGGTAATATGGGAGGGTTATTTCTAAAATCTACCACCATTTCTATGGTTTTGAGTGTATTCAGTTCCAGATTGTTCCAGTTATACAATGAGGCAAGTTGTACAACCTAATCTGTATGTGAATTCGTCATCTCCAATGAGACCAATCACTGTTGTGTTATCTGCAAACTTCACTTTTTTTAACAGATTGCTAGAACCACAAGGGCAAAGTCTCATAAAAGGAGTATCACAAAAATCTATTCACCAAAAGAATGGAAAGGAAAACATTCAAGCCAGCTCTAGAAAAAAAAGTAATATCTTCAGGGTTAGAGGGTATAAAATACCCTGCAAGAGAGAGCATGTAGGATTCTCACATTTGGTGATAAAATTGAAAAAATGTATTTATTTATTTTATTTCACATTTGGTGAAAAACATTGAGATCGTTCTGACAATAAATTGATTTTGGCCTGCATTAGGTTTAATTGACCTATATAATCAGGAGAAGCACCATGACTGCCTAATTCTTCCATGTACTTGATTCAGACCAAGTATGGATGATTTCTTTTCTTTTTGGAAGAGAGGAACATTACAAAATAATCTAAAAATATTGCTTGTTCATCTTACGTTTCTATGGAGGGTATCCAGGCTTGAAGAAGCAAAAATGAGTGTATATTTTCTATGTAAAAATACTTTGAATATTACTGAAGCGTAAACAAAACAATTATCAACTTTTGCAACAGAGGACTCAGATTCAGGAGTGGGAATTTCATTATGCAAACCAGGTAACACCATCAGTGCTGGTAAGGAGTGGGATTGCTCTCAGTTTATATTCCAGTGTCCTGCCCTATCACCAACACTGACAGGGCAAGACATTAGAAGTTTCTGCTTATAGTGAATATTTCTTAAAATGAAGTAAAACTGATGATGTTATCTAGTTTGGATAATGAAACATCTGCAAGAAAACAAGCAAGCTCAGAGAGCACCAAAGACCCCTCACTCCAACCCTGAGCTACAAATATTCTTCTTTAATTGTGTTTCCGCTTTCCCACTTTCCCTGATGTATCTGGGTGTGCATTTGATGTGCATTGGTGATGCATCTGGGTGTGCATGGGTGTGCATTTATGTAGTGGGAAGTACTTGATGAAACAGGTTTCGTGCTTCTAGGTAGCTCTGGATCATGTAATTTGTAAAGAAAACGAGGGCTTTAAATGGAACAACTGGAAAAAATTCAAAATGGCTTCCCAGCTCTCTTTCTTGTAAGATTTCAGTGGGATAAAATTTTATGGATTCTTTCTTTCATATCTCAAGCCAGATTTGTCCATTTTTGAACTCATGTTTTTTTCTGCTTTCAACCTTCACAAACCACATTTGGTTTTACTCTGTTGTTTGGAGAGTTGTATCGCTGATGGACAAAGACTTCATTCCTTGTACATAATTTATTTCTTGCATTTTGTGAGGTTGGATGGAATTTAAAAAAAGAAAGGGGAAAAAGAATATTGAAGTAAAGCAATTCTTAATATTACCTTGTATTTTCCTCCACAACTAATATATTGATTATAAATCTTAATGGGATGTATGAGCTCTCAATGTCCGGGCTAAAATTTGTTAAAGAAATCTTAAAGTCAGCATAATATTCAGCCTGTTTCAATATTTAGTCTTTGTAGTAATGAGTGCTGAAAATCCATTTGCACAAGGACAAGTCAAAGGAAGCATATCAAGACCATCAATGTATTTTCACTTGAAAGCTCATATTCTGTGCTAACTTTTGATCCAAACATCTTCTTATGTTTTTTAAGTGTTATTAATGTGGCATTGTACAAATACATACATACAAATACATTCGTGTTGGGAGCAACTAAGCACTTCTGTTTTAAGAGGATTAGCCAGTAACATCACCATTGCCCAGATGAGTTGGGGGAATCCTTTCATGTCCCTATTAAGTTGCCCACTGAAGTTGTACCCTTCTATCTATTTGTGGTTGCCTGTCTTCATGCTACTGGGTCAGGAACTGGAGCGAATGACAAGATCTCATACAATCGGGAAAATGGGTTTCAAATGCAAACTTGCTGATTGTCAGTCTAGCATCTATATCACATGAACCACCACACTATCAATATATCTACTTCTTTTTTTAATGAAACTGAATTGATTTCAAAACTGGTACAGTTCACGGAATCCCAAATCTTTGGTTATTTGGATACCACTGAAATCTAAAGCAAAGGAGGACTTAAGTACTGTCCTTTTCTCATCATTTAGTACCACTCTACCATTTTCTCTAAAGGCCCTGTCACACTGCCCAACGGATGCAAAATGGACACAACGGACGAGAAAAATGTTCCATCCGTTGTTATGCGCTCTCAGAAGGGGCAAAAATTTGCAGAACCAGAGCCGATAACACGGACGCAGGGAGGACGCAGGCCGGATAGAAAGTGGATGCGGAACGGAAGTCCAGCGGATGGAAGCAGATGGGAGCAGATGGAACATCTGCTAGGCTTCCGGAGGACCTCAGTAAAGCGGATTCGGAATGGATACAGCGGATGCAGAGCAGATGCACAGTGGATATAGCGGATGCACAGCGGATGCACAGCAGAAGCCTAGAGGTTGCCGAGCGTTAATTGCGCATGCGGGGAGGATGCATTGCATCAGCCCCACAGATATAACGGAAGCAGCTCGGAAGCAGGTTGCCATTCAGAGGAAAGACCTGCTTCCAGACACATCGACTGCCTTGCCTGTCCTGCCTGCATGTCTGCCTGCAAGCCTTGCTGCCAGCCTTGCTGCCAGCCTCCCTGCCAGCCTTGCTGTCTGCCTGCCTGCCAGCCTTGCTGCCAGACTTGGTGCCAGCCTTCTTGCCAGCCTTGGTGCCTGCCTGCCTGCAAGCCTTCCTGCCAGCCTTGGTGCCTGCCTGCCTGCAACCTTGGTTCCTGCCTGCCTGCCAGCCTTCCTGCCAGCCTTGGTGCCTACCTCCCTGCAAGCCTTCCTGCCAGCCTTGGTTCCTGCCAGCCTCCCTGCCAGCCAGCAACCCCACAACCATGCGGAAGCACAGCAAGCCTCAGCCATCTGCTGCCAGCCCTGGCAAGAGGGACAGGGCTACCATCCCGCCCCCTGGCCCTCACTCTGGTTCTGCTGGGGCTTCTGCAGCACGGGCTCGCTCTTCTGGGGCTGGGGCTTCTGCTGCTTCTGCTTTTGGAGGAGCTGATGACAAGCACTCCAGCACCAGGCACCTCTACAACACCTGGACCCTTCACCCCTGAGACTGAGTGACCAAGAGGAGTGCCAGAGACTCATTCTTGTTTTATAGCTTCTTGTTAGTAAAGTTTATTTTAGATTCATACACTTGCTTTGTTTCTTTTTTTTAATAAAGTCTTGGTGGAAACTTTTAGAAATGGTTTAAGCCTTTGCATGCTTGTGGGATGGGTTATGATAGCAGTGGGATGGGCAGGGATACCTTTGGGATGGGTAATAGCTGTGGGATAGATAAACCTCCAGTGCAAGCATAGTGGGACTATATGGTCCACCCTCCCAGGTGCCACACCTTTGGCCCTTTATTATCAATAACAATATAAGCATTGATCCACACATTTGAACATGAACACAACTCTTTATTAAATGCCCTGTTCATTGTAGGCCCACCCAACATACATGGCCCAATCTCATCCGTGTGATGAGACAGGCTGAAGGAAGCATCCATTAATCATCTATCATCCTGTCTTGCCACTCCACTGCTCCAGCTGGGGAGTTGTACCAGTGTTTCAGGAGGTTGCGCTGCTTCTTCCCTTCACGTGAGGCTCTGTTGGGGCCTTGCACATCCTCAGTGTCTATCAGGTTTCGCCCTTGCCTCCATTCCCCAGGCTCCATGTCCCCATTGCCTTGTTGGAGGTCCACGAGCCTGTTCTGCAAGACTGGGTAGCAGGTGCGCATGAGATTGTGCAGGATGCAGCAAGCTTCCATGATCCTCCTCACGGTCTCTGGGCGATGCTGCATGGTGGTGAGAAGTACCTGGATCCTGTTGGCCAGGATGCCAAAGGCATTCTCCACCACCCGCCTTGCCCTGGAAAGCCTGTAGTTGAAGATCCTCTCTTCACGGGTGAGGTATTTGGAGGTGTAGGGCTTCATGAGGTAGGTTGTGAGGGAGAAGGCGTCATCCCCCACGATGAAGTAGGGCACATCTTGCTTGTCGTTGGGCAGGGGTTCTGGATCTGGGAAGCCCACGATGAGGTTGCGTTCCAGCTCCTCCTTGAGGTGACTGGCATTGTATACCTGGGCATCTGAAGATGAGCCATTGCCTGAAGCATCGATGTACATGAACTTGTAGTTAGCATCGACCATGACGAAGAGGATGATGCTGAAGAAGCCCTTGTAATTGAAATAAGTGGACCCCAACTTGGCTGGAACTTTGCAGGCCACGTGCTTGCCATCTATGGCTCCAACGGTGTGGGGGAAGTTCCACTTCTGATACCACTGCTCTGCAACTTTCTTCCATCCTTCTTCAGTGGAGGGGCACTGGAGGAGCTCCTCCTTGTATTCTTCGATGATGGCCTGCACCACTTCTCTGACCACAATGCTGATGGTGTTGGGTGGCACCCTCCAGCCGTACTGCATGCTCCTGTAGGTGGTCCCTGAGGCCAGGTGGCGCAGAGTCAGTGCCATCTTGAGCCCAGGGTTCAGACTGGGCCGGAAGTTGGTGTTTGCCTTGGTCAACTTGGTTGTCAGCCACTGCAAAACTTCGTCAAACATGGCTGGAGGCATCCTCATGAAGTTCTGGAATGCACAAGTATCTTCGTTCCTGAACTCCACCATCAGCTTGTTGTACAGTCCATACTCTGCTCTTCTGGCGAACCATCTTCGCACCCAGACGCTTCTTGGCCACCTCTTTTTCTTCCCGTAGTAGAGTTCACAGAGCCTGTAGATGGCTTCGCACTGTTGCAGAAGGATGGTGGCTGCCAAAAGGACTGTGTTACGATCCACGGTGGACATGACTGGATGCTGTGGAAGAGCAAGAGTCAGATGAAGGCTTCAGAGGTCTGCAGCAGTGCTGCTGGTCTGAAAGTGAGATCCAGATGTGTTGCTCCCCCTTTTTATAGGCAGTATAGGTGTCCCTTTGCATCCTCTAGGCATCCTCTAGGCATCCTCTAGACATCCTTAATATCTGAGATAGGTCCCCTCTGCGGACATTTTTTCCGTTTTACATGCTTTGTTTCCGTGCTGCATCCGTTCTGCATCCGTTCTGCATCTGTTTTGCGTCCGTTCTGCTTCCTCCCTACATCAAAGCGGATGTGAGTTGCGCAGATGCGCAGTGGATGCCTAGCAGATATAGCGGATGCGTAATGGATGCAGAATGGATGCGTAGCAGATGCAGAATGGATGAATTGGATACATTTTCCGCGCAAAAGTTTTGAGCAGCTCAAAACTTTCTGAGTGGATGAAACGTCCATAAATGGATGCTGGACGGATAGAGAGGAAGCAAAACGGAGGCAGTGAGTACATCGCGTTAACCAACGGATGGCAAGCTTTTTTGTCCATTTTACATCCTCTTTGCATCCGTTGGTGCAGTGTGACAGGGGCTTAAGCAGCAGACTCATTCTTTTATTTTCTCTTAGGAATGATATTTTTGCTCGTTTTAGCTTTAACTGCAAGCCTGACTTCCTTTTGTAAGTTAGCTTTTCTGATTGTTTTTCTGCAGACATCAGCTACTTCCTCATATGCTTCCCAGAGGATTACACTTATCTTCCGTTTCTTAAGTATGTCTCTTTTAACTCTTAGTTCAGTTAAAAGCCCCTTGTGGTTTCCTAAGCTCCACTTCACTTTTTTTTTCTTCTCATTGTAATGATATGCAGTTTTATTTCTAGTATTTTCTTTTTTGAGAAAGTTCAAATTCTTCTTTCTGTAATTCAACAAGTATATAATGAACCTCAATTCTCATACAGTGTTCATAGATTTCTCAATGACTAAAGAGCAAAGATCAGATTTGCACAGTATACTTATGCTCTTAAATTCAGTCTTCAATCTATAGGGCATTGTCATCAGCATACGTTCCCATACATATTGACCTCTCCAATCATTACAGTTGTGGTCAGTTTTGTGTTTCACAAAATACTTCTTAGCAAGTTAGATGAAGGGCAAAGTGAAATATAAGGTTTCATAGTATCCATGTATCATGCACTATTCCCTGCTAACAGTAAATATGACACTATGGCCACTATGCCAGAAACACAATAAAAGGTTTTTGGTTTTTTTTTACTCTTGGTTGATTTCATTCAATCCTAGGATACAACAATGCCCAGTAATAAAAATAACTGGGTAATAATAGAAGGGCACATTTTAATAGAACAGAATAACAAAGTTGGAAGGACCTTGCAGGTCTTTTCATCCAACCACCAGAGGAAAGCCTATACCATCTCAGACAAATTGTTGTCCAATCTTTTAATTAAAAACTCCATCATTGGAACACCCAAAACTTCTGGAGGCAAGTCAGTCCATTGATTAATTAATTCCAGGTTGCTTCTCTCCTTGATTAAAAATATTAATAGAAATAAAGTAATAGAAATGGAAGTAATAGAAATAAAAACAAATACTACTAAAATGTAATCCAACAATGGGCAGAAATATAAACGAGTCACATCTGTTCTGACCAAGGTTTCCGAGACCATAATTAAGCACACACTTAGTTAAAACAATTCTTGTTTTATTTCAATGCTGGGAATTATATTCATTCCCAGCCTGTAATGAGTCCCAAACAGTCCCTCAAGATAAGCACTCACCTTTCTCTCCTTTGAATTGCTGCCATCAACTCAAGTGCAAAATGAATTTGAGGGATCAACCAAAGTACAAAGTCCACAGAGCTTCAAGGATTAATCTGAACAGAACAACAACTTTGCTTCCTACAGAGGTTTCTTTACCTTTGCCTGTCCTTTATACTTTATTTGTTTTAGCTGCTCTTGCCTTCTAGCAGATTTGTGCATACGTACCACTGGGAACAGGCTCCCCTTGTTTCTCTGCCTCGCTGCTGCCAAACTCCAGAGGCTCTAGAGTCAGCACCCATTTCCAGATGGTCTTGGCTCCATCTCTGCATCAGACAAAGGACCCTCATCCGAGTCCTCTCCAGATTCCCAGACTGGTCCCCTTTCTTCCCCACTGTCCGATTCCACTGTTATCTGCACAGGTTGTCAGAGAACCACAACAACATCACTCATACTACTCTATGTGAATTTAGATCTAAAATCTAAATACACTTTTTTGTCTCCATCTCAATAATTAGGAGGTATATGCAGTATATTGACACAAGAGGCTTTCAAAAGATTCATATTAAAAAAAAAAACTTTCAAAGAAGGAATTACCTTTTTGTTAGGGTTAAATTGTTTCTTTCATCTCAAAGCACAAAAGTCTTAATATTACTTGACTGAGTCTTATAACACAAAAGAAATATCTAAATTCTATCAAGCCTCCTAAAGTTCAGACTACAGAATAATGGAGTTAGGTTATGGAAGGCAGGTTTTGGTTGAAAGAAGGAATCTCCAAATTAATATTATAAATGCATTCAATTTAGGACTTCTATTGTCATCATTGTTTTCTTGTGCACAAAAGTCCATATCCACATCTACCCAGTTTTTGTACTGAATTTATAATCCTTAGATGACATGTACAAAATCTCTGCTGCTTTTATGTCTTCGGATATGTTATTCATCCAACTCAATTTCATTGCAATGCTATGTTAAACAATGGGTGAGCAATTTTTACAATGCCTTCTCTGCTTATGAAAAAATCAATGGATAATTTTAAAAATAAGCAAAATTGAACAAAGTTTTACAATTACTAATTTGCCCTTAAAACATAAATCCCATTTCTGTTGTTCTGAGTTCTGCATGGTGTTAGATAGATATTTTTAATTTACAATAAATAGAATATGGTTCTATTCTCAGTTCAAAAATAACTTCTAACACTAGGAAATAACTTCGGTGTGAAATGAACAATATTTAACACTTTAAACACATTAAAAAAAATCAACCAGAATTATCACTCATAAAAATAGATGAGGTTATGAACAATTAATAATTTTATTTCCACAGGTAAAAACTTTGGAACCAATTAAAAATAAAAAATGTATCAAAAACATTAAAAGAAAATGTTTGAGGAAAATAAATGGTTTTTAATCACAAAACTTAAATTAACTAAGCAGAGGTGAATGTCAGAAACAATTTCTAATGTGATGCTACTGGCTAATAAAATTTCCAAATGTTAAGTCATGTCATATTTTAATCAAGATTAAGGTAATGTTTCAGTGCTGAAAAGCAATGTGCTTTTGTAATCATGACTTTTTGTTTTTAAAAATAAAACACTATTTTATGTATTTTTCGTTAAATATATATAGCCACAAAAAAAAGTGATTCTGAGTGGCATACAGCAAAGCTGCAAACAATTAAATTAATAAATAGTATCAATTATCATTCTAGAACATTGAAAAAGCTATAAAAGACCAAACTGAAACAAAAGAAACATAGTAAAAGAGATGCTAATAATAGAGGAGCCATCTCAATAATTCACCAGCTCCCTAGGGTTCCCATTAAGATTATTAATTAATTAATGATGATGATGATGAACAAATGGTGATAATTTAGGATCAATTTATTCTGTATCCCAAAGTTTAAGGATTATTCATACATCTCTATCATATCTATATAGTCTCAAGCAAAATGTGATAGCAAATAACCCTCATTTTTTTCAGCTGGTTTGACAACTGCAACAACCACTAATTCTCCTTGATATAAATGCAAATGACTTGTTTTAGGGGGAATGTAATTAGATGATGAGCTCTGGAAATTTTTTGTGGTCTAAAGTCTCTACTTGTGCCTAATCAACAATAGTTTCTGTGTATTCTATTGCAGGGACAATCTAAGTGTTGATTGCTTAAATGCATTATTTCTATTTGAATTTATTTTAAAGCCTTCACCTTCACCTTCAACTTTCTCTCACCCCTTTCTCCTTCCTACTGCTGCACTGTTTTTCTCACAGTGCAATACAAAAATCAATAAAAACAAATTGTTAAAAAACAGCAAAGACTTAAAACAATAATATGATAAGGAAATAAGTATTGAATAATCCATAAAGGCAATCTGCTCTGGAGTAAATTTTATCCTAGAAAATCTACCTTCTTATAAATCTCTCCTTACATAATCAGGTCTCCTTCTGCAAATATTTTTTATTTATTATGTCTTTCATTGAAAAAAAAATCCAATCAGATTCATGTGTACAGTAAATAATTATGTGTTTTAGCTTTTTAGTTCACTGAAAAATTGAGCATCTTTTCCAAAATCAGGATTATGTCTTTCCTCATTCTTTGCTTCCAGGTTTATTTTTAAATGTATAATTAAGAGTCAGGGTGAAAAAATTGCTGGACATTTTCCCTGCTTTCAAATATTTTGTTCTTACTCTATGACTGTGAAGAAATGACCTTGCAGCCTGAGCACACAATAGAGAGCAGTTCAACATAACTCCCCATTTAATTTATTTTCTAATTCCTCAAATATTAAGTACTGTGGAAGCATTATGTAGAAAAACCTTTCAACTATAATTTGAACATGAAAAAAAAAGTAGGCTTGTTAACTATTTAGAAGTGAACAAAAAATCTACATACAGGTGGCAGACATCAACCACTGATACCAGTGTTCAAATATCTGAGGAGCTTCAAATAGATGGGGGGATCAAAATATTTTCCAAAGCACCAATAGGCAAGATGAGAAACAATGAATGGAAACTAACCAAGGAGAGAAGCAACTTAGAACTAAAGCCCATGTCACACTGCCCAACGGATGCAAAAAGGACATAGCGGATGAGCAAAATGTTCCATCTGTTGTTATCCGCTCTCAAAAGGGGCAAAAATTTGCATAAACGGAGCGGATAACACGGACGCATGGAGGACGCAGGGCGGATGCAAAGCAGATGTGGAATGGAAGCCTAGCGGATGGAAGCAGATGGGAGCGGATGGCACATCCGCAGGGCTTCCGGGGGGTCTCAGCAAAGCGGACGTGGAACAGATACAGTGGATGCAGAGCGGACGCTGAGCGGATGAAGCGGATGCACAGCGGATGCACAGTGGAAGCCTAATGGATGTCTGGCGTTAATTGCGCATGCGGGGAGGATGCATTGCGTCAGCCCTGTGGATATAACGGAAGCAGCTCGGAAGCAGGTCGCCATTCAGAGGAAAGACCTGCTTCCAGACACATCGACTGCCATGCCTGCCCTGCCTGCATGTCTGCCTGCCAGCCTTGCTGCCAGCCTTGCTACCAGCCTTGCTGCCAGCCTTGCTGCCAGACAGTCTGCCTGCCAGCCTTGCTGCCAGACAGTCTGCCAGACAGTCTGCCTGCCAGCATTGCTGCATGCCTTCCTGCCAGCTTTGGTTCACGTCTGCCTGCCAGCCTTGGTTTCTGCCAGCCTCCCTGCAAGCCAGGAACCCCACAACCATGTGGAAGCACAGCAAGCCTCAGCCATCTGCTGCCAGCCCTTGCAAGAGGGACAGTGCTACCATCCCGCCCCCTGGCCCTCACTCTGGTTCTCCTGGGGCTTCTGCAGCACGGGCTCACTCTTCTGGGGCTGGGGCTTCTGCTGCTTCTGCTTCTGGAGGAGCTGATGACAAGCACTCCAGCACCAGCCACCTCCACAGCACCTGCACCTTTCACCCCTGAGACTGAGCGACCAAGAGGAGTGCCAGAGACTCATTTTTGTCTTATAGCTTGTTGTTAATAAAGTCTATTCTTGATTCACACACTTGCTTCATTTCTTTTTTTTTTTAATAAAGTCTTGCTGGAAACTTTTAGAAATGGTTTAAGCCTTTGCATGCTTGTGGGATGGGTAAGGATAGCTTTGGGATGTGTTAGGATACCTGTGGGATGGGTAATAGCTGTGGGATGGGTTGGGTAGCAGTGGGATAGATAAACCTCCAGTGCAAGCATAGTGGGACTGTATGGTCCACCTTCCCAGGTGCCACACCTATGACCCTTTATTATCAATAATGTAATAATTATCTACACATGTCAACATAAACACAACTCTTTATTAAACGCCCTGTTCATTGTAGGCCAACCAATCATACATGGCCCAATCTCATCCGTGTGATGAGACAGGCTGAAGGAAGCATCCATTAAGCATCTACCATCCTGTCTTGCCACTCCACTGCTCCAGCTGGGGAGTTGCACCAGCATCTCAGGAGGTTGCGCTGCTTCTTCACCTCACGTGAGGCTCTGTTGGGGCCTTGCACACCCTCAGTGTCGATCAGGTTTTGCCCTTGCCTCCATTCCCCAGGCTCCATGTCCCCATTGCCTTGCTGGAGGTCCACAAGCCTGTTCTGCAAGACTGGGTAGCGGGTGCGCATGAGATTGTGCAGGATGCAGCAAGCTTCCATGATCCTCCTCACGGTCTCTGGGCAATGCTGCATGGTGGTGAGAAGTACCTGGAACCTGTTGGCCAGGATGCCAATGGTGTTCTCCACCACCCGCCTTGCCCTGGACAGCCTGTAGTTGAAGATCCTCTCTTCACGGGTGAGGTATTTGGAGGTGTAGGGCTTCATGAGGTAGTTTCTGAGGGAGAAGGCGTCATCCCCCACGATGAGGTAGGGCACATCTTGTGTGTCGTTGGGCAGGGGTTCTGGATCTGGGAAGCCAACGGTGAGGTTGTGTTCCAGGTCCTCTTTGAGGTGACTGGCGTTGTATACCTGGGCATCTGAAGATGAGCCATTGCCTGAAGCATCGATGTACATGAACTTGTAGTCAGCATCGACCATGGCGAAGAAGATGATGCTGAAGAAGCCCTTGGAGTTGAAATAAGTGGACCCTGACTTGGCTGGAGATTTGCAGGCCACGTGCTTGCCATCTATGGCTCCAACGGTGTGGGGGAAGTTCCACTTCTGATACCACTGCTCTGCAACTTTCTACCATCCTTCTTCAGTGGAGGGGTACTGGAGGAGCTCCTCCTTGTATTCTTTGATGATAGCCTGCACCACTTCTCTGACCACAATGCTGATGGTGTTGCGTGGCACCCTCCAGCCGTACTGCATGCTCCTGTAGGAGGTCCCTGAGGCCAGGTGGCGCAGAGTGAGTGCCACCTTGAGTCCAGGTTCCAGGCTGGGCTGGAAGCTGGTGTTTTCCTTGGTCAACCTGGGTGTCAGGCGCTGCACAACTTCGTCAAACATGGCTGGAGGCATCCTCATGAAGTTCTGGAACGTCTTCGCTCCTGAGCTCCACCATCAGCTTGTTGTACAGTCCGTCCTCTGATCTTCTGGCAAACCATCTTCGGATCCAGACTCTTTTTGGGTGGCTCCTTTTCTTCTCGCAGTAGAGTTCACAGAGCCTGCAGATGGCTTCGCACTGTTGCAGAACGATGTTGGCTGCCGAAAGGACTTTGTTACAATCCACGGTGGACATGACTGGATGCTGTGGAAGAGGAAGAGGCAGATGAAGGCTGCAGAGGTCTGCACCGCTGGGCTGCTGTTCTGAAAGTGTGATGCAGGCGAGTTGATCCCCCTTTTTATAGGCAGTATAGGTTTTCCGCTAGGCATCCTCTCGGCATCCTCTAGACATCCTTAATATCTGAGATAGGTCCCCTCTGCGAATGTTTTTTCCATTTTAAATGCTTTGTTTCCGTTTTGCATCCGCTAGGCATCCGTTCTGCATCCATTCTGCATCGGTTCCACTTCCGCCCTGTGTCCAGGCGGATGGAGTTCTGCGGATGCGCAGCGGATGCCTAGCGGATATAGCGGATGCATAGCGGATGCAGAACGGACGAACTGGATACATTTTCTGCGCAAAAGTTTTAGGCAGCCCAAAACTTTCTGAGCGGATGAAACGTCAATAAACGTATGCTGGACGGATAGTGAGGAAGCCAAACTGAGGCAGTGAGTACATCGCGTTTTCGAACGGATGACAAAGTTTTTTGTCCGTTTTACATCCTCTTTGCATCCGTTGGTTCAGTGTGACATGGGCTTAAGGACAAATTTCCTAACAGTATGAGCAAACAACCAATGGAATTACTTGCCATCAGAAGTTGCAGATGCTCCATCACTGGAGGCTTTCAAAAAGAGACAGGACAACCATTTAGCTGAAATGGTATGGGGTTTCCTACTGGAAAAGGGAATTGGACTGGAAGACTTTTAAGGTCCCTTCCAACTTATATTCCATGTTCCACATCATACAAAATGGAGCCTAAATCCATAATTGCCCCTAAAAAGTAGAATGTGTATGAAAGAAGAAATAAATTTTCTCTGAGTGAGCGAAAAAAAATAGTTTCAATTCAGCCATTTCAGTTTACTTTATTTCAGTAGAGCAAAAATCAAGATGTTCTGAAAGGAGATTCCTGAACTACTAGTGGGATGACAAGAACTGTGTATTTGTGTAGTGTTAATGGAAGCAATTTTCTGCTACTAGTTTTCCTGTCAAATAGGTACTGTTGGGGGAGAAGAAATTAGGAGGAGTGGCTCTTAGCTGCCACCATTCATAATAAATCTGCCCAGGTAGCCCCAGTGGAACAATTGCAACCCAATTCATTGATCATCTTGGAAAATGACAAAGCATATGTCAAGTATTCTTACCTGCCAATTAGATTCAGCATTTGATGTGAATCAGAGCAACAAAGGGGGAAGAAGTTTTGCCTGTTCAGTTCTTTAATCCCCCTTTTCTATTTTTTTTCCTTTTGCTCTCTTTTTTGCTGGTGATGTGGTCAAAGTGGCAGGAGGGAAGAGAACCAGGAAGCAGCTCCTTTAAAATCAATCTTTTGATTACCCTACTAAGTGCTCACTCCATGGAATTGAAGACATGGTGTCAAAGAAGCCATTCAACACCACATTTATTTTAGATATTGATCTGACTTATATAAATGCCCATCTCACATACTGTGATGTCTCCCTTGGAGGACTTCCCAGATTCCTCAGATGTCAGCTCAGGGGAGGATGAGCCCATTCCTGACAAATCAGGAACTAAGTTGATTGATGGCTCTGAATGCCCAGCAGGAAGATATTTGGAGGAGGCTTTAGCTGGGGAAAGCTTGCAGTGACAGACAGCCAACAATGAGGAGGAGGAAATTCTATATCTATTCTGAAAACAGTAGGGCAGAGAAAAGGCAGGGGGAATGGAGGTCAGTCAGACTACTTGAGAGGAGAAGGCCCCACCCATCTTAATGGGCTGCACCAGAGAGCTAGCTATTTATCACAGCAGACAGAGGGGTTGCTGGGAACAGCTTGTTTGTTTTCTGGCTGTGTGTTTTTGGTCTTCTTGTTTCCTGCTTCAGTTTGGATGGGCAACATGTTTGGAATTAGTTCATGCATTATAGACTCTGGACTTTTCTTGACTCATGAGCTCTCTTGTGAGTGTGAGTGAACGGGGCAGCACACATACATAAGTCTGGGTGACTTACAATAAAAGATAAAGCAGATACATGCCTAATGTAGAAATAAAAACATTAAATGTGAAGCATAATACAATAAAATAACCACATATAAAACCAAGAAACGGGCTCTATCATTTGGGGCACCAGATATGGTCAGTGCTAGCAGGGTTGGGGTTAATCTCATCTCAGAGGAAATGATGTTCTACAGGACTGGCACCATGGTAAAAACAGCCCTCCTTCTATGTCCCACCAACAGACACTCCTGAACTGATGGCATCCCATTGTGCAATTCCTGCTGGAATGA
Organism: Laticauda colubrina; assembly: GCA_015471245.1. NCBI lineage: Eukaryota > Metazoa > Chordata > Lepidosauria > Squamata > Elapidae > Laticauda > Laticauda colubrina. The sequence goes on from BLBF01000041.1 coordinate 25,999,622, forward strand.
GTGAAATGAGTAGAATTAATTGGCAAGAGAAGGTCCCATAAGTAGCCTGGTCCCCAGTCATAATAGTCTTTACAAATGATTACCAGCACCTTGAATTGATGTCAATCTTCCTAGATAGACAAAACAGGAAAAACTAATTCTCATTTATTGCTACATTATGTTGCAAGCTACATTCATTATCTTGCAAGTCTGCAAGTAAAATTCTTCCACTTTTTCTCTTACAGCCTGAGAAACTAGGGAGAGTCCCTTCTGAGCAGAGGTGGTATTCAGCTGGTTCTGACTGGTTCTGGCATAATGGTAGCAAAATTTTTGAGTAGTTCAGAGAACCAGTAAATACCACTTATGGCTGGCCCCGCCCATCTACCCCCACGTTACCTCTCCTATATTCTCTTGGTTTTTTTTTTAGCTCAGCTGATTTGTATAACAGAGTGGATTGCGGCACCTCAGCTGAGCTAAAAAACAGCTCAGCTCACAAGTGTTGACACATACATTGGTCTTTGAGTCCTGCGCATGAGTGTGAAGCACGCTCTCATAGAACTGGTAGGAAAAAATTTTGAAACCCACCACTGCTTCTGAATCTCTTGCTCACCCATTGTCCAGCTATAGGTTATACTTTTTTTTTCTGACTTAGCAGCTTCTCTTCACTTTTTTCTCACAAGATTTTACCCACGTACCATTACTTCTGCACCCAGAAGCGCAAAGGAAGCCAATGCAACTCGTGAAGAAATGGTGTCACATGCACCAAAAAACTGACACCATTAACTGCCCACATTACTGAATTCTGCACTTCATTTCAAATGCTCTTCAAGGGCAGCCCAATGTAAAATGTATTGTACTAGTCCAGTCTAGAGGCCACAAAGCCACAAATGACTACACGGCAACTAGTTCTTGTTGAATAAAAAAAAAGGCCCTATTTCTCTGCATGCAGAACAACAGTTTAATAGTAGCTAAAACAATTCTCCCCACCACACTTCCTTTTCCACAGGAAAAAGAAACTTCTTCTGAGCTGCCACATCCCCCAATAGATCTGTAGCCTATTAAATGCAGGGCCAGAGAGCTGATTGCAGAAGAGCTGCAGGTCACTTACTCAAAAAAAAAAAAAATGTATTTTCTGCCCAGCTCTCCTTCTTCTGCTTCTCTTGCAAACCCAGCCCTTATTTTTCTTCATTGCCAAGCAAAATGGCAATTGGAAATATAGCTAGTAGCCTCTCGAACCAGTTCCTAGATTGATAGAAAGTACTTCTGTATCGTACACTAGATTTACTCATTGAAAGAGAAAATAAAAAGAAAGAGAAAGGTTGTACTCAGTTTAACATACTCTTTGGCAGACTTAGGCTTGCTAAACAAATCAAACCACAACACAAGCATGCCCTATGATATTGCTTTCATCTCATCCTCAGTCATAAGTATGAGAGCTTTATGTTATGATTGAAAATCCTGGAATTTAAGTACTTTTTTTCCACTTGACACTGTTTAAGAATAGCAAAGCAAGTTAACAGAACAGAATGAATGAATTCTTTTTTGGCCAAGTGTGATTAGACTACGGGTCTTCAAACTTAACAGTTTGAAGACTTGTGGACTTCAACTCCCAGAATTCCTCCTCCAGTCATGTTAGCTCAGGAATTCTGGGAGTTGAAGTTCACATGTCTTAAACTTGCCAAGTTTGAAGACCCTTGGATTAGATACACAAGGAATGTTGTTTTGGTGCATATGCTCTCAGTGTATAGAAAAAGAAAAGATACATTCATCAAGAATCATAAGGTACATCACTTAATAATAGTCATAGGGTACAAATAAGCATTCAAATCATACTAGGAAACAGTCAGTATAAATCATAAGGATACAAGCAACAAAGATATAATCATAAAGAAACAAGATCTGGAAGGGACCTTGGAGTTCTTCTAGTCCAACTCTGTGCTCAAGCAGGATACCCTATACTATTTCTCACAAGTGGCTGTCCAGTGTCTTCTTAAAAGTCTCCAGTGATGGAGCAATATCCACAACATTTGGAGGCAATTGTTTTACAGATTAATTGTTTTAACTCTCAGAAAATTTCTCTTAAGTCCGAGGTTAGTTCTCGCCTTGATTAGTTTCCATCCATTACTTTCTGAACTGCCTTCAGGTGCTTTGAAGAAAAGGTTGGCCTTCTCATTGAAACAGAGGCAACAGAGTGTGCAGAGTAATAGACTTCTTCATTCATCAACAGGGAACAAACATCTTGCAAGAAGAGGTTGTTTTTGAGAATGGTTGATAGCACCATATGCCTGAGGAAAGGCTCAAAGTTTGTTATTAAGGTTTTTGGTCACTGGTTTCTCTTTTTCCCAAAAATATATGATGTCAAGCCAAAATTACCTTTGGCATGTGGGAATTTGGGATCACATTTCTGGGAAGCATTACTTTGTCAACAATAGCTAAAAGCTAACTTATATTCACTCCCAAATGTTTGTGATGTTTGCTTATATGTGCAATAGAGAAGAATGTCACACTCGGTGCTTTCAGCTGATGCATAAATTTTTTAAAAATAGTGTCTGTTCACACCTATTGTTCCTGAATTACTATTGCCTTTGTACTATTTCAGTAGCTACCTGAAAGAACATTGTTTGCACATTTTTTCAGTCCCATTGCTAGCTCACCCAGCTTTAAAAGAAGCTTTTGTGCACCTCTCCTCCTTCACTCCGCTCCAATATGCACAGGCTTTTGACTTTGAAACCTCCAAATAGAATGTTAAAAATGTCCTGTGGAGGAGGTCTGTGCAAAGCTTTCCTGGGGTGATTTAATTTAGAGATGATTCATTGCATCATCCCATGGAAAAGCACCACAGGGTATTTACATGGCATATCTCAAGTGTCTTGCTGCTTTGCTTCAGCTACTTCTCTGTGCTTCAGTGATCTGTGGATAGGCACGGTGTATGTACTTAAACCACTTGCCATGCCTTGATGTTTTCACAAGGAAGAGTCCATTGTCTCTAGCACTTTCTGTGAAGCACTGAGGTAGATCATGCCAAATGCTGAAGCTCTGAAGACTTTTACATGTGTGTGTGGGGGGGGGGGATGGCATTTCTCAAAGAGTGTGAAGATACACATATTTCCTGATTGCTGCATGTATATTCAGAGCAGATATAGGGATTGTGCAGAGCTTCAAAGGAGCACAACAGTATTGGCAACACTTTTCCTGAATAGCCACTTGAAACTGAAGGAATGCTTGCCTTTGAAGTGCTGAATTAGAAGGGCTGCCCTACTGTGATCCAGGCAGTGGAAGGAGCTTCTGTACATGTGCCAAAGGGCCTTCTAGCAAGACTTAATTTTCCATGGCAGAGGTCATATCCAGACCAGTTCCTGATATGATAGTCTGATAAGGTGATGCTTGAAGGCAAAGTGTAGCTACTGTGCCACGAGTTTAGTGGATACTTATTTACCTGCCCACTTTTCTGCAAATAAATCAAGATCAAGTGAGGAACTAATATCACTCCATAAAGCCTCACTAAGACTGCATCCTAGAATATTGCATCCAGTTTTGGTCATCACACTATGAAAAAAGATGTTGAGAAAAAGTGCAGAGAAGAGTAAGCAGGATGATTAGGGGACTCGAGGCTAAAACATATGAAGAACAACTACAGGAACAGGGCATGCCTAGTCTAGTGAAGAAAAGGATCAGGGGAGACATGATAGCAATGTTCTAATATTTGATGGGCTGCCACAGAGAGGAAGGAGTCAAGCTATTTTCTAAAATGCCTGTAGGCCAGACAAGGAATAATGGATGGAAACTGAACAAGGAGAGATTTAACCTGGAAATGAGAAATTTTCTGACAGTGAGAACAATCAACCAATGGAACAGCTTGCCCTCAGAAGTTGTGAGAGCTTCCTCATGAAAGCTTTCAAGAAGAAATTGGACCGCCATTTGTCAGAGATGATGTAGGGTCTCCACTTGGGCAGGTAGTTGGACTAGATGCAAGGTCCCTTCCAACTCTGTTAATCTTTTAATGAAAAGCTAAAGGTCATTGGTTGACTTTGGCAATATGCCTTCTTCCTATCTATTTTTATTAAAATAATCATTTTCTAAAAATCTAGTGGGATTAAGATAAGGACTTTTGATATTCACCATTAAGTTTCAGTCCTTGACCATACAGTGAAAAAGAAATGGATGAGTACCTTTTAGTCTATTCTTAAAGGCTTCCAGTGATGGAGCATCCTTAACTTTTGAAAGTAAGCTGTTCTACTGGTTAATTGTTATCAGGAAATTTCTGTTTATTTCTAGGTTGCTTCTCCCCTTGTTGAGTTTCCATCCATTATTTTTTTTTCTCTTGCCTTCTGGTGCTTTGGAAAATAGATTGACTCCTTCCTTGTGGCACAATCTCAAATACTGGAACACTGCTATCATGTCACCCCAGTCCTTCTTTTCATTAAACGAGCCATATCCTATTTCTTTCTTCTTCTGCAAAGCAGCAGGAAACAACAGTTAATTGTAGAAAAGAATTTAGCTGGACAAGGCAAATTTTGAAGTCAAGCAGTCCAAAGACAAACCAAAGATTTATGATGCCAAACAAGTCATAGTTTGTCACAATCCAGGACTGTAAATAACTAGATATCAAGCATCACAAACCAAATGCTGGAATTGCTTTTAGCACAGGAGCCATCTTCCTATGAGACTAGTATTCTCTCTCTCTGTTGAGTATGCACAGCTGGAGTGAAACATTATTGCTTTCTACTTTCTCATGAGTCACATACTTCAGTGAGGTGCAGAGGTCCCAGAAGAAATTGCTAGAGGCCGAAATGAATGCCTGGAGCAACCTGCATTGCAATAGTGTCAGACTCCAAGGGCATGGCAAGAACTTGTAAATCTATTGCAAATCTTTATCCAAAATAAAGCTTTACAGTTTTTGTACTTCAAAAGATTTGAACCATTAGGTGAATATGTCTCAATTGGTAGCAATGACTATGATTTATTTTTTGATCATAATGAAGTTATCAGGCCTGTGGCCCATTACAAATCAGATTAGCATAATAACTACTCCTCAGAATGGACACAGATGATTACTTTGAGGAATATTAATCACAGAGAATAACCAACTGCCTTAAGAAAACTTGACCTTCTATTAACATTTGTTTAACATTTTATGGATAATTTTTACAGGTGTGTTGGAAACATAGTGCTAAAAATTCGATTGTGTGCTGAGTGTATTCATCCTGAAAATAGTTCAGCTTTTCTCAAAAATGTAGTTTATGTATTACCAATGGCAACTTTTATAAATACACGATTGCTCAATTAGAGATTCTAGTTGTAGATAGTCTATACTTTTTTCTAAAGGTAGATAGTTAAGTGCTACTGAAGTAACAATAAGTGTTTGTGAGTTAAGATTTCAGTGACTGAGTTAATCTTCAAGATAATGAACTGCAGCAAACATTCCTACAGAGACAGAAATGGAATTTCATTTTAGAAATATCAAAACACAAATGCTTGGCCAAAGTATCCAACTTCTTGATGGCCATGAAATTGGTAGCTATGGAAAACACATATTTAATGTGAGAGATTGCTGATGTACAAGTTAGTAGCTACCTTACATTGAGTCAGACAATTGATTTCTTGAGTATTTTTAGTTTCTACTCTTACAGACAATAGATTTCTGGAAACTCAAGGAGATCTTTGCAAGCCTTGTTACAGTATTACAGTCTACCAAGATTTTTCTTCTTCTTGGGGTATTCTTTTTCATGTGAAGCCTGTCTTACTAAGAGCTACTATTGCAACTTTCACTGCAAACATAGATAGAATTCCCCAGGGTTTCATGCTGAAGTCTACTACTTAAGGCTGTAATTCATGTTTGCTGCAGGATATAATTCCATCAGCTGAAATTCTATTGCTTTATTAGTTTGCATAATAAAATTGCATTTAGAAAATCAATTATATGGCAGCAGATGCAAAACATCATTGATGTCATGCAAGGACCCCAAAATTATTGCTCTGCATTTGGTGGACCAGAATTTTTCTGCTTTCCTCTGCCTCTGTATCAGGTGGAAAAGGTAGTCCTGTATGTTTCACTGGAGCTTTGTGTTGTATTGGAGAGACTAACCACCCGTTATACCCCATCACCTTCCAGCGTCATTTCATACTCACTCAGCCAGCAGTACCAAACTCTTGAAAAGTGTTTGCAAATTCAATTAAAAGAAGATAAAGTGGAGGAAAGGAAGGTCAGTTTTACAGTGGGTTGTAAATGGCTGGCAAATCAAACTGTTTGTGGAATGGCTTTGAATGAGCTTCTCAGCTTTTTTTCATGAATATTACTGGCACATCTTTCATAGACAATTCAGTTAAAGGCTATGAAGCAAGTTGAGAGATTACTGGAATGCAGATGAGGGATGTTTCATTTCAACTTTGATTGAAGTCTACTGAGAGTTTTTTTAATAAGCTTAGTTTGTGAAGGTGATGGAGGCAAAAAATATTTTTTTCTCTTCTATCATTGCCTCTGCTCTCATCAACCAGTGGAGTTTTGCTGAGTGGCCTTCTGGGATCTGTCTTGGCTAGAAATCAAATATAACATTTAATAGCTCATTGAAGCATGTGGCTAAACATTCTGAAGGCAACATTGATCAAATTCACAACCACTTACTTTACTGCTTTGTTAGTTCAATCTGAAGGAGTCTGCAGGTCCTGGTCTAGTCTAATTTTCAGATGACTTTTAAATTTAAGACTTGATACTTGGTTGAATTTTCCCAACCACTTAATTGCTAGCCCTTTACACCTTGTTGGAAGGAAAATCCATCTGGTTCAGCTCCAAGCTGGAGGAAAGAAGCTGGAAACAACATGGAGGGTGATTGGAAAGTTGATTTTTTGAACATAACCACAAAGACAGTATGCAATTCTGGGTCAGCTGAACAAATGGTTGAATGAGTGTATGGATCTTTATAAGTTTCTGTGACTTTCAACTGGGGGTGTTGCAACAAAGGGGCTTGTGTTCTGAAAGGGTATTGGGCAATTCCTACTGTGGCTAATGGCTTTTCACTGTGTTGGATCTTGGGTGAGGGGCTGCTTTCTCATCCTAGCATTCTTCCAAGGAGTTTCAAAATATCCTGTCTTAAATGGATTTCTGCCTGCAGTGTTTGTTTTGCTTATGAATAGAGCTATCAAGATACTTGTCTTCCTTTTTCAAAAAGGTCTTTATCTCTTAAGTGCTGATATATGCTGTGGGATATTAAGGAAGACTTGGGGGACTGCTTTTAAGAGCATGTTTCTCCATTTCTCCTTTAGAGAAATATAATCTGCCTTTTTAATATTTCCCAAAATATTTCATTCTTCTGAGGTGGGGTGGGGGCTTCCCAAACCTTTATGATTCATTTTATATATAGGAAACAGGAATTCAGTAAGATTTAAGATAATTCCTTATTTTGAGAAATGATTTTAGTCTCATTTAAAGAAGCTTTAGCAAGTCCACCCCAGAAACAACCACCACCACAACAACAAAATGGACTTGGTGATTTAAATATGTGCTGTCTGATGGTTAATGTTCCTTTCCCCAACAAGATATAGCATCTGATTCAGTTAAGGGATTGAATGAGGGTTTAAAAAAATAAAATATCAATCTGGACAAGACAGAAACACTGCTAGCCGGGGTGGGATTCTACCGGTTCAGCCCAGCTCTGAAGAACTGGTAGCTTTGAAGAACTGTGTCTGCTGCTGTTTGCTGCTGTTTTAGCTTACCCACCTGCCCAGCCTCTTACCTGTCCTTTATTTCCTGCTTTTTCAACCACAGCTGCTTTTCGCAACACAGCTGCTGTTGAAAAAACAGGAAAAAAGGGCTTTTCCAACCACTGTGTACCCGCACGCAGTGCTGCTCAGCAGTCTGGGCAGCTCAGCAGGTCGTAAATTGCACTTGCATGACTTGTGTGACTTGCACATGTGCGTGTGACACAGAGCAACAGAACTGGTAGTTATACTGGTAGGATCCCATCCCATGCCTGACTGCTAGTGCATAGTTTATCCATCCCAGTGGTAGTTTCTCAGGTTTGAAATGCTTTCTTCATTGTAGTATGATTGACACAATCCTTATTGCCTTTTCAGAGCCAGGCAATTGATATATTGATACCTTTTCTATGGGATTAATTTTGAGGTAATTGTTAAATATTTCTTCTTTTACTTTCTATTAATACTTTCTTTTCAGAGTTTGTTTGTATTGTGCATTCTGTTTGTGAAATAGCTTAACATGCTTTTTGTAATTGCTTTAACCTATGGAATATACTTGTTGCGTCGACGCAAAGTTTTCCCTCTGGTCCGCGTTCCTGGCGGAAGCGCGGACTGCTCTGATTGGTTGATGCCATTTGACAGCCGGCTATATAAAGTGCTATCAAACGGCATCAGTTGTTGCCACAAGCTGACTGCTTGTTAGCCCAGCAGTCACGGCAACCCTTTATTCATTGAATAAAGATTTCTGTCTGTTGCTCCATGTCTGCCTCAGTCATTTCTGCCACTCTACAACACTGGCGATGAAGGTGGGATACAAATAAGAGGCGACCGGACAGTACAGCAGAGGGCAGTCACTGTTAAAGAGCCGGAGTCACTAAACAAAAGAGCCGAAGCCACTACGAGCTGATTGTCACAAGCCGCTGACGCCATTTCACGAGTGTGAAATTCAACTTCCTAGCAGAATAGACTGTCATCCCTGAGAAGAGATGTCTTCAACCCCTGCATTCCCGCCATTTAGACCAGCATCAGAGACTTGGGAATCCTATAGGAACTGCTTCGACTGATTCCCGGATGCTATAGACCTCACTGAAGCTTCAGCCCATAGAAAAAAGTCCTATTTCTTAAGCTTTTGTGGGGCTGCAGTGTTTGACACTGCCACAGCATTGGTAGCCCCACGACCTGTCAGAGAAGTCCCTTGGGGGGAAGCTACAAGAAATCCTCTCTAATCACTATTCACCCAAGCTCTCACAGATTGCAAGGAGACATGCCTTTAGGAGGCGAGTTCAGGGTGAGGGGGAGACTATCAGTGAATACATGGCTGCTCTGAGGTCTGCTGCCTTACATTGTGGATTCAGGGATTATCTAGAGGATATGCTCCTAGACCAAATAGTGTGTGGGGTTAAAGACTTAAGGCTGCAAAGGTGGCTATTAGCCAAAAGGGACCTAACCCTAGCAATAGCCATTGAAGAGTCTCAGGTTGCTGAGCTTTCTGCTCAATCTGCAGCTGAAATCCAGGGAAACCCAATCAAACAAAATAGCTCAACAGTCCATTTTGATGAGGTTTCTCCTGATGAGGACTCTGAGGATTCAGCTGTTGTAAATCATCTTAGACAACAGAAACCCCTTCCAGAAGACTCAAAGTCAAAAGCTAGTTTTTCTCCCCGGCAGCAACCCATCTGTTTAAGCTATGGGGGAAATCACTTAAGAGCATCCTGTAGGTTCAGGAATGCCATCTGTTTAAGTTGCCAGAGGAAGGGTCACTTAGCAAGGGTCTGCCAAGCTGGGAAAACCTTTACTCAGAAACCTCAGCCAAACCCCATCTTTCAAAGGCAAGCGGAAGACTGCTATACCTGTTACCATTTCAATCAGTCCAACAACAGCTCTAACAAAATCAGTATTTTTGTCTCCTTAGAAGGTAAACCTTGCAAGATGGAGGTGGATACAGGCTCTGCTCTATCCATTATTTCATGGAACACCCTTAAGAAGCTGCTACCCAGATTTCCAAAGAAGAAGCTCCTTGACTGCCACCTGACTCTGTGAGATTACCAAGGCAAGAACATTCCAGTCCTCGGGAAAGGCAAGTTCCTCATTCAATTCAAAACTTTTAAAGGCCACTTGCCTCTTGTTGTGGTGGATGGTGCTCTCCCCAGTTTGCTAGGTTTAGATTGGTTCCCTGCCCTTGGCTTAAATATAACAGGCATCCACTCTGTTTTAAATGCTGAACCCTATTCAAAGACTATGCTGATGTATTCAGCAAGGGTTTGGGATGTTACTCAGGCACCCCCATATCATTTAGTGTAGATCCTCAAGCAACTCCTGTACACCTGAAACCTCATAGAGTGCCTTTTGCAATTCATCCTAAGTTAGATAAGGAACTTGACAAACTAATCAAACAAGGAGTATTAGAACCTGTAGATTTTGCTAAATGGGAGACCCCATAGTAACCCCTCTTAAGAAAGATGGTAGCATTAGGATATGCACTGATTGTAAAATTTCCCTGAATAGATACCTCCAAATCAGTGCTTACCCAGTTCCCATCATTCAGCACCTTTTACATTCTTTTGAACCTGGGTCTATTTTTTCAAAGCTGGATATGTCTCAGGCATACCAGCAATTCCCTGTAGATGACCAAACAGCAGAATTGCAGACAATAGTAACCTACAGGGGAGCTTTTAGGTGCAGACGCCTTCAGTTTAGCATGAGTGTAGCCCCTGGGATATTTCAATCCCTGATGGAGAGACTACTTCAAGATCTCCCAGGGGTAGTCCCCTATTTCGATGATATTTTAATTTCAGCCACAGACAAACCTCAGTTGTTACAAAGAGTAAGTTCAGTTCTAGATTGATTCAGGCAAAATAGCCTCAAACTTAAAAAGGACAAGTGCACTATTGCCACTAAGCAAGAAGATTTTCTGGGCTATAGAATTGATGCCTCTGGCATACACCCTATAGAGTCTAAAGTCAGGGCCATCCATGAGGCACCCACTCCTACCAACAAAACTGAGCTCCTGGCCTTCTTAGGGCTTCTCAATTTCTATGCTACATTCCTCCCTCACAAAGCTTCAATAGCAGAGCCTTTACATAGACTTTTGGACGAAAAGTCCCCCTGGCGTTGGGGACCTAGGGAAGCCTTCCACTCTGTCAAATCCTTGATCACCTCTAAAGCAGTTTTAATTCAGTTCAGCCAGCATCTTCCATTAGTTCTTGCTGCAGACGCTTCCCCTTTTGGCATAGGGGCTGTTCTTAATCACAGACTGCCAAATGGCTCTGAGGCATCCATTGCCTTTTTCTCCAGAACCTTTTCTTCAGCTGTGCACAACTACAGCCAGATAGACAAAGAGGCTTTGGCTGCAGTTGCCTCTGTAAAGAAATTTCATGAATTCCTCTATGGCCACCATTTTGAACTAATCACAGATCACAAGCCTCTGCTAGGCCTTCTGACTGCTGATAAACAAACACCTCAGATTCTATCCCCAAGGATGACCAGATGGACTCTGTTTTTGGCTCCTTATTCATACAAACTGATCCATAGACCTGGAAAAAATCTTGCACACGCTGATGCTCTCAGCCGCTGCCCATTGTGGGTTCCAGTTGAAGACCCTGCACCAATCCATGCTGTGTTTGAATTCAACGAATTCAATCTGCCCATTACAGCTTCTGATATTGCTTACCATTCCTCAAGGGACAAGGTAATCTCCCAAGTCCTTGACTGGGTGGGAAGGAGGTGGCCAGATGTCCCTTATTCCCCTGAGTTCCTGCCCTTCAAGGCACGCCAGCTGGAACTGTCATTCCTCCAGGGTTGTTTGTTGTGGGGAACAAAGGTGGTCATTCCTTCCTCGTTGCAAGCTTCAGTTCTGAAGCTCCTGCATGAAGGCCACCCGGGCATCATTAGAATGAAGGCCCTGGCCCGTAGTTATGTCTGGTGGCCTGGCATGGATGTCCAGATCTCCAGCTGGGTAAGCACTTGTCAGCCTTGTCAGGCAACCAGACCTGCACCACCAACTGCATCCCCTGGGAAGTGGGAGGATGCTGGAGCCCCTTGGTCCAGGCTGCACATTGACCTGGCTGGCCCAATGCGTACATTTCTAGTATTAGTAGAATCCTTCTCAAAATGGATTGATGTGGCCTTGCTGCCCACAACAATGTGGGTGCTGCCCACCCTTGCAGTTACCAGGGCCCTAACCAGGCTATTTGTGACACATGGCATCCCTGACACAGTAGTATCAGATAATGGGCCCCAATTTACCTCCTGAGAATTTGAACTATACTTAGCCAACCTGGGGGTCAGGCATGCCCTCACAGCTCCCTTTCACCCTGCTAGCAATGGAATGGCTGTAAGGACAGTTAGGTCAGTGAAAGAAGCCCTAGGGAGATTTGGTCAAAGTGACTGGCACTCTAAGTTGTCCAGATTTTTGCTATATCAGCATACAACTCCTTGTGCCACTACCAATAGGTCCCCAGCTGAACTCCTTATGGGCAGACGCTTGAGGACTTCCCTGGACAGGCTGAACCCCCACTAGGCCCCAGTGACTCCTCTAGGGTCTGACAGCCAGCCTAGGGAGTTTGCCTTAAATGACCTGGTTTATGCCCGCAATTATGCAGGCCACCCCTTATGGGTGCCAGGATAGGTCACAGCTGTGACAGGTCCTAAGTCGTATAGGGTGCTGCTGGAGGATGATCGTACCTGACACAGACATATCGACCAACTGAGGAGGTGTTGGACAGTGGCCGCTGACGGACCGGGTCTACCACCCATCGACCCGAGTCTACCACCAGCCGATGAGAACCTGCCGCCGCTGACTGATGACACCCAGGAGAACCATGGACGGAGGGACCTACCTGTTCCAGTGCCTGGTGACCCATCTGCAACTCCAGAGGACGAGGGTCCTGCGGTAACCAGCTCCAAAGGGGCCCCTGAAGCAGAGGACTTCAACCAATGGATAGAGGCCCCTGTTCTACGGCGTTCTGACCACCTGAGGAGATGACTGGCCTACTTACGGGACTACGCATGATCCTTGGCAGGGGAAAGGAGTGTTGCGTCGATGTGAAGTTTTCCCTCTGGTCTGCATTCCTGGTGGGAGCATGGACTGCTCTGATTGGTTGATGCCATTTGACAGCCGGCTATATAAAGTGCTGCCAAATGGCATCAACTGTTGCCGCAAGCTGACTGCTTGTTAGCCCAGCAGTCGCGGCAACCCTTTATTCGTTGAATAAAGATTCCTGTCTGTTGCTCTGTGTCTGCCTCAGTCATTTCCGCCGCTCTACAACAATACTACTAAAACTCTGGTTGTATTTATCCTTCTGTCTGTTTGTACCCTCAAAGCTAGCCCAAACTGTGCATTGTAGATCAACAGGTTTTGAATTAAAGCACTAAATCTTCTAACTTAAAGAATGCATAAAAATATGGGACCCATTACTCCCATGGAATTGAAATTTCCATGATATTCACACTAGTTTTATTAAAAAGTTGAAGCCTTTGCAGCAACTTCACAGTCATGTGATAATTTCTGACAATCCTGACAACTTTCCCACAAGCAAAGCACTTAAGCTTATATCCTGCTTCATAGTGTTTTACAGTCCTGAGTGGTTTACAGAGTCAGCATATTGCCCCCAACAATCTGGGTCCTTATTTTACTGACTTTGGAAAGATGGACGGCTGAGTCAAACTTCAGCCAGTCAGAATCAAACTGCTGGCCGTCAGCAGAGTTAGCCTGCAATACTGCATTCTAACCACTGTGTCAGAAAAACTTCCAGAAAGTTGGAAGTGTCTTCCACTCCCACTGTTTTTTTGCCCACCTATGGTCATTCTATTTATCAGTTTAGGTATGTAAATATCTTATTATTGAAATTCAGATGCCACTATAATTATTTTTCGATTTATGATATATATTCTTCTTGGAAGATCAGGGGCCATCTTGCACTGGGTAGAAAAAATATGATCACTCTAAAATTTAGTGTTCATTCTGGTCATATCAGATTGTACTACTTTTGTCTCAAAGGGTGACCCAATGGGTCACAAGGTTGTCTGGTACTTTTTAACTGCAAGTATAAACTACTGTATCGGTAAATTACATTGATATCTCTTTTACTGGGAACTAGAATGATTGAATGCACAAAATACAGGAATGTCAAAGGAAGGGAAAGTGAGTGGTATGAGATGGCATATTTAATAGTTACCAAAGATAGTAGATTTTCTGTTTTCTATTATCCTTTCTCTTGTTTTTTTTTTTTCTATTATAAATTTGAAGAACTGGGTTTGAAAGATGGTAGGATTGAGCTATGAGGAATGCCTTTGTTTTAAAGGTACATTCCTTTAAATCCTATCAAAATTTTCATTCTATTTCAAGCCTGTAAGACTCCATAGGCCAATCTGGATTCAGCCTGTAGGTATTTCAAATTTTAGTCTCATTGGGAAAATGCCATTCCATTCCATACTCAGCAAGTTCACACAGATACATTGAGCCAAACTCTTATTTCCTTTTTCTTAGATTCTAAACTCTGCTGGAATATTTTGGGAGTTGAAATCTATACATCTAAAAGTTGCAGTTTGAAAAAATAAACAGTTGTAAACTAAACTTGTTTCTATCATGCCTATATACTACCTCAGACAAAGTATTTTGTTCTTCAAGCTTCATACCCATCTCTTTTCAGTTCCATCCAAATATGACTTTTCAGTCTTCCTTTCTCTCAGTCCATTCACTCTTCATTTATTGTTTTGTGTTTCAGTCCGATTCATTGCCTTTGTGTGACCAGCTTAACAAACTTCATCTTGAATACTCACTTTTATATTCAAACCATATTCATTTTTGTCTCTGTCTCTTTTTTTTTGATCACAGATACTTTTAAAATATCCCATTCTTACCACATTCAACTTTTAAAAAATATTTCTCCTCACATACCCAACCAACTCACTCCCACACAACAGAGTGAAGAGAAGCATACTGTTCTAATCAGACATTTTTGTTTCATTCCATAAATGTTTATTCCTCGGAAGGGACTTCAAAATACCCACTGCTTTTCCAACCAACATGTGTACAAATTTATCTACTTGCTAAAAGGGTGAGCTGAAGGACCAGGAATCTTTATAGATTGACTTGGAAATAATCTAATTGTTAAATTTGAAGATAATATTTCATCTTAATCTGAGTAAGTCCAGTTCAAGTGTTGGATGTGTAATGAGCTGAGGTGATGCTGTGGTTAGAATGCAGTATTGCAGGCTAACTCTGTACACAGCCAGGAGTTCGATCCACCTGATTCAAGATTGAATCAGCCTTCCATCCTTCCAAGGTCAGTAAAATGAGGATCCAGATTGTTGGAGGCAATACGCTGATTCTGTAAACTGCTTTAGAGAGGGCTATAAAGCACTAGAGAGCTGTATACAAGTCTCAATGCTGCTGTCAGGGTTCCAACGAAACCCCTCATCAAATCATGAGCCTCAAGCCAAACTTTATGAGTTGACAGCTATTGCTATTGATAAATGTCATATTTACAGACATTGCTTTTCCTCTGCAGCATTTCATGGAATGACCATGTGGGAAATGATTCCACATTTTAGTAGGAAAAGAAAAAAAGATGTAAGTCACCATATTTTCAAAATGATTTGGATTCCCCACCCCATCCTGGTAGCATTTTAAATGGTATGAATATGCTAGCTTTGAAAAAGAATAAACATTTTTACCAGAAATCCTATTTCTAATATCATTTTGCCAAGTTTTGTTGTTATTAACAGATATGTTTCAGAAACATGCTTCAAATTTTAAATCTCCTCCTAATGCATATTTACAATTTAGTTATAATTATGCAGCATGATTGTTTTTTAGTCTTTTTGTTGTAAAAGCATTTTTAAACCACTCAGATATTTTTTGGGATTGCAGTAAATAAATAAATGAATACTCAGTAAAAGATCTTAAAACAGTAGCCAAAGTACATTTTATGAAGGGTACTCCCATGTACAATAATCTAACACAATTAAAAGGCTTTTTAAAATTATTAATACACACCAAACTTGAATAATTGAAGTAGTCATTTAATTTCTTTGGGGAATAGCAAAAACAGCAAACAAATGTTTTGTTTTGTTTTTTAAATCCAATTTTATATCTATTGTACTTATTGCCTGGCAACATCTCTTTTTTTTTGCTATATCCTCATGACTTCATCTTTTCATGCCTACACAACTTCCTGTACCAACTAGGATCACACTGACCCATTAGAATATCTAGGGACAAACTAGTTAATGTTGCACATTTTCAGCCTCTTCAGTGAGAAACTGAAGATGGTATCCCTTTTCTGTGGCAACACCAGTGGTTTAGAACAGCCTCCTGACAGAGATCATGCTGGAATACTTCTTATTGGCTTCCCAGAAAAAAATTGAAAACTGAGTCACTCTATTTTGTAGACCCTTTTCTTAAGTTTATGCTAAATACTGTTTTCTTTTTGCTCTCTGTATTTCTCTTCTGTTATCTTTGTATCTTGTTTTCTTAATGTTTTTGCTGTGGGGTTTTATGTGGTTATCATTATGGTGATTGAGATTGTTTTCCCTTGACTATGGGAGTTTTCATTCTTGTTTTATATATACTGTAAACCATCAAGAGTCATTTTGATTGCAGCAACATAGAGGTTTGTTAAGTAAATAAACAACCATACAAAAAAACTATCAACCTTGAAGCTGGGCTAGCTGAAGCCATCTTGGAGCTTCAGGGTAAAGGATAGGGAGGGGGAAATTAGACATATTGTATAGTCAAAATAAAATACTTTCTCTTGCGAACTGAGGACATTCTCACACCTGGCCGGAGGAAGAAGGAGTGATGTTATCAGACCAGTGGACACTGCCTTGATTGGACCATGTGAGTGATTGTTTTAAGAAAGTAACAAACTTTTAATTAGGTGGAAACCTTGGAAACTTTCAGAGTCGGTTTTCACCAGATCTTTGCCAATATGATATTTCCAATAAAGCTATTCTTTGAGGAATTCACCAGCCTCAGAATTTTGCTTGCTATGGATCTATTGCTTGGAACCCTGACATAAACCTCATTCACAGTTTACAAATGAGGCAGATTCATGTCTTCCTTAGCTTTACAGATGTTAAAAATCCAATTTTCCACTTTATTCCAGCAGCATCCAACAACAGCCTTAAGGTGTGTAAAATCTATTAGGTTTTGCCCTTGAAGGGCAGTCAAGTAATTATAGGCAATAAGAGGGGAATTGTCAATGGGAACAGGAGAATTTATGTTCGTATAATTTTCTGATGATTCAAAGACAGATGGACAACATGTCAACTAAACCATCACAACACCCTCCCTTTTTTTTTCTTTCACAGAAATAAAAAAATTGGGAAACGAGGAATGATTTGTGGCTCTGAAAGATTCCCTTGCTTTGTCTAAGAATATAGGGGTGTGGCAGATAGTCCTGATTCCCAGGAGGGAGAGGGTGCATTCCAGGGGATATTAGTCAGCGTAGTTCAGATAGTTTGGTGGGGAGAAAGAGGATCAAGTCAGCTCTTCTCTAGAAGTTCTCAGAATATGTTTTTAATAAGGCAAGCTTAGGAGCTATGGAGGCATGGTGGTTGGAATGCAGTATTGCAAGCTAATTTTACCTACAGACAGGAGTTCGATCCTGACTATCTCAAGGTTGATTCAGCATTCCCCACCTTCTTCCAAGATGGGTAAAATGAGGACCCAGAATGTTGGGAGCAATATGCTGAATTTATAAACCACTCAGTGAGTGCTGTAAAGCAGTATGGAGTGGTATATAAGTTTAAGTATTATTGCTTTAGTTTGGCAAGATTCTGTCTGTAGGTGAGAAACAATAGAGGAAACTGCTTAGAAGTAATTCTGTATCTTTCTTGGTTTCTGGAGCTTGAAAACAGTAGCTGAAAGAGTAGATAGGTGAATGCTATGTTGCTGGTCTTGGCAGGTTACAGTAGTAGAACTAGCAGTATAGAAAACAAAGACAGAAACACACCTTGAGCGGCTTTAAGCTACGAAACAATGAGGCATCCTAAAAGGATAATATTGTGAATGTACAAGGGGAAAAAAAGATAGGTGGGAAGCCATTCTTGAGTGGATTAGAATATACCTAGAAGGGATAAAGCTTGTCTTCTTTTACAAACTACACATATTTAACTTAGATTTAAGCTCATTTTAACATTTTTTTAGAAATAATGGTTTCATAAAAACATACTTTGATTTCTAGAACTCAGATTGATTATTTCATGTTTTGACCAGCCTTCTCCAGAATAGGGAGCATTGCTTTGAAAATCCAAGTGTCACATCTGAATCTAATGTTGGTGCATGCACATCAAAAGAATTCTGCCATGCTGGCTAGCCCATTCTTGAACATAGACTGCAGGCTAGCATGAGATTTTTTTCTCCTATCACTTTCCTTATCCTTAATATGGAACTAACTATATCCAAAGGCAACTGACTCTTAAAGTAACTCTTTTCAGAAATCTTTTATAAATCAGACTAATACATAAAATGTAAGCATTTTATGCAGGATTGCTCTGCTGGAAAAACACAATTGCATTAACACTGGCATACTATCATGCACACTGAGTTACAGTACATGGATTGTGCCTGTCTTGCATAGGCACGTGTTAAATGATTTTCTAAGCCTACTTTGGGGGAAAAGATGCACACAACGGGTGGGGATATTTGTATTCCCACCTGTTCTATCATTTTAGGAATATGTGAATACAGTCACAAGGACATCTTCTCCATCTATATGTCAAAATAAGTTAAACACAGCCCTCAAGAAATCCCTTAATCCCTGCTCTTCCTCATTATAATGATGATGTATAACTCCCCCAAAAGAGGATTTGACTGGAATAGAGCCTTTCTTCTATGTTACAAGGAAAGAATGCCATGAACAAAATCTGTTGCTGTTTTAAGGAGAAGGGATATACATTCTCATCTTTAACAGGAGACAAGGATAACATAATATTTCATCTTGGAAAACAAAAACAAAATAATGTTAGGTATAGAGAATAGATAGAAGAGCAAATAAGTCTGGTACAGAAAATCATGGAATGGCCTACATTGCTCCATTCAAAAGCATCTTGTCAAATAATTCCTCTTACTGAACATTGCCCCATGTTAGGAAGGCAGATGCCACTTCAGTTTCATGGTTTATACATAGAATAGAATAGAATTCTTTATCGGCCAAGTGTGATTGGATACACAAGGAATTTGTCTTGGTACAAATGCTCTCAGTGTACATAAAATAAAGCAAAGTGGACATGGTTCACTTTGTACCCTTCTCTTTTGGATGCAGTTGCATATGTGCTTTTGATTCTTCAAAACTACAGCTTGTTCACAAAAACATGAATTGCCTTTTTAATGCACTCCAAAGACTGAGTGCATGTAGCATTTACTAGCTGCAATGTCTGTGATGTTATATAGCCATAATGTTGAAAGCATATATAAGAAGGCATAGAATGTGAATAATTAATGTATTTATTAATAAGCTGGGGTGAGATGGGCTGGTGAGAATCACATGTCTCATTGACCAGGCGATGGTCCTGATCTGGACTCTCCCTGGGCAGACTCAACATTTCTCCCAACTAAAGTCAGTGGAACTTAATCAAAGCACTTTTTTCAGAAAAAGGACATAATCCATGCTTTGGGCTAATCACACATTTTAAGGAAGATGTAATCTATTATGTTCTGTTAATCTCTATCATTGCAGTTATTATAAAGTAGTAGAAGGGAAGAAGCAGGAGCAGCAGCACATATCTGCTGTTATTTATTTATGTTCTTCGGTTCCATGGTTTTTTCCCACAATATTTTCTGAATTCAGAAAATCTGAGATGGGCAACTACTTTCACAAAGAAACAATATTACTCTCTTCTCAGAGAAGTCTAGCGCTTACAAGATATTTTACATAAATACTTCAATGTAAAACCATCCAAATAAAACCAACAATACTTAAAAATAAACACACACATACAAATTGGTAATTTTAAAAAACAACAACAACCAGAGAATAGATGGGGGCAGGGGCAGTCAAAGGCGGTATTTGCTGGTTCTCTGAACTACTCAAAATTTCCGCTACCAGTTCTCCAGAACTGGTCAGAACCTGCTGAATACCACCTCTGTTTCAAGGCCAATAACACATGGTCCTATTTCATCATGCCCCAGAAAATATAAAGCAAACATTTTATGCATGGATTGTAGCTGCGTACAAAGTGCATTACAACAGTGAAACTGCTAAATTAATGGAGCAGATATGACTGTGGTCTTATAGCTCAAGGTTCCCCAACCACCAGGCCCCAGACTGATACCGGTCCATGGATCATTTTGTACCGGGCCACAAAGAATGAATAATTGTGATTAAAATATATATAAAAAATATGTTTTTAGTAAAGGAATAGTAAAGAAGCCCTTTACTATTGGGGAAGAACTGATTTTGCCCGTCCTTGAAAAAAGTGTTTCTGCATGAAACTGGTCCCTGGTACAAAAAAGGTTGGGGACCACTGTTATAGCTGGAAAATCAGACAAGGCTCATCATGAAACCAACAATTTTCTGTTCATTCTCCTAAATGGTTTCCTATAGATATTGATCAGGAGAATCTAAAAATAATAATAATTATGTGAGGTTTTAAGCTGAGATACCATAGGACCAATTACCAATGCCTTGTGCTCTTCTAGCAATATTTATTTGTTTGTCAAACATGTACAAGATAATAAGTATAAGTATGAACATAAACAATAGCAAGGGAGTAAATACAGATAAATGGGGACAGTAAGACAGGGACAATAGGCATGCTGGTGTGCTTATACACTTTAAGGACCCCCTTTAAGGACCTCTTAGGAATGGGGTGAGGTCCACAGCAGACAGTTTGATATAAAAGCTGTGATAGTTTGAAGCTGTAACAATGGAGTCAGGTCGGGCATTCCAGGTATTGACCACTCTGTTGCTGAAGTCATATTTTCTGCAATTGAGTTTGGAGTAGTTTACTTTGAGTTTGTATCGGTTGTTTGCCTGTGTATTACTGTGATTGAGGCTGAAAAAGTCATTGACATTGTAACAGACAATTTGGTGAACTATGCTTAGATCGGACAGCAGGTGATACAATTTAATAATATCAAAAGCGACTAAGATACAGGAGAGTCAATGTATGAACAGTCCCCATATTTTTATTAGAAATGGCAGTCCAGTCAGTTTCTATGTTATATTTGATCTTAAGTCACACTGAAAGGAATCTACATAAGTTACTTCTTATAAACAGGCTTACAACTGATGGCTACCATCTTTTCTATTGTGATGCCTAAGAAGGGAATATTCACAACAGATAGGTATCCAAATCCAGAGAAACCAGGGAAGGGTTTTCCAAGAAATGTTGCATTACTATTATCTTCAAGGCACTAGTACTACTCCCTTGTGCACTGAGGCACTGAATGTTCCTTAGGCAACCTAGTTATATCCTCTCTTGTGTACTATGGGAGTCAGCCTAATCATCTTTAAAAACTGAATCTATTGCATACTTCTTCCAGTCACCATAAGTTTCTGCCTTCATTCATGTAACTGTATATTTCCTGCAAAGAGTCAATCTGAAGAGCTGTTTGGTTTAAATAGATTTTATGATGAACACTGAAAAAAAAATCTGATAATGTTTTACTGTAGGGAAGAGGACAAATATCTCTCCCTCTCTCTCTCTCTCTCTTTTTCTCTTTCTCTTTCTCTCTCATTTATTTATACGTTTTATGACCTAATGGTATATTTGGTCAGTTTGCATATCATAATCTTCTTTGGCATGAAAAACTCTGCAATATTTATCATTTTACATTGAAAACAAGTAGATTGCCAAAATATATGGATTTCATTCTAGTTTTGCTTTTAGTTCAAAATGAAAGTCATATATAAAAATCTTGCTAATGACTTTTCCATTGTAAGGCTAATTGTGCATGTAAGGGGAAAACAAAAGAAAGAATTCCAAAATTGTGCAACCTAAAAATTGTGCTTCATCATGCCAATGGATTGCTCAGGCCTGTCTCCTTCCATACATGACTGAGAAAGCATCAGTTTACAAATAATAATTTCCACAGCTTAATGCATGAATGCTGCATGTTATATATTTGACTGAATGTATTATGGAACTGCATATTATTTTTGCTATTGTTTTGGACAACATAGTATTTATTTGGCATCATCTCAGAAGGTATTAATTTACCTCCTATATATCTATTAGAAATGTAAAATCATGCTAATATGCTCCCGCTCTGTCAATTCAAATTGCTCTACTCAAAATACAGCCTTTATTGAATCTTCAGGATTCATTTAATTTGGCAGTGTTTGCATAAGTAAGCATTAATTGGCATAAGCCAATTAATAAAAAAATAAAAATGAATTCCATAATAGTAATGCAATAACAAAAATGAAAAGAATAATGACTGAAGTTTATAGGGTGGAAATGCAGCATATCTCGCTGGAAAAATCAAATGTGGATCCTCAATTCTTCACTGTTCATTTACTTTTCCACTCTTTTTTAATCTATATCCATCTGCATCACTGTTTCCTTTCATTAGAGATCATCATATAATAAGGTTCTATTATTACATGTGATCAGTGAAAGTCCAATGGAGAACAGGATGGGCAGGAGGCAGCTTTCCTCTATGATACCATCTCTTTGGAACATTTATAGATTGATTGAATACTAATGTATTCAGTTCAACCACAGCAAGAGGCTAAAGAAGCTTCTTGGATGAGAAGCTCATTTATTTTTATTGTCAAATAAAAAAACAGAAAGTCCAGTTGCCTCTTGAAAAAGCACTTTTAGGATAGTAATGACCTGGAGGACTGAGCTCCATAGACAACCACAGCAAGGACATACCAATGTTTAGGCTGTAGGCTACTTCATCTTTGAAAAGAATCCTGGAGGGTTATACTCCAAAGTAGGTAAAGCCAAGACAAAGACATTGGCAGAGATTGCATAAAAATAGTTTTTCATGTCTAAAGTGAGATTAAAATTTACAAATTCATAGTTTCTAGCCTGGTGCTTTAATTACAAGATTAAATTGGCTCTCTAGTTTTCTTGTGACCCCATCTTCTTCATTTTGTTGAATTAATGACATTAAGGTACTATAGGCCCTGTCACACTGCCCAACGGATGCAAAACGTTAGTAAAAAGGACACAACGGACGAGAAAAAATGTTCCATCCGTTGTTATCCGCTCTCAAAAGGAGCAAAAAATTTGCATAACCAAAGCGGATAACACGGAAAGGAATGGACACGGGGAGGACGCAGAGCGGATGGAAAGCAGATGCAGAATAGAAGCCCAGCAAATGGAAGTGGATGGGAGCGGATGGCACATCTGCTTGGCTTCCGGGGGACCTCAGCAAAGCGGACGCGGAACGGATGAAGCGGGTGCAGAGTGGACACGGAAGGGATGAAGCAGATGCAGAGTGGAAACCTAGCAGATGCACAGCAGAAGCCTAACGGATGCCTGGCATTAATTACGCATGCGTGGGGAATGCATTGCGTAAGCCCCGTGGATATAAAGGGAAGCAGCTCGGAAGCAGGTCACCATTCGGAGGAAAGACCTGCTGCCGGATGGATTGACTGCCTTGCCTGCCCTGCCTGCATGCCTGCCTGCAAGCCTTGCTGCCAGCCTTCCTGCCAGCCTGCCTCCCATCCTGCCTCCCAGCTGCCTCCCAGCCTCCTGACCAGCCTTGCTGTCCGCCTGCATGCCAGCCTTGCTGCCAGCCTGCCTTCCAGCCTCCCTGCCAGCCAGTCTGCCTGCCAGCCTTTGTGCCTGCCTGCCTGACAGCTTTCCTGCCAGCCTTGGTGCCAGCCTCCCTGTCAGCCAGCAACTCCACAACCATGGGGAAGAAGAGAAAGCAGCAACATGCTGCCATCCCTGGCAAGAGGGACAGGGCCACCCTCTCGCCCCCTGTCCCTGACTCTGCTTCTTCTGGGGCTTGGGCTGGTGCTGGTGCTGGGGCTTCTGCTGCTTCTGCTTCTGGAGGAGCTGATGATGATGCTTCTGGCGGTGGTGCATCTGCTCATGCTTACTCTGCTGAGGCTGCTCCTCGTCCTGCTGGTATTGCTCATCCTGCTCTCGTCCTGCTTGTACTCCTGGTCCTGCTCGTGCTCCTGGTCTTGCTGGCGCTGCTGCTGCTTACTCTGCTGCTGCTGATCCTGGTCC
Source organism: Laticauda colubrina (assembly GCA_015471245.1). Taxonomy (NCBI): domain Eukaryota; kingdom Metazoa; phylum Chordata; class Lepidosauria; order Squamata; family Elapidae; genus Laticauda; species Laticauda colubrina. Next base: position 26,023,436 of record BLBF01000041.1, read on the forward strand.
TGCTGGTCCTGCTGCTGCTACTGCTGCTGCTGCTGCTGCTGATGATGATGATCCTGCTGGTGCTGCTGCTGATGATGATGATGAAGATGATGATTATGATTATGATCCTGCTGCTGCTACTGCTGCTGATGATGATGATAATGATGATGACCCTGCTGGTGCTGCTGCTGCTGGTGGTGGTGTGGAGGGGCAGCCCCTACTACCTGGGAGCCCCTCTGATGAGGGCCCATCTGGTCCTGCCAAAGGGAAGAAGAGGCGTATGCGGGGATGGGAGAGGAGGCAATACTCCATTGAGGAGGAACATGAGGAAGAGGTGCTGGAGTGGCTGAGAGAGAATGACTATCTGTGGCGGAAGGGACACAGGCTCTACAGGGACACCAAGCGGAAGCATGCTGCTTGGAGAGAGAAGGCAGAGAGTCTGGGATACACTTCGGAGGTGCTCCTCGGCTGGTGGAAGCACATGCACACCTGGTACGGGAAGCTGCACCTCAAGAAATCTGGCCAGGCCACGGTTAAGCTGACGGATAGAGAGACCTACGTCATGGCCAGGTGCAGCTTCCTGGAGGGTGAGATCCACCACCGAGGAGCACCAGCAGCCCCTCTCACTACCCTCTCTCTCCGGCAGCCTGCTGAGAGCCAGTCCTCTTCCAGCCAAGAGTCAGCTCCTATCTCCAGGCAGGTTTCTGTGGAGCGTTCCACGGCAGAGAACCCGTGGACAGCTGTTGTAACCGTGGTGGAGCGCATGGAGGACTCCCTGGTGTGGTGGGAGAAAGGAGACGGCACGTCCACCACAGCCCTAGCTGCATCCACCCCCAGCTCCACCTCCACAGAAAGGCAGAGAGCCAGACCGGAGGGGCAGAGCCACACTGTCCTGCTGGTGATCAGGGACACCATCCAGAGCATCATAGATCTCCTCTCTCAGCTGGTCCACACTGACTCCTCATCCTCCAACCACAAGCCCTTCCTCACCTATGTCAACCAGACCCTCACGGACATGGCGGAACCCCAGTACCAGGTGGTGAAGGACCGGATCACCGAGCTGCTTCACAACCCTTCAGATCCAGATGTGAATCCACTGATGCCACCGATGCCACCCACGACACTGATGCCAATGATGCCAACGATGCCACCCATGACACTGATGCCACCCATGCCAACGATGCAACCAACGCCAGTCCTCACCCAGCTGCAGACCAGACAGCCCCACTACACTGCTCCTTCCTCCACCCCACAGCCAAGCCCGGCCTCAGTACATCTGTCTTCGGTACTGGGGCTGACACCTCATGGCATGGAGGAAGGAGCTCTCAACATCACGGGTCTGAGCCAGCTGTACGAGAGCTTTCTCAACACACCGTCACCTGTTGTCCTCTCGGGGCCAGGCACCCCAGTGGGGCTTCAGACCAGCACTCCAGCACCAGCCACCTCCACAGCACCTGGACCCTTCACCCCTGAGACTGGTCACACCTCCGAGTGACCAAGAGGAGTGCCAGAGGCTGGGTGGCTGGACCGGAAGTTGGTGTTTGCCTTGGTCAACCTGGGAGTCAGCTGCTGCACAACTTCGTCAAACATGGCTGGAGGCATCCTCATGAAGTTTTGGAATGCACGAGTGTCTTCGTTCCTGAGCTCCACCATCAGCTTGTTGTACAGTCCATACTCTGCTCTTCTCCCGATCCATCTTCAGACCCAGACGCTTCTTGGCCACCTCTTTTTCTTCCTGTAGTAGAGTTCACAGAGCCTGTAGATGGCTTCGCACTGTTGCAGAAGGATGGTGGCTACCAAAAGGATTGTGTTACGATCCATGGTGGACATGACTGGATGCTGTGGAAGAGGAAGAGGCAGATGAAGGCTGCAGAGGTCTACACAGGTGGGCTGCTGGTCTGAAAGTGCGATCCAGATGAGTTGCTCCCCCTTTTTATAGGCAGTGTAGGTTTTCCATTATGTGTCCCTTTGCATCCTCTAGGCATCCTGTAGACATCCTTAATATCCGAGATAGGTCCCCTCTGCGAATGTTTTTTCCATTTTAAATGCTTTCTTTGTGAGCTGCATCCGCTTTCATCCATTCTGCATCCGTTCTGCATCCGTTCCGCGTCCGTTCCGCTTCCTCCCTGTGTCCGTTTATCGCTGGAGCAGATCAAGTTGTGCGGATGCCTAGTAGATGCCTAGCGGATATAGCAGATGCGTAATGGATGCAGAACAGATGCCTAGCGGATGCCTAGTGGATGCAGAACAGAAGAATTGGATATATTTTCCAAGCAAATGTTTTGAGCAGCTCAAAACCCTCTGAGCGGATGAAACATCAATAGATGGATGCTGGACGGATAAAGAGGAAGCAAAACGTATGCAGTGAGTACAAAACGGAAGCATCGTGTTAACCAATGGATGGCAAGTGTTTTTCTCCATTTTACATCCTCTTTCCATCCGTTGGTGCAGTGTGACAGGAGCTTAAAGTTTAAATATGGTAGTGTAGTTGTCAGTATAATTGAGTAAAATCCCAATGATATTGTTTTCTAGAAAAATAAAGAGTAAAGTTAGAAGTCATGACAAAAGAGCAGGGGCAGTTTAAATCAAGTCTGGACATGTGGAGAACAATTCTTTGTCAGCCTGGTGCCAGAGCTTACAGTATAGATGCTTGTTTGATTATGGATATTCTTGGGCATAAACAACATGTAAATGAGTGGCACTTGCTTGTTGATGCCTCAGAAGTGAACTTGAAAGCTCTCCTTCTTTATAATCCAAATAAAACACTGTCTGTATCTTTGGCCATGCTGTGAACATGAAAGAATCATATAAGAACACAAAACTAGTTTGGGAAAAGATCTAGGATGAAAAATATAAATATAATATCTGTGGAGATCTGAAGGTCATTGCACTTCTGTGAAGCCTGCAGCTTGGTTACATAAAGAGCTGTTATTTTTTTTTTTTTTGTATGACTGAGACAGTAGGAACAGGAAAAGAAAACATTTTGAAAAAATAGACAAAATCTAAGTCACTTGTTAAGAAAAAAGAATGTGGTAAACAGTCCACTTAAAAAACAATTCTTTTATCCTTTGTGGTGTTTGTGTGTGTATGTATATTTATTATATATGATATATACTACTTATTTATTACTTAATTTCAATTTATTCAGTTATTTATTGAATTAGATAAATTCAATTGCTTTAAAATCAAATTTATGTGGAATTATAGACTTTACACAAGACTATTTAGGCCATTGTCTCCTGCTCAGTGTAGATATCCAAATAGTTATCTTGCTTATGTGGTAAATGGGTGCCCTTCAACCCTTTTGAGTTATGGTGGTGTTGTCAAATGCTCTTCCTGTTCACAAACATTTTCCAATGTTTATTTGATATCTCTACTCTTGTTAAGTTAAAGTCTTTGTTTCTACGCAGCACTCTGGAATGAGAGAGAACATCAACTGAGCTAAATTGAATTAAAATAATTATTGCAGATAGAATTTAATGTACAATATTTTTTTTAAAAAATCCTCTTACATATTTAATGATATATATTTCATGATTTTCCCATGCTCACCTCATTACATTATACTTTCCCAGATGCCTCTCCAGATATTAGTTCAGAGAAAGATGAGCCAGTCACACTTCAGGAGGAGAGCTGGTTCATGACTCTTAGGAGATAGCTGCAAGTCGAAGTGAGGGGGAGCAGTTGATTGGAGAGCAACTGGATGAGCAGCCTTCTGAGAGTGATTCGACTGAGGTACTCAGATGGGGAAAGAACATAACTTCAGCCATCACTGGTGAGTAAGAGGAACTGCCTTCTTCACCTGATCCAAGAACATGTAGGATAGAGAAAAGGCAGGAACAATGAAGATCAACCTGAATGCTTGTGAGGTAGCAGCCTCATCCCTCTTGATGGGCTGGCTATTTAGCATGGCAGACAGATGGAGACAATGCTGGGAACAATGTGTTCATTTCCTAGCTCTGCGTTTCTTGGTCATTGTGATCTCTGCCTTGCTTTAAACTGATGCTGTGCCTTGACTTTGGAACATGCCTTTTGAGCTCTGGGCTTTTCTTACTTTGTGAATCCTCTTGCATTGAAGATTTAATTTTGCCTGGTGGACTTATCTCATTTGGGAAAATTTCAAGTGCCTGGTGGACTTATTGGCCATTGCTTTGTGGACAACCATTAAGTTGCTTTTGGCCGGACTTAATTGGGACAGTTCTGGGTTTGGGGTGAAGGGGCTTGCTGGAGAATATTAATAAAACCACTAAACCATCTTCCTGAGCAGTTTTTATGAAAGTAAAGCAAAATTGATAAAACTGTTGTAAATCACAGTGACATGACTGCAAGTCACTGCAAATAACTGTAAATGTGAGCCACTTGCTAAAGCTCCCCAAATGCAGCCATGTGAGTCTCTGTGTGTGTGCATACATGTGTGTGAGTGTGTGTGTGTGTGTGTGTGATGACTTAGAATAGTTGCTAAGCAATCAGTCATCACTTGAGGACTACCTAGTAGCATATTCCTGCAATAAAAGAACAGTCTGATGCTGGAAAAAAATAATTTCATATACATATAAGCTTAGGTATTGGGGGTACTTTTCCAGTTGGTCAATGTAATTTTTGGCATGGATGCCAAGAAAAGTTTCCATAGGCCTCAAATAGATATTACCATGAGACTAACAGCCTGAACACAGATATTTTGTTAAGAATCAGTGTTATAGCAATGTTTCACACACTAAGAAGCTGATTGGCATTTGCCTGATAATTGTACATTGTTTCAGAGACATTGTTTTAGGTCAGTACTAGCGAGGGCACTTGTGATGACCCGGAGTGTGACACAAAAATAACCAAGTCACAAAAATAGAAGAATGTCCCTTTAATGCCTCCAAATTGGCCCCAGTGTCCAATTATCCTCAGCTGGATATCAAACTATTAAAAAAAAAAAAATTACAGAGGGAGTAAATGCAGTCTGCACCCAAAGTAAAGTTAATTCAAAATTAAAAAAACCAAACACAAACCACACTGAAGGAAGTACTATGGCAGGCAAAGATTATTAATTACATACCTCAACCAGATAACTCAGCAGCCACAGTTGGGAGGAAGCCAAAACACAGATAAGCTCTGACAAGAATGTCCTTTTAAGCAGTCCTCCAAGCTGCAGCCCATGAAGGGGATCAGGATCACTTCCTCCCCCATAGACCGTGCCACTCATGTTTTTCCCTTATCCGCTCCTCCCTGCATGCCTAAGGATGAAGAGGGGATGGGCCTGGGTCTTCCTCTGAATGCCCATCCGGCCTGTGCCCTTCCCCAGTTTCCTCCACAACCACCGAGCCACACTCCCACTCCCTGTCAGCTGTTCCATCTCTCCTTCAGAGTCAGACTCCAACAGGGGCATGACAGCTCTATTGTTTCTGCTAAACATAAAATTAAATACATATTGTAAAAATATCAAAAATGTTGTAACCTTGTGAGATAACCAAATATCTTTCAATTGTAATATTTTATTTATTGTCTTGTTTTATTTATCAGATGCATTTGTTACCCATATCACTGTCCTAAATCACTCTGGGCTGTTTGCATATCCTTGCATTTACTGAGTTTTCATATAAATTTGCCCTAAACTAACAAACCAAGAATGAGAATGCATAATATTTTGCAGTCATATAAGATCTTGGCAGTGAGGCTGGGGAAATTTTAGGAGATATCGAGATATTCTGCCATTGTGGCTCATTCATTCATTCAGTGGAAGATGGGAGCTTGAAAATTGAAAAGGTTGCTGATCTTTTTTTAAGAGTACAAGGAACGAGATTGTGTAATAATATCCTTTAATGGTACAGTTCAGTGAATCTGAGGGACTGCAGGGAGATAAATTATTGAACCAGCTCATTTAATTAAGACTTAAAGTTTAAGTCAAACAGAATGGTAAGTAAATCTGGTGCACCATCTTGAAGCTTCAGGAAGGAGAAAGCATTTTCAAATAATTTGTGTAACAAAGCAGAGGAAAAGAATATCTGTCAGTCTTCAAGATCTTCTACTATTGCTTTGCATCTTTCGGCTGTCATAAGAAATGGGGGGGGAGGAGGGGATGAGTATGGGAAGTGTGCTGGAGGTGTTACATTTTTCTGTTGTGTAAATGAGGGGGGGGAGCATACATCAGAGTTAGGTTTCTAATTCTCACTTAGCTTTCTTTTCTCTGCGCAACTGCAACCTGTTATCAAAGTATGCCAAGGTCAATGGACAGAGGCCTCATCATCACCTGAAGATGCCCACATGATCATATTCACAACTTCTAATTGGAAGTTTCATCTGAACTATTGGGGGAGGGAACACTTATATCACTTTGTATATGTGATTTGCATGCCTAATTTCTCAGATTCAGAATTCTTTGGTTGCTACCACTTCACTTTCAGTAAAAGATAACTTTTCTCTAACCTAAAGAGTCTAAGTCTTTCTTTCTTGGATTTTGAATGGAGCACCTCACGACATTATTCTGAATCTCATTGCACCATCCCACCTGGAGAAAACACCCAATTTTCTTCCGAGGGGGCCTGAACATCATGTCATCTTCAACTAGTGACCAGGAAGATCTGGGAGCCATTGGAGGGCAAGATTCTTTGCTGGTACATGAAGCCCAATCATTAAGAGAGCTCAATCTGGAAGAGGATCCAGATGTGAAGCCCAGATGGTCAGTGGGGGTTGGCTGGAAAGATCCAGAGAAGGACCCCCCTCCCAGGATCACAACCACCCACCGGCGTGGAAAAGAGAAGCCAGGGCAAGAGAGGGAAAAGAGATAATTCTCATTGGATCAAGCCAGGAGACTCCTTAATGAAGCCTTTGAACAACTCCAAGCGGCACAAAGATATGAAGGGAAAGGGGGAATAGCCCCAGCTACAAGAAGCAGAGCAGCCCCCTCTCCTATAAATCAACCCGAACCAGCAGCAGCCCTGGGGGCCTCAGCGGGAGGTGTAATTCCTAGAAGGCGTAGAGCTCCTAAGTTGCCTCTGTTAGAAATAAAGTACGGGGGAAATCCCAAAACCCTGGGGTTTTTCCTAGCCCAAGTTTGGAGCTATATGGAAGAATACGGGGAGGATTTTTCATCAGAAGCAGCCAAAGTGTGATGTGTTACCGGGGCTCTGGAGATAACAGCTGCAGAGTAGATGGTGACCCTGCATAATGATAATGCTCCCCAGTTGATGAATTATAACCTGTTCATGACTGAGCTGCGGGCTAGGTTTGAGGACCCATTGGCAGAGCGCAAGGCCTGGAACAGGATGAAGAACATAAATCAGGGGCAGAGGTCAGTGGCTGACTACACCCAAGAATTTAGACAGTTAGCAGGTCATATCCGAGGCTGGTCCCAGGAAGCCCCGATAGAAGCATTTAAAGATGGATTAAACAAAGATGTGTACCAGAGATGCATTGCAAGAAGAGACCCAAATGACTTGCAGATGTGGTACTTGCTGGCAGGGAGGCATGGTCACCGGGTTGTGAACTGCAAAGTCAAGCTGGAACCAAAGGTGGGGGCGCCAAAAGGAGGGAAGAAACCTGAAAAATCCCCAGCGAAGCCTTGCGAAGTGGCGCTAAAGACGAAAGAGGTGGGAGAGGTCACCCCTCCAGCGGGAGAGGAATCAGAAACCCTGACTACCCCTGAAGAGAGCGATTGCGACTCGGAAGACGACTTCCTGGTAAGTCCAAACGAGAGACCTATGACCATTCCGGTGAAGTTGAGGGTACCCACTTCAGGGGTTGAAGGGGAAATGCTAGCCCTGCTAGACTCTGGGTGCACAAGGTGTGTAATCAACATGGGAGTAGTGGAGAAAATGGGCTTGAAACTAAGACCTTTAAAAATGCCCATTGCTTTTTGCCAATTAGATGGATCAGTGGCTGGGGGTTGCCCTGCACGTTTTATCACAGAACCTGTGGAAATGACTATGGGAGAGCATAATGAGACTGCATTTTATTGTGGCCCCTGGGATGGAGCAACCATTAATACTGGGATTATCCTGGCTCCGGAAATGGAACCCCCAGGTTAACTGGAAAAAGGGGTCATTGCGCATACACACCAATCAGCGACCGGAAAAAAAGGGGCGACCTCAGTCGAAGCTTCAGAATCCGATTGAAATAGCTTCCATAGGTACCGAACCCTTGAAAGGGGAGAAGATTCCAAAAGAATATTGGGATTTAAAGGAAGTATTCAGTGAAAAGGCCTTGGATGAGCTCCCGCCTCACCGGTCAACAGATTGTGCTATTGAAATTTTACCTGGGGTGAAGCTCCCGAAACCAAAGTTATACTCAATGACCCAACGAGAATTAGAGGAGCTAAGATTGTTTATAGATAAAAATTTGGAACGTGGTATCATCCAACCTGCTAGGCCCCGGGTAGCTGCCCCAGTGTTGTTCCGTGAAAAGAAAGATGGCTCCAAACGCTTGGTGGTGGATTACAGAAATTTGAACGCCATTTCCGTGGAAAACGTGTACCCCCTTCCTTTGATGAAGGACATATTGGCCCACCTGGCCAAGGGAAAGATTTTCACGAAGTTGGATTTGAGAGAAGCATACTACCGAGTTCGAATGAAGGAAGGGGATGAGTGGAAGACCGCTTTTAACTGCCCGATGGGTTGCTTCCAATTCAACGTTCTTCCTTTTGGCCTATAAGGGGCCCCAGCTGTATTCATGCAGATGATCAATCAGGTGTTACATGAACATTTATACAGGGGGGTTCTGGTTTACCTTGTGACATCCTTATCTACACGGAAACTCTGGATGAACATGTGAAACTGGTGTGATCGGTTCTACAGAAACTGTGTGCCACTAAGTTGTATGCTAAACTATCCAAGTGTGAATTCCATCAAGAGAAAATTGAGTATTTGAGATATCACATTTCATCTGAGGACATAGAAATGGATCCAGAGAAGGTGCGTGCTGTATTGGAATGGGCTCCCCCACATACCAGAAAACAACTTCAGAGCTTCTTGGGATTTGCAAATTTTTACTGGCAATTTATCCTGACTTTTGCTAAGATAGCAGTGCCCATCACAAATCTCTTAAAAACTAAAGGGGAGGTGAAGTCAAGACCGAGCAAGCCGTTGGAGTGGTCTATGGAGTGCCAAGCAGCTTTTGAAAAGCTAAAATGACTGTTTGCTGCAGAACCAGTGCTAAAGCACCCGGACATGGAGGCTCCTTTCATGATCAAAGCCGATGTGAGTGATGTGGCCGTTGGAGCAGTGTTACTTCAAATCAACGAGAAAGGGACCTTACAGCCTTACAGCCTCCCGTAAACTTTCTGAAACTGAGAGAAGGTGGGCCGTCTAGAAAAAAGAAGCTTTTGCAGTCCTCTGGGCCTTACTGACCTTGGAGACATTTCCTGGAAGGAGCAAAACATTTGAGGTATGGACTGATCATAAAAATTTGGAAGCCCTAAAAACGCCTCGGAAGCTGTCCCCTAAACAAGTCTGCTGGGCCCAGTATTTCAAATGGTTCAATTTCTCACTGAAGTACATTCCAGGGGGGAAGAACTTCTTGGTGGATGCTCTCTCTAGACTACCCCAGTATAATAGTATTCACCAGGAAGTGATAAGTCCAATTATTTCGACCAAACATCTTGCCGCCCCAATAATCACGAGAGCCCAAAAGAAGAAACAAGAAGTGGATTTATCAAATGACCTAACTGCACAACTAAAAGAAGCCTTAAAACTTGATGATTGGTTCCTGGCTCATTCGAATGACGATACGGTTAGAGATGGTTTGGCTTGGGTGGGGACCAAGTTGTATGTGCCACAGGTGCTGAGGGGCCAAATACTACAACAAGCTACTAAAGCAGCTGGTCACTTTGGATTTGTGAAAACTTTATACCTGGTTAAGCGGCAATTCTGTTGGCCTACTCTGAAGAAGGACATTGAAGCTTATGTAGCTAGCTGTCCAATTTGTGCTTCGGCAAAGAGACCTCCTGGTAAGCCAGCAGGGTTGTTACAAAATGTAGCTAGACCAACAGCCCCCTGGAAGGAAATCTCTATGGACTTTATAGTAGAATTACCCGAAAGCAGTGGAAACACAGTCATTTGGGTGGTAACCGATTTGTTTTCCAAACAAGTACAGTGCATACCTTATTCCAAGATTCCATCTGCAAAGATGCTGGCTAAACTGTATATTTCACATATCTATAAGTTACATGGCATTCCTGAATGCATAGTCTCTGACAGAGGGGTTCAATTTACCTCAAATTTTTGGAAGGAGTTCCTGAAGTTGATAGGCTCCACCCAGGACTTAAGCTCCACCCACCACCCCAAAACCAATGGGGCCTGTGAGAAGATTAACGCAGTGTTACAACAGTATCTTAGATGTTATATAAATTATCAACAAGATAACTGGTCTGACCTACTACCATTTGCTGAAGTGGCATATAACAACTCCGTACATAGTAGTACTGGATTTACTCCATTTAAAGTAGGTTCGGGACAAGATTTTGTACCCATACCTGAACTTCCTTGTGAAAGGCCTAGCATCCATTCGTTGGATGAATGGATAGCTCAACTCCAACTTTACTGGCCAGTAACACATAAAACATTAGATGAGGCCTATCAAGCTCATAAGAAGTTTGCAGACAAGAAATTATATAAAGTAGGTGACAAAGGTTTCCTGTCCACCAGATACCTGCAAACCACTCAAAAGTCAAAGAAGCTTGGTCCTAAATATGTTGGTCCTTCCACAATTGAATGGATTATAAACCCTGTAACAGTCCAGCTGAACTTACCGAAAACTCTTTGATGAATTCACCCGGTTTTCCATGTTAGTTTGTTAAAACCTGAACATATTTCTGATTTAAGACCCATCCAGGCTGACCCTCCCATATCATTACTGATTGAGGGTGAACAACATTTTGAAGTTAAAGAAATTCTGGACTCTCGCAAATGGAGGGGTTGGCTCCAGTATCGTGTAGTCTGGAAACATTTCCCTTCTTCACAAGCCGAATGGGTTGACAAAAACAATGTTAAAGCCCCTAAGTTGATCAAAGCATTTCATTCCAAGTATCCTGATAAGCCCTAGGAGTGTATTCATTTGTAATTGTCTAAATGATTAATTATTGTCCTTATATTTTTCTCCTGTCTCTTTTCTAGGACTGACGGTTTTCTTTTTCTAGGAGGGCCGAATGTCAGCCTTCAAGATCTTCTATTATTGCTTTGCATCTTTCGGCTGTCATAAGAAACGGGGTGGGGGAGGAGGGGATGAGTCTGGGAAGTGTGCTGGAGGTGTTACATTTTTCTGTTGTGTAAATTGGGGGGGGAGCATACATCAGAGTTAGGTTTCTATTTCTCACTTAGCTTTCTTTTCTCTGCGCAACTGCAACCCATTATCAAAGTATGCCAAGGTCAACGGACAGAGGCCTCATCATCACCTGAAGATGCCCACATGATCATATTCACAACTTCTAATTGGAAGTTTCATCTGAACTATTGGGGGAGGGAACACTTCTTTCACTTTGCATATGTGATTTGCACGCCTAATTTCTCAGATTCAGAATTCTTTGGTTGCTATCACGTCACTTTCAGTAAAAGATAACTTTTCTCTAACCTAAAGAGTCTAAGTCTTTCTTTCTTGGATTTTGAATGGAGCACTTCACGACAATATCATTTATTCAAATGAATTGAAATTTCTCAGTGAGACAGAAGAATATAATCAGAAGGCAACTTATTTTTATTTTATATTTTACCAGAAGATAATACTGTTTATGCTGTGCTTCCACTCCACTGTTTTTCATACCTTTCTTCCTTTTATATTTTTTAAAAATGCTTTTAAGATCATTTATGCTTTCACTTTGTTTGTATTTGTATTTGTTTTCACTTATCATCATCAATTTTGTATGGCAAATGTTTCTTTTAATCTCGATTTCCCTTTTTAATCAGGGACAGGGAAACATAGCACCATTTGAATTGGAGGTGTGCTATTTTGCATAGGTGACAATTGACACAGGAAAATAAGACAGAGGAGACTTTTATGCTTTTACTATATACACTCACATAATTTACTGCAGATAAATAAATAACAGGTACATACAACACACTACTGGAGTTCACCCAGTGTCACATTTCTTCCTAAGTTTCCTTTTCAAGGATTACCTCTCTCTAGCTCTCCTCCTTCCTTCTGATTTCTCTCTCTCTTTCCAGTTTCTGGGCAGGACAAAAAAGAAAAGGAAACAGACTAGCAAATAACATTTAGACTTATATACCACTTCATAATGCTTTACAGCCCTCTCTAAGTGGCTTACAGAGTCAGCTTATTGTCCCCAACAATCTGGATCCTCATTTTACCAACCCTCGAAGGATGGAAGGCTGAATCAACCTTGAGCCTGGTGAGATTCAAACTTCCAGATTGTAGGCAGGTGGCAGGTGGCAGGTGGCAGAAGGGGCCTACAGTACTGCATTCTAACCACTGTGTCACTCTTTACTAGAATTTACTATTGTGTGTTCATTGTGGTTTAACCTCCTTCAGCAATTGGAGAAGTTTTTGTTGGGTGAAGAATCTTTCTGATGGTCTTCTGCCAAGTCCTTTCCCACTGACCTGGGCTTCTCTGCTGACAGCTGATCTCCTTTCTCTCTTGGATCTTGAATGAAGCCACCATCTGCACCTAGATATGTCCCTCCTTCTTGAGTTTTGGGTGGGGCTGTCATTCCTCCACGTCTTCACTTCTTTTCTTCCAGGGAAGCCACACTTGGACTTTTCTTCTCTCTTTCTGACCAGGAAGCAACAACTATTGTTCACATTTCACTTCTAATAGAAAAGAGTGTAAATGGCTCAGAATTGAACTGTGAAGTCCTTGGTGCTCTCTGAGCTTGGCCGTTTGCTTGCAGTTGTTTCATTACTTGGCATCACATCAGCAGAGTGAGTATAGGGTTTTTGCTCCCTATTTATATACAAAAGCTTGCACTGTCAATTTTGATGGTGTGGTTTTCTCCTTGGTAATCCCTTGATTAGATTGTTTTATGCCTGCTTGCTTGTTTGGTGTTAATCCTTGGTTATATGGATGCTGGTTCTCGAGATGTTGTGTTCTGATCTTTTTGCTTTCTTAGCTTTTCATTGTCTCTTTGAAATTGTATGTAATTGTGGTTTATTTCTCTGGGTCTCCTGATGGCTGACTTGTCTGATTACCAAGGGTCTACCCTTAGCTTTTCTCTCCAAGTCTCTCACCAGCTATTTGGTTCCTGCATGCACAGGTGCTCTCTCTCTCCCTTTCTCTTTGTCTCTCTCTTCTTCCCCCCTCCGTCCCCTTCCTCCAGTTTTTAGGTTAGACCAGCTGCATGCCCCCAACAACTGAGGATACTGATGTTTTTCCAAGACTCTAGTCCCCAACACCTGTAAACCAGGCTGCACCAATGGAGCTTCTCTCTTAACATCTCCCCATGGGGTTTACAAGGCACAGCAGCCCTTCAAAGTCAAAATTGAGCTGCTTTCATCCTTTTTCCTTATTCCAATGATTGGTCCAGGCCACTAAAACCCATATGTGTCAACACAGCATTAAATTCTGCTCATTTTTTATTTCAATGATGCAAAGCCCAATGTAGTATAGGTCGTCCTTGAATTATGATCACAACAAATAACAGATAACAGATAATCGGAGTTGGAAGGGACCTTGTAGGTCATCTAGTCCAACCCCCCGCCACCCAAGCAGGAGACCCTACACTATTTCTGACAAATGGCAGTCCAATCTCTTCTTTAAAGTCTCAAGTGATGGCACTCCCACAACTTCCGATGACAAACTGTTCCATTGGTTGATTGTACTCACTGTCAGAAAGTTTATCCTTATTTCTAGGTTAAATCTCTCCTTGTTCAGTTTCCAACCATTATTCCTTGTCTGGCCTATGGGTGCTTTAGAAAATAGCTTGAACCCTTCCTCCCTGTAGCAGCCCCTCAAATATTGGAAGACCACTATCATGTCTCCCCTGGTTCTTCTCTTTACTAGACGAGCAAGCCTAGTTCCTGAAACCGTTTGTTGTATGTTTTAGCCTCCAGTCGCCTAATCATCCTGGTTGTTCTTCTCTGTACTTTTTCTAGAGTCTCAACATCTTTTTTATAATGTGGTGACCAAAACTGGATGCAGTTTTCTAGGCGTGGTCTTACTAAGGCTTTATAGAGTGGTATTAGTACTTCCCTTGATCTTGATTGTATCCCTCTGTTAATACAACTTAGGATTGCATTAGCTTTTTTGGCTGCTGCTGCACACTGTTGGCTGATATTTAGCTGGTTGTCCAAGATCCCTCTCACAGTTACTGTTATTGAGCCTGGTTTCACCCTGTCTTTATGTGTACTTTTGGTTTTTCTTGCCTAAGTTTAGGACTTTACTTTTCTCTACATTGAATTTCACTTTGTTAGATATGGCCCAGTGTTCTAGTCTGTCAAGATCCATCTGGATCTTGAGCTTATCTTCTTAGGTGTTAGCTATTCCTGCCAGCTTAGTATCATCTGCAAATTTGATAAGTTTCCCTTCTATTCCCTCATCTAAGTTGTTAATGAAGATATTGAAGAGTACTGGGCCTAAGATGGAACCTTGTGGAAATCCAATGCTTACTTCCCTCCATGTAGACTTGTACCCATTAAGGACTACTCGCTGAATACAGTTTGCCAGCCAGTTGTGAGTCCATCTAGTGGTGGTGCTATCTATTCCACTTTTTTCTCACTTACTAAGAAGTAGGTTGTGGTCTACTTTTTTGAATGCCTTGCTGAAATCTAAATATATGATGTCCACAGTATTTTGCTGGTCTACTAATTTAGTCACTGTGTTGAAGAATGAAATAAGATTGGTTTGGCATGATCTGTTTTTAACAAACCTGTGCTGACTGCTAGTTATTACTTTACTTGTTTCTAGATGCTGGCAGATCTGTTTTTTATTATTTTTTCCAGTATCTTCCCGGGTATTGATGTTAGGCTGATTAGTCATCGTGGGCTTCCCAGATCCAGACCCCCTGCCCAACGACATACAAGATGTGCCCTACTTCATCGTGGGGGATGAAGCCTTCTCCCTCAGAACCTACCTCATGAAGCCCTACACCTCCAGATGCCTCACCCGTGAAGAGAGGAACTTCAACTACAGGCTGTCCAGGGTGGCATTGGTGGCATTGGTGGCATCAGTGGCATCAGTGGCATGGGTGGCATCGGTGGCATCAGTAGCATGGGTGGCATCGGTGGCATCAGTGGAACCGGTGGCAACGGTGGCATCTGATGAGTCTGTGCCTGGACTGGGAAGGGCTGCTGCCTGTGCTGCTGGACCTCCTTGTAGCCGTAGCCCTGGTAGATGAGGGCCTGTGGAAAGCCTTGGAATGGGAGGGACATCACCTGGGGTGGAGGAGCAGACCTGGACTGGGTGGGAGCAGGTTCATCTGGATCTGGAGGGTTGTGAAGCAGATCGGTGATCCTGTCCTTCACCACCCGGTACTGGGGTTCCACCATGTCCGTGAGGGTCTGGTTCACATAGGTGAGGATTGGCTTGCGGTTGGAGGATGAGGATTATGTTATTAGGGGGATGCTGCAAACTTAGCAACTATGAAAAAAGGTTATAATTCACATTTTTCAGTGCCATTGTGATTTTGAAGAGTTACTAAATATAAGTCAAGGACTACCTGTACTTTGAGTCTAAAAACTGCAGAGAAAAATGGTTATTCATAAAGTTGAGAGGGATGTGTCCCATAAAGTGAACAAAGCTATTTCTTGATTTAACAGCTGCTCGAAGCTATGATGAATCCTACTAGAAGCTGTTTATGCCCTATTTTTGAAATTATGACAGCCACACACAAGCACATCATGGTCACATGATCGCATTTTAGATGCTTGGCAGCTGGTTCACCTTTATGGTTATTTGCAGCATCCTGTGAAGTCATTTGACTGCAATTTGCAACATTTTTTTTGCTGGTTTCTGGTATTTATTTCCAATTTAGAACAATTGAGAAAGCTTTATTTGCTTAATGACCACCACATTTGCTTAATGATTGCCCGAAAAATTGTTAAAAGATCAGGTCCAGTCACATGAAGCCTCAGCTTATGACCTCAGCAGCTTACAACTGTAATTCTGGACTCAATTAGTCATGAGGAGAGGGTTACCTGTATTGTGGAAAGTGCTGAATCAGAATCAATTTCAATACTTACTTACAAATTTCTCAAACTAAATGCAACTTCAATAACACAATCCATAATTCTACCCTTTTAAAAAGGCTTTGTTATTGCAGAAGATCGCATAACTGCCATATGGTAA
The DNA here is from genome assembly GCA_015471245.1 of Laticauda colubrina. Taxonomy (NCBI): domain Eukaryota; kingdom Metazoa; phylum Chordata; class Lepidosauria; order Squamata; family Elapidae; genus Laticauda; species Laticauda colubrina. The sequence continues at coordinate 26,039,631 of BLBF01000041.1, forward strand.
ACTACTAAAATGTCCATAATCTGGTCTAAAAATTTAAGCACATTACATTACACACTACGTTACAGAAACTATAGACTCATTCTCATTTACACTGGTACTTAAAGGATTTCAAGCAATAACTGGAAGTAATGGCTAAATTTATGGACCAGAAAACAAGGCTGGTGTTCCAATTACTAGTAAACAATATAAAACATCTCTAAATAAAGCAGATGCACATAAAGTGGATGAGGCATCAAAATCTGATCAGATGAGTCTGAAAAAGGAACATGTTGCTTTGTATAGATTGGAGAATTTACATAATAATAGAGCATAATAAGAGTTTGGTCTGACTTTTGACAATATGAGTAAAGTGGCTCTTAATCTCTAGGAGCTGTTGAATTCATTGTAGTCACGCGTGCATATTATTGAATAAGATGCTCAAATTCTATCATTATCGTTAATACACACATACACATATTTTGCTTAAGATCATCATCATTCATCTTCATCATTTTAGCCATTGTCTAACCACTGCAGGATGAAGACCTCTTCTGCATGTTGTCAACCTAGGACATCAACCTAATACTCTTGCATCCTATTTTCCTCTCAACAGTAACCCTTTAAAGTGAATGGGTGTTCTGACCAAGGCTTCCTGAGACAGTAACAATCACATCCTGTACCCAAAAACCTTTTGTTTTATTTCAACGGCTGTGAATTATATGTATTCACAGCCTGTAATGAGTCCCAAACAGTTTATAAATAGTCCAACAGAAGTCTGCCACAGTCTTTCAGGATAAGGCTGATAAGAACCCACCTTATTTCCCTTGAAATGCTGCCAATGACTAAATTGCCAATTAGCTGTACAAGGCCAAACAGAGCACAAAGTCAGCACGGAGCTTCAGATTTTAAACGGACCAGAATGAACAAACTTGCTTCCTGCAAAGGCTCATGTCCCTTTGCTCCTCCTTTATGTTTCATGGGAGGGGCCAATCATCTCCAAGCCTTACTTCCAAGTCACCCCTTTTGTCATAACTGTTCTTGCCTTCTGGCAGGTCTGCAAGCATGCACTGGGAACAGGGTCCCCCTGTTCCTCTGCCTCGCTGATGTCAGCA
>BLBF01000041.1:26040821-26061590 GCA_015471245.1 Laticauda colubrina
ATACATGTATGTATGTATGTATGTATGTATGTATGTATGTATTATACCACGTCATTGTAGTTCTGTTAAAGTTGTAGCAACGTTTCAGCAGAATCTCATCTGCCATCATCAGGCTTCTGTATGGATGTGTGTCTCACAGTTCCTGGTTTCAAATTCAAATTCGAGGCTGGTCCATTCTGATTGGCTAGGAGCCTGGGTCTGTGTTCATTGGACTTGGAGTTTGATTGATTGGCGTTTCTGGTTTCTTCTGTCTGTTTTGTGGCTTTGATTGGCTGGCAACACTCTGTTCTTGTGTTGGAGGCTTTCAGTGCAGCTTGGCTTCGTGTGAAAGGACGGCTGTTATTCATTAGCAAGTTGGGTTTCACCTGGGTGCCTGGTGGGGGGGTGTTTGAGTTGGAGGCATCAGAGGGAGTCTGTCTGTGCTTAGGTGTTTGTCTGTTTTGTGTTGTGGAGATCTTTCTATTTGAGAGTGCAGGTTTCTCAATGACTGACAATCTGCTGGAATCATCTCTTCTATTCATGCTTTCAGATCTTTTTTCAATCTCTATGGCTTCTCTGATGATTCTGTGGTTGGGGTTTTCTATAGTGGCTAGAGTTTTAGTGCCAGTGAAGTTGATGTTGTGACCTGGGGTTTTAATGTGTTGGACTAGTGAGGAGGTGTGTTCCAGCTTTTTTACTGCATTTTTGTGTTCATCAATGCGGGTACTTATTCTTCTATTGGTTTGTCCAATGTATGTGGCTGGGCATGATGTACAGGGAATTTCGTATATGCCTTGGTTTTCCAGGTCAATTTTATCTTTGGGGTTTCTTAGGATGGCTGCTATTTTTTTGTCTGTTTTGAAGGCAGTTTTGATGTGATGCCTGTGTAGTATCTTACTGATTTTATCTGTAGTACCTCTTATGTAGGGCAGGACAGCTGTTCCATAGGTCTGTTGATCTTCTAGGTCTCTGTTATATCTTGGTGTGTTTTTGTGGCTCAAGCTGGTGATTTTGTTTTTTGGAAGCCGTTGGCTGTCAATACTTTAGTCAGGGTGCATAGTTCAGTCTTCATATGTGTCTTGTCTACCAGCTGTTTGGTTCTGGTAATTAGTGTTTTGGCCACGGAATTTATCTTTGCTGGGTGGGATTGGGCATTAAAGTAGCGGTTGGTGTTTGTTTTCTTTTGGTATATGGTGTGTCCCAGTGTGCCATCTGTTCTTTTGTAGATTAGTACATCTAGGAATGGTAGTTGTTTGTTTATTTCTGTTTCCATGGTGAACTTGATTTTGGGGTGTGTGTTGTTTAGGTGTGTTAGGAAATTGTTTAGGTTTTCTTTTCCATGGGGCCAAATCACAAATGTGTCATCGATGTATCTTAGCCATAGTTTGGGTTTGTGGGTGGCATTAGCCAGGGCTCTGGATTCGAATTCTTCCATGAACAGGTTTGCAATGATGGGTGACAGTGGTGATCCCATAGGGGCTCCTTCAATTTGCTTGTATCTTTGTCCTTTGTATATGAAATATGTGTTGGTTAGGCAGTGTTCTGTTCCATGAGATCTTTAGCTGGTTGATATTTACTTTTGATGATTTCAAGAGTTTCTTTTCTCGGGACTTGAGTGAATAGTGAAACCACATCAAAACTTACAAGCAGATCTTCTTGTTCTACGTGTAGATCTTTGATCATTTCTAAGAAGTGGTATGAGTTTTGTACATATGAAGCTGTGGTTTCAGCATGGGGCTGTAGTTCTTTTGCTAAGTGTTTAGCTAGGTTTTGTAATGGTGCTCCTTTGGAGCTGACTATGGGTCTGAGAGGTATGCCTTCTTTGTGTATTTTTGGGAAGCCGTATAATTTGGGTCATCGAGAAGATTTTTCTCTTGGGATGATCGTCTGTTGGATTTCTTTGCTTATGTGGCTGGTTATAATTTTCTTCTTGGTTAATTTTTCCAGATATGTGGTTGGGTCTGTGTTTATAGGTTTGTATGTGGAGTATTGGAGTAGGTCTGTCAATTTTGTTTCGTAGTCTTTTCTATCCATTACTGCTGTGGCATTCCCTTTGTCTGCTGGGAGTATAATTATGCTGTTATCATTTTTCAGGGTTTGAAGCACTCTGAATTCATCTTTTTGTAAGTTATTTTTCAGTGGTTTGCTTGTGCATAAGATATTTATAACCTGATGTCTTATTCTGTCAGCTTCATCTGTATTTAATTTGGTTAGGCTGTATTCTATTGCACATATGATGGATTCTGTGGGGATTTTTTTGGGTGCTATGGCATAATTGAATCCTTTGGTTAGGACATCTGTTTGGTTAGGACATTCTGCTGAAACGTTGCTACAACTTTAAAAGCACTACAATGACGTGGGATAATACCCGAAGGAAGCTGAACAGCACACATGTACGTACCCACGATAACTTAAAAAAACAAATGTCTGACCTCTATGGGGAGGAAATAAATAGCCAGATCAAAAGCTATGAGAAGCTGGATGTTAAAAGAGCAGGAATATTATGTGACCTGAAATTCCTACGCAGCTGCAGAGACAACAATGCAACACCAACCTGCTTCAAATTAACATTTCATCACAGCACAGCAGCTACTAAGCGTATCCTGAAAAGAACAGAAATGGCTTTACTCAGGAAAGAAGTTCACAGTAAAAGATTCCACTTGGATCAGTTAAACAAAGATTTGCTAGCACTACACCTGGAATTGAGCAGCAAAATCCACCCTCTACTTTGGGATAAGATCAAACAACTTACAACTTGGAGAGCTGAAACTGAAACCACTTACAAAAATGAAAAAATCTTAAAGAAACTAAAGAAATTAGAACATGACAAGAAAACCCCCAACAACTCACAACAACACCTGAAACAATTGGTATATAACGTTTCCAACAGAGAACTCACCAAAACAGAAACAGATGTCCTAACCAAAGGATTCAATTATGCCATAGCACCCAAAAAAATCCCCACAGATTTTCCCAATAACATTTGGGAAATTTGTGACTACTTTAGTGATACTGGCTGCTGCACACAATCACATGATCTTCATTATTCAATTCCTTCTTTCTGGAACATCATTCCCAGCGAGATTAGAATGACCCCCACTGAGGACCTGGTTCTGCCAGTGGACCAGAGGAATGTAGAGTGGGATGGAGCTGATTAAATGGCTTGTGTGATGCGTTGTCACTGGGGTGGAGGATGAGGGGCTATTATATTATTTGATTATTTGATTATTTTCTTCTATTAGTTTTATTTTTTATATATGATGGTTTTTATATTCCTGTAAGCCACCTTGAGTCACCATGTGTGAGTAGGTGGCAATGTAAATCTAAATAAATAAATAAATAAACAAACAAATAAATAATCAACATTTTGTAATCGTTTCCCAGTCAGTCTTGCAATTCCTTGCTCCCTCCTACCCAGCAGCAGCCACTTATCAGCCTGCTAGGAATGTAAGGGGAAGTAGAAGGGAATGGAGGTTTCTGATATTCTGATATTCTTTGCCAGGGTCTTATAAAGAAAGTTAATGGGAGAGCCGGCAGGAAGTAAGAAGTAGTTTCTGCTCTCACTGCTTTTTTGACTGCTGTTTCTTCATCCAGATAAGGAAATATATCTGAAACAATGACCCTGGTTGCGACACTAGTTGTCCACAATTAAAATATTCTTTCTGATGCAATAACTGCTTTGATTCAATCAGCATAATGGTAATTGCATGGAAGACCACCAAGGAACATCAAAGCTGTTTGTGAGACCACAAAGTCAAACATCTCATTGTTTGTTTGTTTTTCCCTGTGAAAACCAAATGGATGAATTATCATAGTAACCTTGACTTGATTAGTGGATTTATGTACAGATAAAAATGTGGTTAATTCTTTGCTCAAAATGTTCATAAAGATACATATAAAAATGTGGTGGTTTTTTTTTAAGCAAACTGTACATTTATAAATGCCTACATTAAAGAAAAATGATCACTGAAGCCAGAGGTCTTCAAACTTGGCAAATTTAAGACTTGTGGACTTCAACTCCCAAAATTTCCCAGCCAGTTGGCTGGAGAATTCTGGGAGTTGAAGTCCACAAGTCTTAAATTTGCCAAGTTTGGGGACCTCTGACTTAAGCAATTTATGGAGACAAAGGTGACAGAGATCCATGTTTTGAGGGAGAAACTGTTCACAAGAAATCTTTTCAAGTGCTCTGGCTATTCTGCATATCTTGCCAGTCATCATGGTTGGCTTGGTGGAAATTGAAATTCAGAAATCTGGAGGACTTCAGGTTGTCTTTCCCCACAAATGTTTACAGATTAACAGAGTTGGAAGGGACCTTGTAGGTCATCTAGTCCAACCCCATCCCCAAGCAGGAGACAAATGGTAGTCCAGTCTCTTCTGAAAATGTCTCTGATTTTAAATGAAAAATTACAAGTAGTCCTTAACTTATAGCCTTTTTTAAAAAAAGCTGACCATTTGAATTTAACAACATAAGTGAAAAAAGTGACTTTTGTCCATTTTTCACACTTATGATTGTTGCAGCCTCCCCATAATAACATGATCAAAATTTGGATGCTTGGCGACTGGTTGCATTTATGACAGTTGTACTATCCTGGGATCGTGTGATCACTTTTTGGAAAATTCTGGCAAGCAAAGTCAATGGGAAAGCCAGGTTCATTTAACCAACCACATTGCTAACTTAAGAACTTCAGTAATTCATTTGATAACTGTGGCAAGAAAGATTGTAAAATGGGGGGAAACTCTCTTAACAATTGCCTTACTTAGCAACAGAAATTTTGGATTCTATTGTGGCTGTAAGTTGAGGACTACCTGTATTTTCTTCTAACAGTTTTCTCTGCCTTTATTTGGATTCCAGGTATTGAAGAAGAACTTTCAAAGTACATTCTTTTCTGTTTCTTATGATCTTGCTTGCTTCAGCTTTGATCAAAAGGTACAGCTTGTGTAAGACAGAAAGAAAGAGGAATGTTGCTGTTGTGCCATCCGTAAGGCTGAAATATAGCACATGCTATTGTGTACAGCAGATATGATTGCAACTGTTATTAGAATTCAAGTTGCAGTTCTGAAATCTTGCAAAAATTCCACATAATAAATGATACTGGCAGAAAGATCATGGAACACAACATTTCTCATGTCTCTAATCCTGGCCAAAGGTTAATTACCAGGCTATGGAGTACATGGTGGCGAAGAAGAAATCACATTCAAACTCGCTCAATTAATCCACACAGCTTAACTATGATGGAGAATGATGAGAATTATAATGGTGGGTGAGAAGTGCAGAGGCAGTGTAACATGCTACAAGGAAGGATTTGAAAATAGGGTTGGCGAACAAGATATTAAGAATTTCTCAGATATTTTTGGATAATGTATGAAATGAAATTGACACCTAATTGCAGTATAGTTCAAGATGGGCCCAGGTTCAGTTTTACCACTTTCTCCCATAACCAAAGATAAATATTTCCCTGTCGATACTTATCTGATTCTAGGGCATGGTATTCATCTCCATTTCTTGGCCAAGGAGCCAGAATTGTCCAAAGATAATTTCCATGGAGGTTGTGCAGGGTTCTTCCTTTTGAATTTATGGCTCTATCGATAGGAAAAACTGGAGCCTTGATTTTCACAGCAAGTTTATTTCTTACATTTTGCAGACTAGGACAATGTATCTGTCCAACAAAACCATTTTCTTAAACTCTCACTTATCCAATGGCTGCATTTCAACTGCAAAAATTCTGACAACCAATACATCCTTTACCAATAAATAATTACCTTTCCCTAATTATTGAATTTCAGCTAGGGAAACTACCAATCACTGTCTTCACAGTGTCATGTGGTAAAACTGTATTAACAGAAGCACAGCATGGACCTGTTGTAAAGGCGATAGGAAATGTAGAGTTTTGTGGAATAGGAGATGGACTCTGGCATGGGAGGAAAATTCTGGAAATTTGGCTGTGAAGATGAGACCTGAGACTGATTGAAGATTCTTCTGATGTTGAAAGGATACAGTGAGAATATAACCCAGGTAAAACAGTAGTTCAATTCATTTTTGTCAATGTGTATGGGAAAGTAGTCTTTATTTTTGCTAACTTTTCTACAAAACAACAGTGGCATGCCTGAATACAAGGATTACACTCTGAAACTCTGAAGTGACCATCAAATCTCCAAAAATGTTAGCAGCCTTATAAGATTCATATTGTGAACACCTTGTCTTGACATTCACAGATACAAAGTCTTGATTTGTAGAAGAAATATATATATCAATCAGTTGTTTAATAAATGACTCTCCCAAAATGTCCTCATGTACAGCATATCAAAATTTGAGAAGAAAGCAAGCTTGATTTTTAAAGGCCCTGTCACACTGGCTGACGGATGCAAAATGTTTGTAAAAAGGACACAGCGGACGAGCAAAATGTTCCATCCATTGTTATCCGCTCTCAAAAGTGCCCCGAATTTGCATAACCAGAGCGGACAACACGGAAAGGAACGGATGGGGGGAGGATGTAGGGCGGATGGAAAGCAGATGCTCCACGGAAGTCTAGCAGATGGAAGCGGATGGGAGCAGATGGCACATCCGCAAGGCTTCTGGGGGAGCACAGCAAAGCAGACGCGGAACGGAAAGAGTGGATGCACAGCGGATGAAGCAGATGCAGAGTGGAAGCCTAATGGAAGCCTAGCGGATGCCTAGCGGATGCCTAGCGTTCACTGCGCATGTGGCGATGATGCATTGCATCAGCCCCGCGGATATAAAGGGAAGCAGCTCACAAGCAGGTCACCATTCAGAGGAAAGACCTGCTTCCAGACACAGCTTGCCAGCCAGCCAGCCAGCCAGCCAGCCAGCAACCCAACAACTGTGGAGAAGAAACGGAAGCCTCTGCCATCTGCTGCCAGCCCTGGCAAGAGGGCCACCCTCCCACCCCCTGGCCCTGACTCTGCTTCTGCTGGGGCTTCTGCTGCCCGGGCTCGCTCTTCTGGTGCTGGGGCTTCTGCTGATGCTCCTTCTGGAGGTGGTGCTTCTGCTGGCACTGCTCCTGGTGGTGGTGCTTCTGCTGGTGCTTACTCTGCTGGCACTGCTCCTGGTGCTGGTGCTTCTGCTGGTGCTTACTCTGCTGGTGCTGCTTCTGGTGCTGGTGCTTCTGCTGTTGCTTACTCTGCTGACACTGATCCTGGTGCTGGTGCTTCTGTTGGTGCTTACTCTGCTGGCACTGCTCCTGGTGCTGGTGCTTCTGCTGGTGCTTACTCTGCTGGTGCTGCTTCTGGTGGTGGTGCTTCTGCTGTTGCTTACTCTGCTGACACTGATCCTGGTGCTGGGGCTTCTGCTGGTGCTTACTTTGCTGGCACTGCTCCTGGTACTGGTGCTTCTGCTGGTGCTTACTCTGCTGGTGCAGCTCCTGGTCCTGCTGGTCCTGCTGGTGGTCCTGGTGCTCCTGGTCCTGCTGGTGCTCCTGGTCCTGCTGGTCCTGCTGGTCCTGCTGGTCCTACTTTTGCTGCTACTGTTGTTGTTGTTGCTGCTGCTGGTGGTGGTGGTGTGGAGGAGCAGCCCCTACAACCTTAAAGCCCCTCTGATGAGGGCCCAGATGGCCCTGCCAGAGGGAGGAAGAGGCAGACGCTTGAATGGGAGAGGAGGCAATTCTCAGTTGAAGAGGAACACAAGGAGGAGGTGCTTGAATGGCTCAGGAAGAATGAATATCTTTGGCGGAAGGGACACAGGCTCTATCAAGACACCAAGAGGAAGCAGGCTGCTTGGAGAGAGAAGGTGGAGAGCCTGGGCTACACTTCGGAGGTGCTCCTCAGCTGGTGGAAGCACATGCACACCTGGTACGGGAAGCTGCACCTCAAGAAATCTGGCCAGGCCGCGGTCAAGCTCACGGACCGAGAGACCTACGTGATGGCCAGGTGCAGCTTCTTGGAGGGTGAGGTCCACCACTGAGGAGAAGCCCCTCTCACAACCCTCTCTCACAGGCAGCCCGCAGAGAGCCAGTCCTCTTCTGGCCAAGAGTCAGCTCCTGTGTCCTGGCAGGTATCTGTGGAGCGTGCCACGATGGAGACCCCCCTGACAGCTGTACTACCCATGGCGGAGCGCGTGGAGGACCCCCGATGCAGTGGGAGCAAGGAGAGGGCACTTCCACCAGAAACCAACCCACATCCAGCCCCAGTTCCACCTCCACAGAAAGCAGGCAGAGAGCCAGACTGGAGTGGCAGAGCCACACTGTCCTGCTGGAGATCAGGGACACCATCAGGAGCAGCGAAGATATCCTCTCTCAGCTGGTACACACCGACGTCCCATCCTCGAACTGCAAGCCCTTCCTCACCTACGTCAACCAGACCCTCATGAACATGTCAGAAACATAGTACCAGGTGGTGAAGGACAGGATCACCGATCTTCTTCACAACCCTCCAGACCAAGCTGAACCTGCTCCCACCTAGTCCAGGCCTGCTCCTCCACCCCAGGTGATGTCACTGCCCTTCCAAGGCTTTCCATAGGCTCTCACCTACCAAGGCTACGGCTACCAGGAGGTCCAGCAGCAGAGGCAGCCCTTCCCAGTCCAGGTACAGCACAGGTACATCGGACGCCACTGGTGCCACTGATGCCACCCTTGCCACCCATGCCACCCATGCCACCGACGCCAGTCCTCACCCAGCTGCAGACCAGACAGCCTCACTACACTGCTCCTTCCTCCACCCCACAGCCAAGCCTGGCCTCAGAACATCTGTCATCGGTATAGGGGCTGACACCCCTATGGCTCTCAACATCACGCGGCTGAGCCAGCTGTCTGAGAGCTTCCTCAACACACCATCCCCTGTTGTCATCTTGGGGCCAGGCACCCCAATGGCGCCTCAGACCAGCACTCCAGCAGCAGCCACCTCCACAGCACCTGGACCCTTCACCCTGAGACGATGGGAATGCCTCAGACTGACTGAGGAGAGTGCCAGAGACTGGGTGGCTACCTGTTGACTTTATTTTTGCTTTGGACACTTGACTTGGGTGATTTTTCTTTTACAGCTTGATATTAATAAAGATTATCTTTGCTTCACATACTTGCTTCATTTATTTTTGTCAATAAAGTCTTGGTGGAAACTTTTAGAAATGGTTTAAGCCTTTGCATGCTTGTGGGATGGGTAAGGATAGCAGTGGGATGGGCAGGGATACCTTTGGAATGGGTAATAGCTGTGGGATAGATAAAACTTCAGTGCAAGCATAGTGGGACGGGATGGTCCACCCTCCCAGGTGCCACACCTATGGCCCTTTATTATCAATAATAATGTAATCATTCATCCACACATGTCAACATAAACACAACTCTTTATTAAATGCCCTGTTCATTGTAGGCCCACCCAACATACATGGCCTAATCTCATCAGTGTGATGAGACAGGCTGAAAGAAGCATCCATTAATCATCTATCATCCTGTCTTGCCACTCCACTGCTCCAGCTGGGGAGTTGCACCAGTGTCTCAGGAGGTTGCGCTGCTTCTTCCCTTCACGTGAAGCTCTGTTGGGGCCTTGCACATCCTTAGTGTCTATCAGGTTTCACCCTTGCCTCCATTCCCCAGGCTCCATGTCCCCATTGCCTTGTTGGAGGTCCACAAGCCTGTTCTGCAACACTGGGTCCGCATGAGATTGTGCAGGATGCAGCAAGCTTCCACGATCCTCCTCACAGTCTCTGGGCGATGCTGCATGGTGGTGAGAAGTACCTGGAACCTGTTGGCCAGGATTCCAAAGGTGTTCTCCACCACCCGCCTTGCCCTGGACAGCCTGTAGTTGAAGATCCTCTCTTCCTGGGTGAGGCATCTGGAAGTGTAGGGCTTCATGAGGTAGGTTCTGAGGGAGAAGGCGTCATCCCCCATGATGAAGTCGGGCACATCTTGTGTGTCGTTGGGCAGGGGTTCTGGATCTGGGAAGTCCATGATGAGGTTGCAATCCAGCCCCTCCTTGAGGTGACTGGCATTGTATACCTGGGCATCTGAAGATGAGCCATTGCCTGAAGCATTGATGTACATGAACTTGTAGTCAGCATCGACCATGGCGAAGAGGATGATGCTGAAGAAGCCCTTGTAGTTGACATAAGTGGACCCAGATTTTGCTGGAGCTTTGCAGGCCACGTGCTTGCCATCTATGGTTCCAATGGTGTGGGGGAAGTTCCCCTTCTGATACCACTGCTCTGCAACTTTCTTCCAGCCTTCTTCAGTGGAGGGGCACTGGAAGAGCTCCTCCAGGTATTCTTCAATGATGGCCTGCACCACTTCTCTGATCACAATGCTGATGGTGTTGTGTGGCACCCTCCAGCCATACTGCATGCTCCTGTAGGTGGTCCCTGAGGCCAGGTGGTGCAGAGTCAGTGACACCTTGAGTCCAGGGTCCAGGCTGGGCCGGAAGTTGGTGTTTGCCTTGGTCAACCTGGGTCTCAGCCGCTCCACAACGTCATCAAACATGGCTGGAGGCATCCTCATGAAGTTCTGGAATGCACGAGGGTCTTCGTTGCTCAGCTACACCATCAGCTTGTTGTACAGTCCGTACTCTGCTCTTCTCCTGATCCATCTTCAGACATAGACCCTTCTTGGCTGCCTCCTTTTCTTCCCGTAGAACAGTTGAAAGAGCCTGTAGATGTCTTCTCACTGTTGCAGAATAATGATGGCTACCAAAAGGACTGTGCTTTGATCCATGGTGGACATCAATGGATGCTGTCGAAGAGCAAGAACCAGATGAAGGCTGCAGAGGTGTGCACAGCAGGGCTGCTGGACTGAAAGTGAGATCCAGGTGAGTTCCTCTCCCTTTTTATAAGTAATATAGATTTTCCACTCGGTGTCCTTTTGCCTCCTCTAGGCATCCTCTAGACATCCTTAATATCCGAGATAGGTCCCCTCTGCGAACATTTTTTTCCGTTTTAAATGCTTTCTTTGTGAGCTGCATCCACTTTCATCCTTTCTCCATCTGTGCTACTGATGCTGCGCATCTGTTCCATGCCCGTTTCGCTTCCTCCCTGTGTCCGTTTTCCACTGGAGCGGATTTGAGTCGCATGGATGCACAGCGGATGCCTAGTGGATATAGTGGACGTGTAATGGATGATGACAGATGTAGAACAGATGTTCCCCGTATGTGTTGCGGATGCAGAATGGACACGTTTGATACATTTTCCGCTCAGAAAGTTTTGAGCAGCTCAAAACTTTTTGAGTGGATGGAACCTCAGTTGACGGATGCTGGATGGATAGAGAGGATGAAAAACGAAGGCAGTGAGTACAGAACGGATGAATCGCGTTAAACAACGGATGGCAAGTGTTTATCTCCGTTTTACATCCTCTTTCCATCCGTTGGTGCAGTGTGACATGGGCTTAAGCTCTCTGCATTATACCTTCTGGATTAATCTCTGAGCCAGTACTACTCCCATAATACTCTTTCTCTGTCTTTAACTAGAGCAGACATGAAAATGATAATCTATTCATATTTTGAATTTCACAAAAAACCATTTTGATGTTGTTGAAGTATTGGAGCATGCAGATTTCATAGTAGCACTTATGCATAAAGTGCCTTGTTCTTATGCCTCAACAGTGTCATGGGAATAATACTTTCTCCCTCCTCTGTTGATATAACTATAAATATTATCAACTTGAGTCCTAGCAAAATTCCCATTGCAAAATGAAGCCAAAGCAGGATGTTTTCCCAGAATTTTGCTTGGTTTTTTCTGATGTTCAACAAGTCAGGGTGGGCTTTCGAGAGAAATATTAGATCATATGCATTTCTTATATAAAGATATCTAATTTCTCTTTTCCATGACATAAGTCACAGTTCTAAAACTAGTATCCCTATGGACATAAAGAAGTAACCTATTTGTAGAAAGAAGTATATGATATTTAATCTATTTGTAGTCAGGAGTTTTATTCCACAATATATTTCATCCCTATCTTCTAAAACCATTTTTTTCTCTTCCTATCTACCCCCCAAATTTGAGGGATTTCTTCTTCCCAATTGTATCTACCAATCCCATCAGGTCTGCCAGGAGGGGAAAGTTATTGGTTCCATCTGATGGAACTCATGAAGTGGCTACTGTAGAACTTTAACTTTTCAGGAGGAGATTAACCCCAACCATCCTGAATTTCCAGAAATCCCTTCAAATTTGGTTGTATCAGCAGGTTTAGGGATATTATGGAAATGTGGAGCCCATGAAATGGTTATAGCATATGCAAGTTATTGAAGGCATTCTCCTGTGTTTTATTTGTTTCATGATTTTTAAAATTTTGTTTTAATTGTTCTTTTTTTATTGTACATCACTGCAAATCACACTCATGAAACGAGCAACTATATATGGTTGATAAATAAAAATGTCTTAACTCTCAGAAGAAGTTAGAGGCAGCAGTTGCTAATAAACATTTTATTCAGGTCTTCTAACTTTAGATATATCATTTTTATCCTATTATAATTTATCTGAAATAAAATGGCACTCACGCTGACATTTTTAAAGGTCCTGTTTCTGCTGAATTTTAGAGCAAAGCTTGATGAATTTTAATTTACTATTTATTCATAAGTTTTATATCTCATCTTTTGTACAGGTGAAATATAAACATCATCTATCTTTTTAATGATTTTTTTATTAAAGGTTTCACAAAGAGCTTAAAAAACCAACAGAAACTAATGAAAATTAAAAGAAGAAAAGGAAGAAGAAAAAAAGGCAAAGTACAGAAAGAAAAAAATAAAAATAAGCAGCTTTCAATTTCCTTTGTAAATGCAGTTTAAAAAATTATCTCTTACTGTATGATTTGAAAAAAAGCTCAGCATTTTCTTTATCAATTTTTTCCTGATAATCCAAACCACAAATCATAATGTGTGGGTGATTTATCCCAGCTGGTCAATGCTGTTCTACTGAAGAAATAAAAGAAACAAAATTTAGGACAAATAGAGAGAGAGTAAGAACATTTAGTTAATTTAAATCAATTTGACTTCAGAACCAGATATGTAGATTATATTTTAGATTTATAAAGGAACTAAAGGCCCTGTTCCACTGCACTTACAGATGCAAAGAGGATGTAAAACTTTAAAAAAAGCTTGCCATCCATTGGAAAATTCTATGCATCCATTGTGTACTCACTGCATACGTGTTTCATACGCTCTATCCCTCGAGCATCAATCCACTGTGATTTCATCCGCGCAAGAAGTTTTGAGCTGCACAAAACTTTGTGAACGGATGAACTTTCTGCTACGTACGATGTACATCCACGACATATATGGGCAACAAACGTTCTATGTCCATTATCATCCGTTAAACGTCCGCTGTATCCTCTCTGTAACCTCTGGCCATCCCCTAAACTCACATCCGCTGCAGCTGAAAATGGAAAGAGGGAGGAAACAAAAGGTGCACGGAATATCTACACAGCGTTAGTAGCACAGAAATAGAAAGGATGTAAGCGTATGCATCTTGTATATAAAGGATTAAAACGGACAAAACATTTGTATCTGGGATGTCTGGAGTATGTCTAGAGTATGTAGAAGGACACCTAGCGGACTACTGATATTTCCTATAAAAAGGGGGAAAAAATCATCTGGATCTCAGTGTGAATCCAGCAGCCGTGGTGTACAGACCTCTTCACCCTTGGTCTTGGTCTTCCAAATCATTAGTTCTTCTCCACCATGGATCATGAAACAGTCCGTATGATAGCTGTGATCATTCATCACCAGAACCAAAACCTGTTCAGACTGTTTCACCTTTTATACACAAGGAGAAGAAGGAGATGTCCAAGAGCTGTGTGGGTCTGAGGATGGATTGTGAGAAGAATGGAGTTTGGACTGTATGACCAGTTGATGGTGGAGCTGAGGAATTAAGACCCTCGTGCATTCCATCACTTCATGAGGATGCCACCAGCCATGTTTGACAAACTTGTAGAGCATCTGAGACCCAGGTTGACCAATCCTAGCACCAACTTCCATCCCAACCTGGACCTTGGACTGAAGGTGGCACTGACTCTGTGGCACCTGGCCTCTGGAACCACATACAGAAACATGCAGTATGCGTGAAGGGTGCCACACAACAGCATCAGCAAAGTGGTCAGAGAAGTGGTGCAGGCCATCATCGAAGAATACCTGGAGGAGCTCCTCAAGTGCCCCATCACTGAACAAGGCTGGAGGAAACATGCAGAAGAATGGTATCAGAGGCGGAACTTTCCCCACACCGTTGGAGCCATAGATGGGAAGCAAGTGGCCTGCAAAGCTCCAGCCAACTCAGGGTCCACTTATTTCAACTACAAGGGCTTCTTCAGCATCATCCTCTTTGCCATGGTTGATGCTGACTACAAGTTCATGTACATCGATGTTTCAGGCAACGGGTCAGCTTCAGATGGCCAGGTATACAATGCAAGTGACCTCAAGGATGGGCTGGAACGTGACCTCATCATGGGTTTTCCAGATCCAGACCCCCTACCCAAAGACACACAAGATGCGCCCTAGTTCATCGTTGGTGATGACGCCTTCTCCCTCAGAACCTACCTCATGAAGCTGTACAGTTACAGATACCTCACCCGTGAAGAGAGGATCTTCAACTAAAGGCTGTCCAGGGCAAGACGGGTGGTGGAGAACGCCTTTGGCAACCTGGCCAACAGGTTCCAGGGACTTCTCACCACCATGCAGCATGAGCCACATACTGTGAGGAGCATCATGGAAGCTTGCTGCATCCTGCACAATCTCATGCACACCCGCTACCCAGTGTTGCAGAACAAACTTGTGGACTGTCAACAAGGGAATGGGGACATGGAGCCTGGTGAATGGTGATAAGGACGAAACCTGATAGACACTGTGGATGAAAAAGGCCCCAACAGAGCTTCATGTGAAGGGAAGAAGCAGAGCAACCTACTGAGACACTGGTGCAACTCCCCAGCTGGAGCAGTGGAGTGGCAAGAAAGGATGATAGATGATTAATGGATGCTTCCTTGAGGCTGTCACATAACACTGATGAGATTGTGCCATGTATGTTGAGTGGTTGTACAATGAATAGGGCATTAATAATGAGCTTTGTTTATTTTAAAATGTGTTGATCAATGAATAAATTGTTATTGGTAATAAAGGTCCATATATGTGACAGCTGGGATGGTGGACCATCCAGTTCCACTATGCTTGCACTGGAGGTTTATTTATCCCACAACTATCCTTATCTATCCCACAAGCATGCAAAGGCTTAACCATTTTTTCAAAGTTTTCACCAACACTTTATTAAGTAAAAAAAATTAAGTAAAAAAACACCAAGTGTGTTAAGCAAAGATAACCTTTATTAACTTTCTTAGGTAAACTTTATGACTTTATTAAAAAAGGCAAAATGAACCAATTAAAGTGTCTAAAGCAAAGATAAACTGACCAAGTAAACAACTCAGTCTCTGACACTATTCTCAGTCACTCCGAGTCATGTCCATGGTCTCAGCTGTTAAGTGGGCAGGGACTGTAGAGGTGGCTGTGGCTTGAGTGCTGGTCTGAGGCGCCATTGGGGAACTTGGCCACGAGGGTACAACAGGGGATGGTTTGTTCAGGAAGCTGTCCGAGAGCTGACTCAGTCCCCTGAGATTGAGAGGCCCTTCATCAAGGACCTGAGATGTGAGGCCTAAGACTGATGACAGATTGTCCGTTGACGGGCTTGGCTGTGGAGTGGAGGAAGGAGGAGTGTAGTGGGGCTGTCTGGTCTGCAGCTGGGCGAGGACTGGTGTCTGTGGCATGCGATGAACCTGGGCCTGGACTGGGAAGGTCTGCTTCTGCTGTGGGAAGTCCTGGTAGTCATAGCCTTGGTAGGTGAGGGGCTGTTGAAAGCCGTGGAAGGGCTGTGACATCGCCTGGGGTGGAGGAGCAGACCTGGACTGGGTAGGAGCAGCTTCAGCTGGGCCTTGAGGGTTGTGCAGAAGTGCTGTGATCTTCTCCTTCATCACCTGGTACTGGGCCTCAGGCAGGTCCCTCAGGATCTGGCTCACGTAGGTGATGAAGGTGTTCTGGCCCAAGGATCCTCTGTCCAAGTGGTCCAGCTGAAAGAGAAGTTCTGTGCTGGTCTTCATTATGTCCCTGATCTCCAACAGCACACTGGGGTTCTGGCCCTCCAGTCTGCCTCTCTGCCTGCATCCTCTGGAGCTGGGGGTGGGGTGGGGGTGGGGTGGCCTCTGGTAGCTGCCGCTTCTTCCTCCATTTGTGACAGGGGATCCTCCAAGTCCGCCGGCATGGGGAGTGCAGCTGTTGGGGGGGAGTCTCTGCCGTGGGGCCCTCTGAAGACACCTGCCTGGACAGGCTCGCTGGCTTCTGGCTGGAAGAGGACTGGCTGTCTGTGAGCTGTCTGAGGGAGAAGGGTCTCAGCGGGGCTGCTCCTCGATGGCAGATCTCACCCTCCAGGAAACTGCACTTGGCCATGACATACATCTCCCGGTCAGTGAGCTTGACAGAGGCCTGCCCGGATTTTTTGTGGTGTAGCTTGCCATACCAGGTGTCCCCAGGTTCTCTGCCTTGTCTCTCCAAGCTGCCTGCTTCTTGGTGTCATGATAGAGTCTGTGGCCCTTTCCTCCAGAGGTACTCATTCTCCCTCAGCCATTTCAGCACCTCATCCTCATGCTCCTCGGAAACAGTGTACTGTTTCCTCTCTCCCTTCTCCTTCCCTTGCCTCTTCCTCCCTCTGGCAGGGGCTTCAGCAGGGCCTTCAGAGGCTTCAGCATCAGGTCCTTCTGGAGATTGTTCAGGGCCTTCAGGGGCTTGAGAGCAGGGCCTTCAGCAGCAGGGCTTTGAGGGCCTTGGGGCTGGTCCACCACAGCAACAGCAGCAGCAGCAGCTTCAGAGTCAGTGCCAGGGGGTGGAATGCTGGTTCTGTCCTTGCCAGGGCTGGAACGAGTAGGCATGGGCTTCCTCTTTTTCCCTGACTGATGAACCATGGTGTTCCTGTTAGATGTATGTGGCAGCACGTCTTTCCCCTGAATGCTGACTATATGCGTGCTGCATCCTTTTATATCCCCAGAGCTGACACAATTCATATTCCCCGCATGCACAGTGAACGCTTTGCATCTGATATACATCTGCACGGCATCTGCTTTGTTTCCTATAGGCGTCCATGATGCATCCACTTCATCCGCTATGCATCCACCCCTTCTGCTATGCGTCCACTTCCCAATTCTCCCCCGGAACCCCTTCGGAGGTGTCATCTGCTTCTATCCGCTGTCATCCGCTAGGCTTCCTATGAATTTCCACTTAACATCCCGGTACATACTACCCATGTCCATTCTTTTCCATTCTTTTCCGTTCTGTTTATGCAAATTTTCACCAGTTTTTGGAGCAGATGACAATGGATGGAGCCACCCCCAAAATTTTTCTCATCCGCTGTGTCCTTTATGCATATGTTTTGCGTCCATCGGCCAGTGGGACCTAGCCTTAAGGAAGAACATCACAGAACCATTTCCAGACACTGGAGGAGAATAAATTTCATCCACAGTTCATGAAAGGCAAGGTGGAGGACCTAGGATAATAAAGACTTATTGGTTTGATGTCTGTTTGATGTCTACATTGGTCAAGATCTTTAAACAGATACCATGCATCAGGAAGGGAGTTCTTGAATAGAGATATTACTGTTAATAGGAGCTAGTCCAAACAAACCATGTTCAATTAACCATATCGTCTATCTTGATAGAGTTACTAGCTTAATAGATCAGGGGAATACCATAGATCTTGTGCGCTTAGACCTCGGGCAAAGCTTTTGACAGAATGCCTCATGATATGTGCTTCTTAATCAAGTTGTAAATATGGACAAGGTAATACTATATTAGATAGAGTCTCAGATGGCTGAATGACTACATCCAATGGCCTTGAACGGTTTTACTTTAGTTTGTAGCAAAATATTGAGCAAAGTGCCACAGGTCTCTGTTTTGGGCTCTCTGCAGTTCAATGTTTTTATCAATGATTTAGATAAAGGAACTATGGGAGCACTTGCAAAGTTTGCAAATGAGACAAAGCTGAGAGGTGAGATTAATAATTTGGAAAATAGACAGAGGAATTAAAAATAAAGATGTAGACATTCTTGAGAAATGGTATCCTCTCAGCTGATTGGGCTTCATCCAACCAACACCCACTTCCAAATAAACATGATTAATAATATTTGCAAGCTAATATGCAAAAGTTATAGTGGCCTCTTAGAAATTGTTCTACTCCATAATTTCCCAGCTACTCTTTTCTGCTTAAGAGATCCAAATATCCTTCTAATAACCTTTCTTTTAATTACATTTTGTTTGTTCTTGTCCTGTTCTCAATTTCAACAAAGAACATATTTGACTTCTTTTCCATATTTCAGCCTTGTTTGCCCAGTTCTTTTCACCTTTTCCCTAAAGCTCTTGATTTCCAGGTCACTTTTCAACCTGGTAGCTATCTGGTGAACATTTTTAGCTCTTCCATGTCTCTTTTACCAAATGGTACTCAGAAATGGGTACCATATTCCAAGTGCAGGATGCTGCTGCTGGTGTTATCTATTCATTCATGTCTGACGCTTGACAATTCTATGGACCAGATCTCTCCACATCATCCAATATAGCACTACTTATTTGAGTTTTTCTATGTTCTGACTGCTGTCAGCTTTGGTGTTGTCCAGCCACTGTGTACTTTCCCTGGTTTCCTTTTATGATGAACCGTTCCAAGCATAATTGCTTTCTCCAGTGAATTTCTTCTTATGACATGGTCAAAATAAGTGCCATGCAGTTTAGTGAGTCTACCCAGTAAAAATAGTGCAAGAAAATAATAATAATAAAAAAAATAGGCTCCAGTTCCTTAAAGGAAAGGCTGCTGGGGCAGAGGATATCCAGATGCTTCTAGTGATGGCTAGTATAGACTAGTATGGCCAGTCTGGAGAAAAGAAGGACTAAGGCTGACATGATAGCAGTATTCCTGTATTTAAGGGGCTGCCATAAGGAAGAGTGGGGGTCAACTTATTTTACAAAGCACCAGAAGGCAAAATAAGAAACAATGGATGGAAACTAATCAAAGAGAGAAGCAACCTGGAATTAAGAAGAAACTTCCTAACAGTGAGGACAATTAACCAGTGGAATGACTCACCTTCAAAAGTTGTGGATGCTTCATCACTGGAGTTTTTAAAGAAGAGACTGGACAGCCATTGGTCTGAAATGGTATAGGGAATCCTATATCATATAGGGGGTTGGACTAGAAGACCTCCAAAGTCCCTTCCATCTCTATTCTAATTGATTGAATGGGACTTCAAAATCAATATCTTATGCCCTTTGGGCATTTTCTCAAAACCAAAAATATTTCTTTGCAAAATATTGTTACTGGTAGTCTTTGATTTAACAACTGTACATGAGCCATCAATTTCAATCAGAAGTCATGATTGTCATAATGTGGATCACCACAGGATCACATCCAATTTTACAATCTTTTTTGCAGCAGTCCTTAAGCTAAAGTGATGGTCATTAAGCAAACCTATTTTTCACGAAGGAAAAATGGTTGTTTTTGTTTTTGCCAGAAACTAGAAGTAAGTACCAGGAAAAATGTGATAAAATGTGATCCGGTAGCTGAGGATTCTGCAAATAGCCATAAGTGTTGACCAGTTGCCGAGTCCCCAAAATACAGTCACCCAGTTAAAAATGTGTGAATCAGTATGATCTCTGTGTTGGGAGCTGATCAACTCTGTTAATTTAAGCGTATTCTTTTCTGCTATAGTTGAATATGGTGCAGTATTTTCTAAAAAGCTTTTGAGCATTAGAAAACTAAACGTGATTCAGTAGACCTCCACTGTATTTATTTTTTTATTTTATTTAGCTTAAAGGCTACTTAGCTCCACCACAGTTCTGTTTCTACTTTGCTAGGTGCTCAGATAGTTCAGAAAGTCCAGTTTGATATAACCCAGATAATTTCTTTAAAAAGTTCAGTGTAACTTATTTCAGGATTGTTTAATATGTTTTATAGAATCAAGACTGCATCATGTTATGTTGTAAAACATCATAAAACAGGTGCCTGCTTTTACATCAGCAATTTCTAATATCACATCTGGATATTTTTAATTACAGTTATTTGCCAGTGCTATTTGTTAACAGAGATCACTGCAGCGAGTAATTTACAGTCTGCTTGCCCTTTCTGGGCAATGATGTATAGTTCATCATAATTTTGATTGCTCATAAATATAGAACAACATCAAATATATATATATATATATATATATATATATATATATATATATATATGCTGTTCAGCTTCCTTCGGTTATTATCCCACGTCATTGTAGTGCTTTCAAAGTTGTAGCAACGTTTCAGCAGAATCTCATATTGTCTGTGTGTTTCAAATTAAAAAATATGAAACTTTTTACAGATAGAAAGGTAGATAGATAAATTTTAATCAGCAGGAGCCTGTTGTCATCCATGTTTAATGCTGCATTAGGGACTGAATCATTGAAATGTGGCTTGTAAAAGGAAAGTAGATGGAAAGTAATAATGTAAATAATGCTTTCAAGCAGAACCAGAAGAATAATACAAGGAATGTTTCTTTTAGATTACATTTTTTTAACCTTGCTGAAAATTAGATGGATGAAGAAAGATGTTTTCTTTCCAGGAAAAAAAAATACTTTATTGTTAAAGAAGTCCTCTGGAAATAATTAAAAGTGTTTAATCAGGCTGCCACAAGAGGTCTCTACTTCTTTTTGCAAAAAAAAAAAAAAAAAAAAAGGACTGTAGTTTAAAAATGTTGTCCCACCTGAGGTTGCCCATAAATTTGGAGGAGGGAAAGGAAGAGAGGGAGGGAGGGAGGGAGGGAGGGAGGGAGGGAGGGAAGGAAGGAAGGAAGGAAGGAAGGAAGGAAGGAAGGAAGGAAGGA
>BLBF01000041.1:26061600-26073384 GCA_015471245.1 Laticauda colubrina
GAAGGAAGGAAGGAAGGAAGGAAGGAAGGAAGGAAGGAAGGAAGGAAAAAAGTAGGGAGGGAGGGAGGGAGAGAAAAGTATTCAAAGGTATTTTTTTTTCCCAAAAGGCAACTGGACTTTCTCGTTTTTCTTTGAAGACATTTCACTGCTCATTCAAGAAGCTTCTTCAGCTCTGATTGAATGGTAAGGAATGGAAGGATTTATTCTCCTTGCAGACAGCTGGTTATTTGCATTCTTTTAGAGGGTTGTTTCCCCAATGTAAACTGAAGTGCAAATGGTTCCTGTTGTCTGCAATTTTTCTGGAAATCCATTCATACTCCAGCACCATTCAAAGGAAGTTATAAGAGTAATAGGTAACTTATGGAGGTTGGGACAGAATTTAGCATGTGTATGATTCAATGAGAAGGGCTGGCATCTTCTGTCAGATATTCCCCCTTTCTTCCAATATTTCTCCACTTGTAATCTTTGCCTCTAAGGTTTATTAGAGTTTCTTTCACTCTTTTCCTGTTTCAGATTAAAGAATGTGGGACAAAAGCTTCAAGTTTGGACGTCACTGAAGTAAAATCCACAATATTCCTCAGTATTCATTTCTTCAGAATTTTGTGTGGGTGTCTGTATATAGGATAAGGACTCAGACCAACCAGTACAGCTTTAGTTTAGTTCATTTCAATTGTGCAAGTTTCATTTATTTTGAGTATCAAAAACAGTATTGGATGCAGATTAAAATATTTTCTTCCATTTGTAATTTTTTTTAGGAAAAAAAACTAGGCTACCACCTAGTATTCACAAGTAGTCATTTTTAAAAGCAAGCAAACAAAAATTCTATAATATGCACAATATTGCACAGTACATTTGACTATAACTTATTGTAAAACTTCAAGTGATGTACACGTTAAATTAAAATGATATTTATTTATTTGATTTGTCAATCACTTACAAGATAATAGGTATAAGTATATATATAGTTATGAATAATGCTTTGAACTGATAAGTTAGAATCTTCTTTTATAAATAATCAGTCATTGTCAGATTGTGTTTGGACTGGTCATTGATAAAACTCAACTTTAATTCAATGCTGCAAAGGATTTGCAAATCCTTTTGGTTTCCTCAGCCACCACAGAAATTCCCATATGTACAGCACATAGAAGAAAGCTGTCAACACTCTCTAGTGTTTTTCTCTAGTTTTGTCATTCTCCATTTTAAAAACACAGCTGTTATTTAAAGCTTTAAAAATTAATATGTGTGTACCTCTTTCTTCAGAGTCCTACAAATGTTCATTGAAGCTGAAAGTTTTCTCGAAGCAAAAATTCCTTCCTTTTAGGAAAGGTATGTTATTTTCAATGATCAATATTGCATTGATTTTTCAGGTCTAGATTTTGCTTTGATTATCTATGATTGCTTATCGTTATGTATGATGATCTATGATTACCTGCTTTCATTATCTATGAAGGGAAAAGGACAGATGGTCTGTGACTCTGCTAATTTCGTTTGATTGTTTTTAATGCATAGACTATGAAAATCTTCTCAGGAGATTGTGCAGCCCGGAAATTTAGTCTTTACAATTATTTAATTTTCCCCTCATATACATACGCATTTCCTTAAAATGAATGCTTACCTCTCTTCCCACATACAATATGCTGCTGTTTTGAGAAAAGAAAAATGGATATATTCATGCAAAAGAAACTGGTATGTGTGTGTGTGTGTGCATAATGTGCATTGTATTGAAAATAATATAACACAATGAAATAATGCCTTCATTCATATATGTACCCAAACTAATTTCAGTGCTTTGTATTCTCAGCTAAGATGTTTTTTTCTCTTCTCTTGATAATCTTTTCCTTTTGAAATGCTTAACATGTTTTTGTACTGATGGATTCTATTCTCTGGAATGCTTTTCAGTGATGAGATTAAAGAGGATAGTGAAGTTGAGTTGATTTTGCCTGGAAAGTTGTAGTGCTATTTTTTTCAATCATCATATTACCCTGGAAGGATCAAGAGAAAGTCCAAATCTAACAAGCAGCACGAAGATGTAGATATCAGAGGAAACAGTTCAGGAAAAAGGTTTTTCAATTGGAGGGTTTTAAATCATTTCTCTAAACCATCTTAAGTGCAAATCAGTTTGATATAGTAATTAAAACATCAGGGTAGAAATCAGAATACCAGGATTTCTTGTCCTAACTTAGAGACAAAGCCAAACTGGGCAACCTTGGACCACTCACTTTCTCTCAACCCTAAGAAGTAGGTAATGTTAAAACACTTCTGCACTGATTTCTGGTCACTACCTTGACAAGACCTTGTAAGTCAAAGTGTATCTGTGGGCTGAATGCAATTGTGTGCTTGCTTTTAGTGCTTCCCACATCATACCTGTAATGGAAAGGAGTGCATAAATTACAGTGGCAGACTGTCTACTGGCTGTATGTTGTATGTTGAATTTCCCACAGTTCTCTGGATATTGCTAGCCCCATGAAAGTATCTTATTGTGAGTCTCAAAAGTAAGGTGATTGGTGGACTTCTGGTTTGCAGGGCTTTGGTGGCAGCAGGAATCCACGATCGTGCGCGGTTTCTGCTTCTGCTTGCCGCTGGAGTGCCCTGAGCCAGCCGGCTTCAGGGCGAAAGCCACCCCATAGAAGTGGCTGAAGATAGGGGAGACCCAGGAGGGTTTGAGAGGAGCCACATCTCCTCTCCCCAGCTGGCTTAACTCCCTTTTCCGAGGGTGGTAAGAGCGGTGGCCAGAAATTGCTGCCACAAAGAAGCACTCATCCGGAAAAGAATGTGCAGGAGGAAGCTAAGAGGTGAAAGTTTTGGCTGACCAGGATAAGAAGCAACATTAAAGATTTCCTGGAATTTAAATTTAAAAAAAAGATACATCACTCCCAAAGAAGATCTAGAGGCAGCGAATGAAAGTGAAAAGGGAAAGCTTGTTTTTTCTCACTTTCCTTTCTTACAGTGACAGCAGATGAATGAGAAATCGGAAAAACACACTTTGGCACCAGCAGGTAATTAAACTGGAAAATTAAAGTCAAGGGGACAATAAAGATTTATGATCACTGAAAAAAATTTTTTTTTCTTTGCTGTAAGTGGGAAGGGAGAGGACAAGAATAAGAGTAAGGGGCCTGTCACATAGGCCGTTGGATGCAAAACGTATGTAAAAAGGACACAGCGGATGAGAAAATGTTCAATCCGTTGTTATCCGCTCTCAAAAGTGCCCCGAATTTGCATAAGCAGAGCGGACAACAACGGAAAGGAACGGACGGAGGGAGGATGTAGCCAGGATGTAAAGCGGATGCTCCACGGAAGCCTAGCGGACGGAAGCAGATGGAAGCAGATGGAAGCAGATGGCACATCCGCAGGGCTTCCGGGGGAGCACAGCGAAGCGGATGCACAGTGGAGGGAGCGGATGCAGAGCAGATGCCGAGTGGATACAATGGATGCAGACCGGAAGCCTATCGGATGCCTATCGGATGCCTATCGGATGCCTATCGGACGCAAGCGTTCACTGCGCATGCGGGGAGGATGCATTGCATCAGCCCCGCAGATATAAAGGGATGCAGCTCGCAAGCAGGTCACCATTCAGAGGAAAGACCTGCTGCCAGACACATCTCCAGCCAACAACCATGGGGAAGAAGAGGAAGCCTGTGCCATCTGCTACCAGCCCTGTCAAGAAGGACAGGGCCGCCATCCCACTCCCTGGCCCTGACTCTGCTTCTGCTGGGGCTTCTGCTGCTCGGGCTGACTCTTCTGGTGGTGGGGCTTCTGCTGGTGCTAACTCTGCTGGCGCCGCTCCTGGTGCTGATGCTTCTGCTGGTGCTTACTCTGCTGGTGCTGCTCCTAGTGCTGGTGCTTCTGCTCGTGCTTACTCTGCTGGTACTGCTCCTGGTCCTGCTGGTCCTGCTGGTCCTGCTGGTCTTCCTGGTCCTGCTGGTGCTCCTGGTCCTGTTGGTCCTGCTGGTGCTGCTGGTGCTTACTCTGCTGCTGCTGATCCTGGTGCTGCTGGTGCTGCTGGTGCTCCTGGTGCTGCTGGTGCTGCTGGTGCTGCTGGTCCTGCTTTTGCTGCTAATGTTTTTGCTGCTACTGTTGTTGCTGCTGTTGCTGGTGGTGATGTGGTGGAGCAGCCCCTACAACCTCGAAGCCCCTCTGATGAAGGCCCAGATGGCCCTGCTAGAGGGAGGAAGAGCCATACGCGAGAACAAGAATGGGAGAGGAGGCAATACTCCATCAAAGAGGAACATGAGGATGAGGTGCTCGAATGGCTGAGGGAGAACGAGTATCTTTGGTGGAAGGGACACAGGCTCTATCAAGACACCAAAAGGAAGCAGGCTGCTTGGAGAGAGAAGGCAGAAAGCCAGGGCTACACTTCGGAGGTCCTCCTCGGCTGGTGGAAGCACATGCACACTTGGTACAGGAAGCTGCACCTAAAGAAATCTGGCCAGGCCACGGCCAAGCTGACGGACCGAGAGACCTACGTGATGGTCAAGTGCAGCTTCTTGAAGGGTGAGATCCACCACCAAGGAGCAGCCCCTCTGACAACCCTGTCTCTGAGGCAGCCCACAGAGAGTCAGTCCTCTTCTGGCCAAGGGTCAGCTCCTGTGTCCAGGCAGGTATCTGTGGAGCGTGCCACGATGGAGACCCTCTCGACAGCTGCACTCCCCATGGCAGAGTGTGTGGAGGATTCCCTGGCGCAGTGGGAGAAAGGAGACGGCACTTCCACCACAATCCTACCTGCATCCACCCCCAGCTCCACCTCCACAGAAAGCAGGCAGAGAGCCAGACTGGAGGGCCAGAGCCACACTGTCCTGCTGGAGATCAGGGGCACCATCAGAAGCAGCGTAGATCTCCTCTCTCAGCTGGTACACACCAACATCCAATCCTCCAACCGCAAGCCCTTCCTCAACTACATCAACCAGACCCTCCTGGACATGGCTGAATCACAGTATCAGGTGATCAAGGACAGGATCACCGGTCTTCTTCACAACCCTCCAGACCCAGCTGAACCTGCTCCCACACAGTCCAGGTCTGCTCCTCTACCCCAGGGATGTCACTGCCCTTCCAAGGCTTTCCACAGGCCCTCACCTACCAAGGCTACGGCTACCAAGAGCTCCAGCACCACAGGCAGCCCTTCCCTGTCCAGGCATAGGTTCATCATACGCCACCGGTGCCACTGATGCCACTGATGCTACCAATGCCACCGACACCACAGATGCCACCCACACCACATATGCCACCCACGCCACAGATGCTACCCACGCCTCACCTCGCTCAGCTGCAGACCAGACATCCCCACTACACTCCTCCTTCCTCCACCCCACAGCCAAGCCTGGCCTCAGAACATCTGTCATTGGTATAGGGGCTGACACTACATGTCCTGGAGGAAATGGCTCTCAGCATCACAGGACTGAGCCAGCTCTCTGAGAGCTTCTTCAACACACCATCCCCTGTTGTCCTCTTGGGGCCAGGCACCCCAATGTCACCTCAGACCAGCACTCCAGCAGCAGCCACCTCCAGAGCAAATGGACCCTTCACCCCTGAGACTATGGGCACGCCTCAGAGTGACTGAGAAGAGTGCCAGAGACTGGGTGGCTACCTGTTGACTTTATCTTTGCTTGGGACACTTGGGTCATTTTTCTTTTACAGCTTGATATTAATAAAGATTATCTTTGCTTCACACACTTGCTTCATTTATTTTATTAAATAAAGTCTTGTTGGAAACTTTTAGAAATGGTTTAAGCCTTTGCATGCTTGTGGGATCGGTAAGGATAGCTATGGGATGGGCAGGGATACCTTTGGCATGGGTAATAGCTGTGGGATGGGCAGAGATACCTTTGGGATGGGTAATAGCTGTGGGATGGGCAGGGGTACCTGTTGGATTGGTAATAGCTGTGGATGGGTTAGGATACCTGTGGGATGGGTAATAGCTGTGGGATAGATAAACCTCCAGTGCAAGCATACTGGGACTGTAATGGTCCACCCTCCCAGGTGCCACACCTTTGGCCCTTTATTATCAATAACAATGTCATCATTGTTATATAACAATGTCATCAATGTCCACACATTTCAACATAAACACAACTCTTTATTAAATGCCCTGTTCATTGTAGGGCCACTCAACATGCATGGCATAATCTCATCAGTGTGATGAGACAGGCTGAAGGAAGCATCCATTAAGCATCTATCATCCTGTCTTGCCACTCCACTGCTCCAGCTGGGGAGTTGCACCAGTGTTTCAGGAGGTTGCGCTGCTTCTTCCCTTCATGTGAAACTCTGTTGGGGCCTTGCACATCCACAGTGTCTATCAGGTTTCGCCCTTGCCTCCATTCACCAGGCTGCATGTCCCCATTGCTTTGTTGGAGGTCCACGAGCCTGTTCTGCAACACTGGGTAGCGGGTGTGCATGAGATTGTGCAGGATGCAGTAAGCTTCCACGATGTTCCTCACGGTGTCTGGGCAATGCTGCATGATGGTGAGTGGTACCTGGAACCTGTTGGCCAGGATGCCAAAGGCATTCTCCACCACCCGCCTTGCCCTGGACAGCCTGTAGTTGAAGATCCTCTCTTCACGGGTGAGGCATCTGGAAGTGTAGGGCTTCATGAGGTAGGTTCTGAGGGAGAAGGCGTCATCCCCCACGATGAAGTAGGGCACATCTTGTGTGTCGTTGGGCAGGGGGTCTGGATCTGGGAAGCCCATGATAAGGGTGCATTCCAGCCCTTCCTTGAGGTCACTGGCGTTGTATACCTGGGCATCTGAAAATGAGCCATTGCCTGAAGCATCGATGTACATGAACTTGTAGTCAGCATTGGCCATGGTGAAGAGGATAATGCTGAAGAAGCCCTTGTAGTTGTAATAAGTGGACCCTGACTTGGCTGGAGCCTTGCAGGTCCCGTTCTTGCCATCTATGGTTCCAACGGTGTGGGGGAAGTTCCACTTCTGATACCACTGCTCTGCAACTTTCTTCCAGCCTTTTTCAGTGGAGGGGCACTGGAGGAGCTCCTCCAGGTATTTTTTGATGATGGCCTGCACCACTTCTTTGACCACAATGCTGATGGTGTTGTGTGGCACCCTCCAGGCGTACTGCATGCTCCTGTATGTTGTCCCGGAGGCCAGGTGGTGCAGAGTCAGTGCCTTCTTGAGTCCAGGGTCCAGGCTGGGCCGGAAGTTGGTGTTTGCCTTGTTCAACCTGGGTCTCAGCCGCTCCACAACTTCATCAAACTTGGCTGGCGGCATCCTCATGAAGCTCTGGAATGCATTAGTGTCTTCGTTCCTCAGCTCCACCTTCAGCTTGTTGTACAGTCCGTACTCGGCTCTTCTCACGATCCATCTTTGGACCCAGACACTTCTTGGCCCCCTCCTTTTCTTCGCGTAGAGCAGGTGAAAGAGCCTGTAGATGGCTTCACACTGTTGTAGAACAATGGTGGCAACTAAAAGGAGTGTGTGACGATCCATGATGGAGATGACTGGATGCTGTGGAAGAGCAAGAGCCAGATGAAGGCTGAAGAGGTCTGCACAGCAGGGCTGCTGGACTGAGAGTGAGATCCAGGTGAGTTCCTCCCCCTTTTTATAGGAAATATAGGTTTTCCACTCGGTGGCCTTTTGCATCCTCTAGACATCCTGCAGACATCCTAAATATCCGAGATACGTCCCCTATGTGAATGTTTTTTCCATTTTAATGCTTTGTATGCGAGCTTCATCTGCTTTCATCCTTTCTCCGTCCATGCTACTAACGCTGCGTGTCTGTTCCGCATCCATTTCACTTCCTCCCTGTTTCCTTTTTCTGCTGGAGCGGATGCGAGTTGCGCGGTTGCGCAACTGATGCCTAGTGGATATAGCGGATGCGTAACGGATGACAACAGACGTCTAACAGATGTTCCCCATATGCGTTGCGGATGCAGAACGGACGCGTTGGATACATTTTCCGCTCAAAAAGTTTTGTGCAGCTCAAAACTTTTTGAGCGGATGAAATGTCAGTAGACGGATGCTGGACAGATAGAGAGGATGAAAAACGGACGCAGTGAGAACAGAACAGAAGCATCGCGTTAACCAATACTTGATGGCAAGTATTTATCTCCGTTTTACATCCTCTTTCCATCCGTTGGTGCTGTGTGACAGGGGCTTAAGATTTGGCTGGAGAAGACTGCCTGGAATCTAAAAGATTAAAACTAAATTGTAACAAGACTTCCAAAAGATACATTTTAATTGGAACTTTGTAACTGAACTGGAACCCCAGGAAGAGAAAGTGAAAAAAGAAGAAAGTTTTAAAACAAAACAGCTTGTGTGTATTTGGACTAATTAGTGACTTTGGGACTCTTGGAAAATATATTTGAAGGATTAAAAGCCTTTGGGTGGTTGTTTAAAAAATTTCTACAATGGCATCACTGGTGGATGAACTGAAAATGGAATTCAAAAAATATAAAGAAGAGGAACAAGAAGGGAAGGGCTCTTTTGGCTTCATCTTTCATTTTTTAAGAAATGGTGATTTCTGCCTATGAGAAACTTCAAGAACAAGAAGATTGGGACAAAGAAGAAGCCATCTTTAATGAACAAGTAACTTTAGCTGGGGAAGAAAGGGGAAATGGGGGAAAGAGAATGGAGAATTTAAGACCTAAAAAAAAACAATCAGAAAAGGGAAAAATAAGGTGAAAAGTAGATACAATGTTAGAAAGCAACAGAAAGGAGGAATACAGAAGAGGGAAATGAAGATGAAGAGACAAGGGGGTAAAAAGGGTAGAATGGAGAAGCAAGGGAGGAAGGAAGGGAAGAGAAGCTACAAAGGTTTTAAATAAGCAGTCAAAAAACAGGACTTATTTAGAGATAATGGGTAAAAATATAACTGAAAAAGAGATTCCATAAAAGTACATAAGACTGTATTGTTGTATTGGTATGAGAAATAATGTTAGAAAATTTGGAAAAACATATGATTATAAAATGGAATAAAATATTCAATGTAATTTAGTGAAAATCTCTTCTTTTTTGAACAAAATAAATGAAATGAAATATGAGAGAATTGATTTAAGAAGGAATGGGAATATTTTAATTACACAATATCTTAAAATAAAAGTGAAATGGGGGGAAGTAACTATTCAAAATTTATAAGTGTTCCCATAGAAGCATGATATTTATTTGAAAAGGAATGTATAAAATGTTTAAGATTTAAATGAATATTAATTTTAAAAATAGAGTTCAATTGGTGTGGATTGTTGTTTTAATTATATTATATATTTACAATTTTTCTTTTTTTAAAATATAGTGTGTAGCTTCAAAATGTACTTAGTAGAATCTGAATGAAAGTTATGTGTTATTTTAAGTGTTAAATTTAAGGGGAAGATATAAAGGTGCCATACTCCAATCAGTTATTACAGGAGAAATTTTGTGTTAATGAGAAAAGATAATAGACAGCTGAAACAGGACACACAAAGGATGTGACTATAATGATTTAAATTGAGATGAAATAAATAAAATAGAATTAAGAGAGTGAAAAGAGGGGAGAAGCTATATAGAAAATGTCGAATGGTAATAAGATATGGAATAGTATATAAAAGTAAATATGAATTTGAATTTATGTCTCTACGAAGAGATGTAACCCGGGATCAAGCTGCTTTCAAAAAACATGTTTTATATTTTTATGTTCTGTGCTTTGTTTGTATCTGTTTGTCTTTTAAAAATCAATAATTTTTTTGGAAAAAAAAAGGGGGGGATTGGTGAAAAAGGTGAAAGAAAAAAAATCAGAAAAGCTAAGTATCTGCATCTGTACAGAGATTTTCACTCATCCAGGTCATGGTTGTCCCAAATGTGCTTTTTCAAGAGACAATTGGACTTCCTTGTTTTTCTTTGAAGATGTTTCATTTGTCATCCAAGAAGCTTCTTCAGCTCTTTTCAGAAAAACAAAGGAAGAAAAACAAGGAAGTCCAGTACTTTCTTGTTTTTCTTTGATGATATTTCGCTTCTCATCCAAGAAGTGAAACGTCTTCAAAGAAAAACAAGAAAGTCCTGTTGTCTCTTGAAAAAGCACCTTTGGGATAAGTATCTGGATATTGTTTGTGGTAATTTAAAACCACAATATCTGAGGGTCAACAGAAATATACCAGGCAATGTAAGAAAGAGTCAAAATGAGTTCAAGATAAGGCCAACATGATTGTTCAATAAGTAACCAGGAAGCTGAAAAAGCTAAGAAATCTTCCTCTGGGGAATGAAAAAGGTTTTATTGAAAAGAACAAAAAGAAGCAGACCCTGGCAGGGGGGGAAAAAAAAAGGGATAATAAGGAATATCAGGGGAAAGAGGGGGATCTTGAGAAACATAAGGAAGAAATATTAAGGAAAAAAAGTAGACCTTGTAAAAATATATAGTATTTAGAACAGAAAACCAGCCAGGGAAGCAGATGGGCCATTATACATTAAAGAAGTGAAAGGATGCTCAAAGGGATATAGAGACTGCAGAGAGATGAACAAAATCATTGCATCCATCTTTACTACTGAAGATATCTGACAGAAACCTGAGCCTCTATTGACTTTCCAAAGGGAAGAATCACAACTAAAGCAGTGCTAATCTTTATTATTGTTAGTCTTGCAATATAGTCTAGACAAGAAGCACATCCACACATACTAGCTCTATTCTAAGGTTATATTAACAGAATTTTGCAAGGCTAAAAAATTTACACTCCAGGAAACCTGGGAGGATACGTTCTGAGATATTTGCCATGTCTCTGTGGACTCAGCTGTCATTTGTCTGAACCTTGTTTGTAGTTCTTCCTCCTGTCTCTGAAGGCCATTCCCACATGCAATTTCAATTATAGTCTTTGGCCAGGCCAGAACTAAAGATATTTGAGAGACATCTAAGTATGAAATTAGAGTTCTGATGAGATTCATTTCTTAGTTCTTAAAGAATTCAGAAGGGAAAGGCCAAACTTGCAGCAAAAATATGAAAATTGTCAGTTAAATCTGTGCCAGAGGATTGGATGGCAGCCAATGTGAAATTAATTTTTACAAAAGAGTCCAAAGGCGATACAGGAAATTACAGGCTGGTCCGTCAAGCAACTGTTCTGGGTAAACTGGTAGAAACGATAATTAAAGGGGAGACAATTGCTAAGCATATAACGGAATTGGATTTGATGAAGGAAAAGGTAGAAGTAAATTTTGAAAACTTAATCCTGATTCACTAACCTTCTAGAGTTACTTGAGTAGATAAAAGTGTTTAAGTCAGCAATATATCCAAGACCTCTCAACAAACACTTTTGAGTAAATTTAGCAGTCATGTGATAAGATTATATTTTATGTATTACTTATAGGTTTCAAACAAACAGAAAACAAATAATAAATATAAATGAGCAGTCTTCTTAATTCAAGAAAGTAAAAAAGTGAAGTCCCTCAAGCGTTCATGTTGGTAATGATACTTTTTAATACATTTCTAATGTTCTTGACTTACAAATTTGTTAAATATATCAAAATATTCATGGTGGGGAAAACCAAAAATGTGTAAAAAGAGCTCAAACCTCCCTCCTCTTTAAATGAGATAAATGATTAATCGGATATAAAATATGATTCAGTTGAATTGTAAAATGTCTTACATAAGTGAAAAATCACATAATTTGATATAAACACTGTTTGGGGATCTGCTTTGTTTGTAACTACCCCAGAAAAAGAATTTGAGAGTTTAGCAGCTAGTCTAGCAAAGATGATGTGAAAGTGTAGAAAAAGAAATGAAATTAAAACTTCCATAATTACAGTATCTTTACACAATCCCTATTTGTCTGTCATCATCATCATCATCATCATCATCATCATCATCATCATCATCATC
>BLBF01000041.1:26080525-26096263 GCA_015471245.1 Laticauda colubrina
CTTCCTTCCTTCCTTCCTTCCTTCCTTCCTTCCTTCCTTCCTTCCTTTCTTCCTTCCAATACTTTTCAGCCAGGGTCAGTGTGATACTGCACTGCAACATCTTCAGATTTCCTAAATGTTCTCTTATCTTGAGACAGTATTTCTTTTCATTTTCAGAGTCCATTCAGATTTATTTTGATGTTACCTATGAAAAAATGAACACTGTGGATAGTATCATTTTGTAGCTGTAAATCTCTTCATCATGATGTACAGGGGTGGGATACGACAGGGTTAACTTCCGGTTTTGGATTTATGAGCTTCCATGTACTCTGTGAGCCACGCACCTGTAAATTGTCATCAGTATGCTGTGTGCAGAGATGCAGCCTTTGAAACAGCCCTCTTTTCCAGCTTTTTTAACTGCAACTGTGGCTTGTTCAGCAGCTGAAGTTGAAAAATCAAGAAATAAAGATCAAGTAACAGCCCAGGTGGGTGGGTGGGCAAAAACATTAGCAGACAAATAACTGGTTCTATGTCTGCTGCTCTTCAGAGCTACCGGTTCTACAGAGGTGGACAGAACCAGTAGAAACCCACCCCTGATGATGTAGATTCCATGACTGCCCATCTAACTTTCAAAGCTAAAGAAATCTATGGAAAGTGTTTTCTTCTGTTGTTCCCTTTTGTAATTTAACTATGGTGTAGACCAAGGCTCTTCAAATTTGGCAAGTTTAAGACTTGTGGACTTAAATTCCCAGAATTCTTGAGCTAACATGACTGGAGGAGGAATTCTAAGACTTGAAATCCAAAAGTCTTAAAGCTGTCAAGTTTGAAGACCCCTGGTGTAAACAGTTAGATAAGTTGTAGGAAAAAGCATTATAATAAATATAAACACACACAAACTCTGGCCCATGATATTTTCACACTACATTCCTTGGAGAATTTCACTAAAATGTCCTTAGCCAACTATTTCATTTTCTATTAAATTGAAAATATTTAACATGCATCTCTCTCTCTCTCTCTCTCTCTCTCTCTCTCTCTCTCTCTCTCTCTCTCTCTCTCTCTCTCTCTCTCTCTCTCTCTCACACACACACACACACACACACACACACACACACACAGTCACTCCCACAAACACACAAACTATTTGGACAGTCTTTCCTTTGTTTATCAGGGGGAGAACTCTCATGTTTCATATGTACAAGAAAGATTGGTATGGTCAGTTCTGTTGACCTTTCCTTCTTCACTAGAATTTGAAACACGAAATCATGGTTTATCAAGTGATGTTATATTCATCATAGCTGTTTGTTCACTTAGTGGCACTGTAGACATCACCAGACAACTTTCCAATCCATAATTCAAGATAATATCTTCATTTCCTAGACAACAAAGGGAAAGTTTTCATTATCAACACACAACTTTAACTTTTAACTCTGGCACATGTTTGTGATTTCTAAATCCTAGCTAACATCTGGAACCTTTGGAGATTAAATCTTCCCCAGGCTGTTTGTTTGAAGACTTGCCATGATTGAGTCTACCCTTAAGCAAATGAAAATCACATGGAATATATAATAGAATCCCCCAAATATAGCAGCATATTTAAAAACACACAAACATTGCAGGTTCAGTTTCTAACAATAAAAATACAGGTAATCCTTTACTTATGGTGATAATTGAGCTCATAGATGACTTCTGGTTTTTCTTCTTAGACAACTTGGTCTTTGGGTTAATAAGATATTTCGGGGAGGGGGTTAGTTGGTTTAGTGCTATAATAATACTGTGTGATTGTGATAGTCTATAGTATTAGTATCATAACTAGAGTCTATGAAGATTCTCAGTCATCCAGGTCATGGTTGTCTCAAAGATAGTTTTTCAAATGGCAACTAGATTATGTGGAAGAAGAAGATGTTTCACTTCTCATCCAAGAAGCTTGATCAGTTCTGGCTGGATGATCATGTGAGTGTGTGTGTAAGGATTAGTTCTGACAGTTCACACTCATCTGCACACTGATTCAGGTGATCCTGAGAGCACAGATAAATCCTCAAGTAGCCTTAATGGCTTTCAGAGAGAATGACCAGATCATCATCATCATCATCATCTTTTAATGATTCCATGATCCCTTGCAGGGTGGAGTCTGGGCAGCTGAATGGAGATAGCAGAATGTTTATTGGATGTATGCCTTTCCTGTCACCAATGCAGAGTTTTGTTCAGCAGATATATTCTCATTGTGCCATAGGGAGAAATGTTTCTATCTAGGATCGAACTCACAACCTCCTGATTGTGAGGTGAAAGCTCTACCTCTATGCCACCACACCACTCCAGAATGCGGATGACCAGGTGATTGCAAAGAAATATATATCTTTCAGGTACCTTTTGAAAAAGCACATTTAAAATAGCATGGCCAATTTTAGCATTAGTATTATTAGTATTCTACAGTAGGGAACTACTAAGAAAAAACCACCATCAACACCAGTTACTATATATTTGATGTGTATGCTCACCAATTATTATCTCAATTATCATAAGTAGAGGATTACCTGTATTTTTGTTAGGAACTAAATCTGCAATGTTTGTGTGTTTTTAAATATGCCGTTATATTTGGGGGATTCTATTACAGAATCTCCCAAATATAACAGCATATGGTGAAGTAGTGAAGTTACTGAAGTTACTGAATACAATAGGATCAAACCCACACTCACATGCACTGGCGATATTAACTAGCCAGGTATTGAAATATCTCAAGCAAATAACCAACCTCAGAGAGCACCAAGGATTCCAGAATTCAACCCTGAGCTGCACATATTTACTACTATTGTAATAGCAATAGCCCTTAGACTTATGTACTTCTTTGTAGTGCTTTTACAGCCCTCTCTAAGCAGTTTACAGAATCAGCCTATTGACCCCAACAATCTGGGTCCTCATTTTAACTGACCTCAGAAGGATGGAAGGCTGAGTCAACCTTGAGCCCATGAGACCCAAACTGCCAAATTTCAGTCAGCCAGTAATCAGCAGAAATAGCCTGCAGTATTGCATTCTAACCACTGCACCATGGCAGTTCTAATTGTAATGAGGATCCTCTGTTGTAATCAGGATTGTGCTACTGATTCTGGAAATAAATAAAAAAAAAAGTTGGAGGCTATTAAAAGCTTTTCGAAGAGGAGATGACTCAATAAAGTAATGAAATTGGGGAAAAAACCTAACTACTTTCATTTGTCTTCTCCAAATTCACCATGAACCTGATTAAGTCCAAAAACAAAACCCCTACCCAACTGTAGAATGCCCTGCTGTAATATTCCCAGATAGAAACTTAGAATCAGGAGATCTGTCTGGCAGAACATCAGACACAAGAGTTCTGATATTAAGAAAGAGAGAAGGATTGAGTCGTGTGTCTTCAAATTTCAATTACAGGGGAGTAGCAGTGAGGAGAGGGTAATGTCTCTACTTCCACTTGTGACTATTCCAGGGACATCTGGCTGGCAACTGTGAGAAACAAAAATGTTAGTCGAAGATATGTTTTGGCCTGATTCAGCTGGGCTTCTGTTCTTTTGAAAGCATGGAAGTGATATTATTACTAAATTCTGCTGGAGTTTAGCCACTTGTGAAGCAGTATTTTTCTTTTTGTGCTTCAGGGGAAAATACAACACACGAATATCCAAATTGTTTAGAAAAGACTCATTATAGAAGTTTTACTGAGGTGCTCTATTCAATTTCTTTTCAAAATAAAAACTGTTATTCATTAGCAGAAAACTGAAACTGTTATTGAAACTGTTATTCAAAATCTTTAATTTTGGCTTTTGGACTGCTAGGATTTCTGCATGATCTTTTTTTTTTTTTTTTTTTGCATGGTTAGTTACCTCTGGAATGACATATTATGTGCTGCTCAGGCAATTTAAAGGAAAGAAAACTCTGAATTATATGTGATACAATTATTCAATATATACCGATGGTATAAAGAAATTATCTTTGTTATACACAATAGTCTAACAGCAAGCACCCTATTTCTGACTCACACAATGAAGAGCTAGTCAAGATGGAAAGGAAAGTAGCAAAAAGAAAACAGTATTAAAATATTTTAAGAAGGAGTAGTATATGTTCATTTAATCACAAATGGAATGAAACAAACTTGAAATGAGAAAGAGAGAAAAAAGCAACATTATAAACAGATCTGAAGATATTTCCATCCTAATCTAACTACACTTATCTGGAAATCTATTCATAAACTACACAGTAGGTTATATAATGTATACAACTATACAAGCCACAAGAAACAATAAGACAATGCTATTAACATAGGAACTGAATCCTAAGCCTAATCTTGCACCCTATCTACATAAATGGCACCATCACAGATCTCAATAAATACTTGTACAAACTTCAGGAACGGCCTGAGTTTCCTTCTGAAAATCAAGAAAGTTCATGAGGCATCTGGAGCAGCAGGGGTGGGCTTCAATTTTTTTAGCAAGGGGCTCTCTGCCCAAATGACTGGCTGGGTGGGCACAGCTGGGTGGTCATGTGACTGGGTGAGTGTCGTCAACTTGACGTTGCTTCTTTGCTCTAATTACCTAAAGAAGATATATACGAAAAAGTTGTTTATTATTTCGTGCATTTAATATTTAAATAAAAGACTGGGTGAAACCAGGTTTAATAGCTGTGAGAAGGATCTTGGAGTCTTGGTGGAGTTTCTGGTGAATTACGTGACTCTTATTATTTGGGAATTAACCCCCTCAGAGGCTAGTGGCTATGTTATCTGATTTTCTCAATGCTCTCCCTTGCAAATCTGAGTAGATTGTTTATTTGCTTGCAACACTTTTACGAGATGTGAAATGCTCTTAGCTGAACGCCCAGAAATTCAATTAAGCCTATTAGGAGCTTTCCCTTGCTGCTTGTTTTTCTGAGGTTATTGGGGGCTGTCCAATCTTCTCAAAGTCTTAGCTAGGGGCTCTCCTGAGCCCCTGTGAGCCCCCAGCAGCCCACCCTTGTGGAGCAGGATGATGGAAATAGTGGTGGGATTCCACATTTTTTCCTACCATTTCTATGAGAGAGCACTTTGCACATGCACATGAGCTTTGCATGTGCGCTTCACGCACAGCACTAGGGAAAAGACAAGTGTGGTTGGGCAGGGCCAGCCAGAGGTGGTATTTGTTGGTTCTCCAAACTACTCAAAATTTCTGCAACTGGTATGCCAGAACCAGTCCGAACTGGGTGAATACTACCTCTGGATGGAAGGCATTCAACCTCCTTGCAAAAGGAGCAACACGACAGATCTCTAGGGCAACCAGAAAATAATCTTACCATGACAGGAGAGTAATGGCAATTTTCCTCAACTCTATACCACTTCGTCATTGCCTCAACAAATCATCTGGCATACAATGCAAAGTTTCAAGCCTTTGTTGGTAGATCAGACCAGATCCATAGTTGTCATAGTGACTATAAACCTCTGAACTCCCTCACAGTCCATCCTCAGAGAAAACAAGTTGACCACAAATTGGTCAAGTTGACCACAGGACCACAAATTGAGGGACATCACTACCAGTCTAGCCATAAAATTCAGAATCTGAGAAAGGAATGGTGTGATACAACAGGAAGGATAATATGAAAAGAAAAATTCCATCTGATTGCTAGAGCCCAGTTTAACAAACAGGATCTCATATCCAGAAATCTATGGAATAATAATTATGAGCTATGGTGGCACAATGGTTAGAATGCAGTATTGCAGGCTAACTCTGTCCATAGCAGGTAGAATCTGCTGGCATTTATAAACTGCTCAGAGAGTGCTATGAAGCACTATGGACCAGTATATGAGCCTAAGTGCTACTCTATTGCTGTTGCTTTAATCCCTCTACACACCATCAGAGAATCCCAGATGCCTGTAGCTACTCCCTTATCACAGTTTGGACTTACTGCTGATACCACACTCAAAAATCCAGGCAAGCACATTTCCAAGTCCAGCTATATCCACTCCTCCAAGCTATGTAATGGAATTTGTAGATTACCTCAGGGGACAAGGGGAAGAGATGCTACCGAAAAATAATCAGACAAGAGGAGAGCTCCCAGTGGCTCAATGGTTAGAAAAAGAAACTTAAGAAAGAACCGTTATGGGACAAGCAGTTAAAAATGGTGATGGAAACTTTGCATTTTCTGACTTT
Organism: Laticauda colubrina; assembly: GCA_015471245.1. NCBI lineage: Eukaryota > Metazoa > Chordata > Lepidosauria > Squamata > Elapidae > Laticauda > Laticauda colubrina. Next base: position 26,086,645 of record BLBF01000041.1, read on the forward strand.
TATTTTATTTATTAAACAAATGTATATGGTCATTCAACTAATACAACTGACTCCAAGTGACTTACAATAATAAAAACTTAAAAGACTAGCAAGATTCCATTAATACAGTCTTGCAACAAAGTAGAATTAGAGAAGTTCACTGAAGATGGGCTCCATCACAAGTTTGAAAGCTCAGGAGATAAAACCTTCTGGTCCTGGTGACTGACCTTGATTGGACTTGCAACATGATTCTGGGACATGTATATTTGTCTTCATTTGAAAGTAAAATTAGTTCATTAGTCATGTTTCTTGTTTGGTTTTCCTGGGAGGATTGATAATGTGTGCCCATCCATCTCTCAGTAATGCACACCCAGTCAACCTTCTTACCTGGGAATAGGATCTAGTATTCTGCAACAGTTACAACCGAGATCCCAGGTCTCTGAAGAGCAGGAAATGATGTCTGGACTATTGTTGCAGTATAAGATACTGGGGGCCATGTTTCCTGAGGGTGGCCTGCTTGCCATCAGAAGTTAAGAACCTCATTAGAGTTTTTTTAAGAAGAAACTGGACAGACACTTGTCTGAAATGATATAGGGTCTCCTATCTGAGCAGACAATTGGACTAGAAGATCTCCAAGGTCCTTCCAATTCTATTCTGACTTCTGACACTCTATGCCTTCCGCTATATCTCCCATACCTGAGCCATCTGAGACTATGGTAATATTCCAGTCTGCCCTGGACTTGCCCAGAAATATTTCCTTCCCCAAATTCATACTGGCCTCTCCACAGGCCACAGAGACCCATACACATCCTCTCCAGTTATCAACATCTCCATGGAGCCCTCTGGGTCCACTGCAATGAATTGTGAAAGTTGTAGCCCAAAATAATTGGAAGGCCCTAATTTATTTACCCTTGATTTCTATCATTCTGTCAAATTGTTAGGTAGATTCCACTAGGCTGTTGATTAATTCAGATACTTATATTCCTGTAGAACAATTTACAACATCCCTTTCTAAGCTCTTCTTGCTAACTTGCTAACCCGAAAGTTCGATGTGATTAAGAATTTTACCATATCAGAAACTGTGACTCCTGGACAACCATAAATGCATTTGGCAGAATATATTCTTTTTTCTTTTCAATTTCTGGTACCCTTCTTGTTTAAAATATTGGAATTCAGGAATATGCTTTGAAGTCTAAGATGTATTGGAGGCAGAAGCAAAGGCAATCTTTATCATGGTCTGAACTTAAAGAAACCCAGCACGTAGAATTCAGTCTCCATGAATATAGCAAATCTTAATTCAAAATGAACTAGTTCATAAGATTTTTAATGGACAGTGAAAGTTCAAGCACATTTTATGCCAATAAATAATATAAAAAGTGGTAGGATGGTAGAACAGCCTGCATAATAGATGTATGTTACCACAAGAAAGAAATTTGCTAGGTTCAAATAATGATGTAAAGTCATTTTTTTCTCTAAGTGAAGGATCAAATGGATGACTCATGGAAAGAGAACAAAAGCCACAAAGCAATTTATCTGAGTTGGACACAAGTGCTGAATAAAGTGTAAGCCTCAGCCTCATTGAACTGCATAAGAATGAAATATAAGAATACTGAGTGAAGTGCTGTAACTAACAAGAAACATATCAGCTTCAGAAAATCAAGTGGAGTCTCACCTCAGACAAGATATCCTGGTTGAGATTAAATAATAGTAGTGTGCTACCACAAAAGCCATGGGTTGCTAAACTACAATTTAATGTAGTGTGAAAATTCAGTTCAGTTTATTGCATTTGAATGAAAGTCTGCCCAGTAAAATGAGGAAAAGGCAAAGATATGTCAGAGAGAAAAAAGTACTATTACACAATAATTGTGATTGGTAACCAAGTCTTTTGAGACAGTCTAAAGTTTTGAAAAAGCATTGAATAAAGAAGGCAATCAGTAAATCATGCATTTTTTCCAACAGGAGTTCATATTCAATACGGATTGTTAGAATTATGAGATATAGATCAATTTCTAGCTGGTCGATTTCATTTTGGCATGGATTCAGTCATAAGTTCATGAAACTCTGTAGAAATATGGTTAGGGTTAGAAAAATTAAAAAAAAAGAGAAAGTCTATATTTTCTTATGAATCTTTCCCTACTATGCTCCCACCTACTCCCAATTTGAGATAAGTAACGTGGTGCTCTCCAAATGCTTTGGGCCAATTTTCATGAGGCTAAGCTAGCATGACTAAGCTAACGGAACAGCAATCCAAAGCTACCAGAAGGATCAGTTTGCCTCTCCTTTCCTTAATGCACACATTGAATGAGCATTTTTTCCCCATAATAGATGTATTTTTGGACAGATATTGATCCAGGAATGGAATTGTAAAACCCAAATAATAAAATAGTTCTATACAATAGTCAGGACAGTGGTTCTCAAGCTGTGGTCTGTGGATGCCTGAGGGGCCTCAATGTCATCACAGGGAATCTGCAAAAGCTTGAAAAAAATACTATGATTTAAATCTTGAATTAAACCCTGGTCCATGGCTACAAAAGATATTTAAAGGAGAGTCCATGGTGAAGAAAAGGTTGGGAACCAGTGGTCTAGAAAATGTGAACTACATACTAGTGCTGGGAAAAGCTTCAGAAGTTCACGAACCTTTGAAAGTGCTTCATGATGCACTTTAGAATATAATACTTTATTGGCCAAGTGTGACTGGACACACAAGGAACTTGTCTTTGGTGCATATGATCTCAATGTACATAAAGAAAAAAAAATGCATTCATCAAGAATCGCAAGATACAACACTTAGTGATAGTCATTGGTTACTAATAAGAAATCAAATCATACTAGGAAACAAATAAAACTGTCAGGACTCCAACAAATCCACCCCCATTCAAATCATAAGTCTCTAACCACATCTCTCAGATAATATACCATTGATTTATTAGAAGTGGCCATGTTGGTATTAGCTGGATGTAGCCGATACTAAAATACATCATTAATTTCCCCCTTGATCTTGGTCTTCCCCCTACCCCCTGGATGTATATGCTCCAAGGGGACACATCCATAGCCAAGAGTCATCAAATGTTCTTCAATAATATTCTTGCACTCCAACAACTTTGGGCTGCCAGAGTGATTATCTAGGCACTTAAGGAATGCACTGTTTTCCCCACTCCCTTTTTCTGGCAGCTAAAAAGACCAAAAGAATATCTTTTTTAGTTGACAAAAACAATATAAATTGTAAAGACACAAGCAACATGGTTAAAGTCATAAGTAGGAAGAGATAGGTACGAGGAAGTGTTATTATAATTTAGCAGTAGAGGAATAATAGTAATATAGTTTTACTAAATAGTTTGACAATGTTGTGGGAATTAGTTGTTAGGCAGAGTGATGGCATTTAGGAAAAAAAACATCCTTGTGTCTAGCTGTTCTGGTATGCAGTGCCCTATAGCATCGTTTTTAGGGTAGAAGTTCAAACAATCTTTGTCCAGGATGTGAGGGGTCTGTAGATATTTTCACAGTTCTTTTTGAGTCATGCAGTTTACAGGTCCTCAATGGAAGGCAGATTGGTAATATTTTTTTTTTCCCTGCAGTTCTAATTATCTGTTGAAGTCTGTATCTGTCTCGTTTGGTTGCAGAACCAAACAGACCATTATAGGTCCCTCACTTCTAAGAACAAGCTTCACCCTGCTATGCAGCCTTCCTCAACGGATATGCTAATTAATAAGAAATTGCAAAGATTTATGAAGGTTTAGTTTTATGTTGAGTCTGAGTTTGAGGACTGAGTGAAATGGGCCTTTCAAATCTGATGTATCTTCTGTGACAAAAAAATGTATTCTCTGGTCCCAACCGCATGTTACTTCCATTGTTCTTTCTTTTCTGAATTAATCTTTTTTTCCTTCCATCTTCCTTCTCCTCAAAGTGACCGTTAATTTCTGGCTCCATACTAATTCCTTTCCATTGACTGTGATTCTCACAAGCTTTCTCTGTATTGATCAGATTAATGTCTGTTCTTGTTTCTCTGAGCCAACTTGTCAAAGAATATGTCTGAACATCTCTCTTCTTAGGGAAAAAAATATGTTCCATATGTATTGTTAAATGCAACATGAATTACGGAATTAATGTAATTTTTTTTTAAAAATGTTGCTTTTTGTGTAAATGCCATTTAATTGACCTATTCAAAAATAACCAGCAGATAATTTCACCTACAGCTTGTTTTTAATACCTCATTTGAAAGTTTGGTGAAAGGCCTAAAAATACCCATTTCCAAGTGCCTCTGATAAAACTTCATGAGTACAATGGCATTACGCAAAGAAGTAAAGAAAGGTAATAATTTAACAAAAGTCAAGGGACAAAATAATTTGTTTGACTTTAATTATATAATTCAGCCACAATCTTGAAAGCTACAGACAGCACATGCTGGGCAATAATGAAATCTAATAATGGGCTAGGCCATGTCTTAAATCACACATTGTAGAACTTGGGATGAAAAAGGTTGTCTTTCTGACAGCCCATCAAGGCAAGGAGTAACATACAACTAAACATTTAGCCGGAGATGCTTCATCTTCCAGGAGAATGACAATAAATGAACTGAATGGCATGGATGACTTTGATTAAATACAGATTTCTGATGCTGGTTTCTGGATAGTCATGTTTGGGATGATGACCTTTTCTTTTTCTTTTCCTCAGTTACATTTTGGGAATGAAAGTCACTGCGCCATTTGCGAAACTCCCTTGGAAAGGGAAGAATGGAGAATTTCACAAATGAAGCTTGAAGCAAGCCTTCCTTTTTGCAGCCACATACTGTACCAGCTGTCTCTCAGTTGTGCCTGACAGTTCTTGTAAAGAGGAGAGACACTACTAGATGTGGCTAAAGAAATCTCATTTGCAGAGGAGGTAGACTATTTTTGAAATATTTCTAAGAGCAGCTTCTTGGACAAATGTGAGGCAAAATAAGAAACAAGGATGAATATAATTTCAGTCTGCTTGACAGTATCTTCAGGTGGCTTTGATTCTATGTTATTCCATGGACAAGAAAAAAAGAGCTTTTATACTTTAGATGGAAAATTGAAAAGAACAAAATACATATTATAGAGATGGCAGTATTTCAGTACCAGGTGATTCCTATTCATCCCATTCCTCTGTAGTTGAGCTTTTGTGTATGTATATCAACTATATGGTCATACAAAATGCTAGGAGGAAAAAAAGCTTGTCAGATTAGAGAAGGTTATTAAAAGAGGGGAAACAAATATTAAGAAGCAACATAGGCCCTAGAACTGGGTCTTACTGCAATCCACAAGGAACAAGGGAACATCACTTTATATTATTCTATGATTACCCTACAATAATTCCCAGATCACTTTATTGCCAAAGAGTCAAGATGATACAGCAAGAAAATATGTCAAAGTTATGTATTGTTTATTTATTTGTTGAGATGTCTACTTAGTGTTCAGGAGTTAAGATGGTTTATCCGAAGATTTACTGATATTACTACTGAAAAGTTTGGTTTCACATCTTATTAAACAAATACTTAAAATTCAGAATGAATGATATGATCTAGCACAGTGGTGGCTAACCTTTTTGGGCTCCTGTGCCAAAAATTGTGTACATGCTTGCACACTCACACTCACATGCCATCACCCAGAAGGCAATGCGCACCCCCCATGCATGCATGCACAATCGCCATTGTATGCCTGGATATATATGAGTACACATGTGTGTATAGACATAGACACATAAACAAACAGGAGGCTAAAGTAATGTGTGAGTATTTTTATCACAATGATGAAAGTAAAGTTATCAAAAAAACATGCAGATACAAACTACCAAATCACCACAAAAAAAAATAATAATTATCCTTTGCAAAGAAAAAATAGAAATGAAAATGTATAGGTGACTCATTTGAAAGTAAAACACTCACTAGAATTCTTGGAACATAACTTGCCCTTTTCTTGGAATAAATACTATTAATCAGAGTTTTTGGATTAACTATTTCTGTTCCATTCTGCAAGGAGAGTGTTCTGACTGATTAACAAAAGTACAGTGTTCAGTTAAAAGAAAATACACACACACACACACACACACTCACCAGATGTGGAGGAATCTGAAAATAGTTCTGCTATAGATTTATGTGAGCTCCAACACAAGGAATCACACTCAGATCACAGCAAATTGAGGAAGTAGAAAGGTTTACTTATTTGGGTAGTGTAATTACCTGAAATGGAAATGAAGAGCTGGACATCAAATACTGTATTGGAAAAGTAGCAGCTGGGTTTCTTCAGAGCAGGGGTCCCCACACCCGGGGACATGGCCCATTCGAAACTGAGCCATGGAAGTGGTGGGTGAGTGCATGTATGTGTGCAGCTTTAGAGGAGGAATAAAATCTGATCCTTGTCATCTACATATCACTGAAACTTACATTCCACTTGCTTATTTCATGGTCATCTATGCCAGCAAGGCTTGGAAGGCACCAGCAAGTATCAACAACTTAGCGTCTTCCAATAAAGATGCCTCCATTAAATCTTAAAAATTTGCTATTTTGACTATATTACTAATGAAGAAGTGCTTCAAAAGAGAATAGAATAACAGAGTTGGAAGGAACCTTGGAGGTCTTCTAGTTTAAGCCCCTGTCACACTGCACCAACGGATGCAAAGAGGATGTAAAAAGGACAAAAAAGCTTGCCATCCGTTGGTTAACGTGATGTATCCGTTCTGTACTCACTGCCTCCGTTTTTCTTCCTCTCTATCCGTCCAGCATCCGTTTATGGACGTTTCATCCACTCAGAAAGTTTTGAGCTGCTCAAAACCTTTGCGCGGAAAATGTATCCAATTTGTCCGTTCTGCATACGCTACGCGTACGCTAGGCATCCGTTCTGCATCCGTCACACATCTGCTATATCCACTAGGTATCCGTTCTGCATCTGCGCAACTCGCATCCGCTCGGACGCAGGGAGGAAGCAGAACGGATGCGGAATGGATGCAGAACGGATGCCTAGCGGATGCAGCACGGAAGCAAAGCATTTAAAATGGAAAAAACGTTCACAGAGGAGACCTATCTCGGATATTAAGGATGTCTAGAGGATGCCTAGAGGATGCCTAGAGGATGCAAAGGGACACCTATACTGCCTATAAAAAGGGGGAGCAACTCACCTGCATCTCACTTTCAGCCCAGCAGCCCAGCTATGCAGACCTCTGCAGCCTTCATCTGACTCTTGCTCTTCCACAGCATCCAGTCATGTCAACCGTGGATCGTAACACAGTCCTTTTGGCAGCCACCATCCTTCTGCAACAGTGCGAAGCCATCTACAGGCTCTGTGAACTCTACTACGGGAAGAAAAAGAGGTGGCCAAGAAGCGTCTGGGTCCGAAGATGGATCAGGAGAAGAGCAGAGTACGGACTGTATAACAAGCTGATGGTGGAGCTGAGGAACGAAGACACTCATGCATTCCAGAACTTCATGAGGATGCCTCCAGCCATGTTTGACGAAGTTGTGCAGTGCCTGACACCCAGGTTGACCAAGGCAAACACCAACTTCCAGCCCAGCCTGGAACCTGGGCTCAAGGTGGCACTCACTCTGCGCCACCTGGCCTCAGGGACCACCTACAGGAGCATGTAGTATGGCTGGAGGGTCCCACACAACACCATCAGCATTGTGGTCAGAGAAGTGTTGCAGGCCATCATCGAAGAATACCTGGAGAAGCTCCTCCAGTGCCCCTCCACTGAAGAAGGATGGAAGAAAGTTGCAGAACAGTGGTTTCAGAGGTGGAACTTCCCACACACCATTGGAGCCATAGACGGCAACACGTGGCCTGCAAAGCTCTAGCCAAGTTGGGGTCCACTTATTTCAACTACAAGGGCTTCTTCAGCATCATCCTCTTCGCCATGGTCGATGCTGACTACAAGTTCATGTACATCGATGCTTCAGGCAATGGCTCATGTTCAGATGCCCAGGTATACAATGCCAGTGACCTCAAGGAGGGGCTGGAAGGCAACCTCATCATGGGCTTCCCAGATCCAGACCCCCTGCCCAACGACACACAAGATGTGCCCTACTTCATCATGGGGGATGACGCATTCTCCCTCAGAACCTACCTCATGAAGCCCTACACTTCCAGACTCCTCACCCGTAAAGAGAGGATCTTCAACTACAGGCTGTCCAGGGCAAGGCGGGTGGTGGAGAACGCCTTTGGCATCCTGGCCAACAGGTTCCAGGTATTTCTCACCACCATGCAGCATCGCCCAGAGACCGTGAGGAAGATCATGGAAGCTTGCTGCATCCTGCACAATCTCATGCACACCTGCTACCCAGTCTTGCAGAACAGGCTCGTGGACCTCCAACAAGGCAATAGGGACATGGAGCCTGGTGAATGGAGGCAAGGGCAAAACCTGATAGACACTGAGGATGGGCAAGGCCCCAACAGAGCCTCACGTGAAGGGAAGAAGCAGCGCAACCTCCTGAGACACTGGTGCATCTCCCCAGCTGGAGCAGTGGAGTAGCAATACAGGATGATAGATGATTAATGGGTGCTTCCTTCAGCCTGTCTCATCACAATGATGAGATTGGGCCATGTATGTTTGGTTGGCCTACAATTAACAGGGCATTTAAGAAAGAGTTGTGTTTGTGTTGACATGTGTGGATGATTATTACATTGTTATTGATAAAAAAGGGCCAGAGATGCTAACGCTGGAGGTTTATCTATCCCCACAGCTATTACCCATCCCAAAGGTATCCCTCCCCATCCCACTGCTATCTTAACCCATCCCACAAGCATGCAAAGGCTTAAATCAATTCTAAAATTTTCCACAAAGACTTTATTAAAAAAAAGAAATGACACAAGTGTGTGAATCAAAGATAAACTTTATTGAACAACAAGCTGTAAAAGAAAAATGACCCAAGTCATGTGTCCAAATAAAGTCCACACCCAGTCTCTGGCAGTCTTCACGGTCACTCGGATGTGTGCCCAGTCTCAGGGGTGAAGGGTCCAGGTGCTGTGGAGGTGGTTGCTGCTGCAGTGCTGGTCTGAAGCATCACTGGGGTGCCTGGCCCCGAGAGGACAACAGGTGACATTGTGTTGAGAAAGCTCTCGGACAGCTGGCTCAGACCCGTGATGCTGAGAGGTCCTTCCTCCATGCCATGGCGTGTCAGCCCCAGTACTGATGACAGATGTACTGAGGCCGGGCTTGGCTGTGGGGTGGAGGAAGGAGTAGTGTCGTGGGGCTGTCTAGTATGCAGCTGGGTGAGGACTGGCGTGGGTGGCACCACTGTCGTCGGTGGCATCATTGTCGTGGGTGGCATCGGTGGCATCAGTGGAACCGGTGGCAACAGTGTTGCCCGATGACTCTGTGCCTGGAATGGGAAGGGCTGCTGCCTGTGCTGCTGGACCTCCTGGTAGCCGTAGCCCTGGTAGGTGAGGGGCTGTGGGAAGCCTTGGAATGGGAGGGACATCACCTGGGGTGGAGAAGCAGACCTGGACTGGGTGGGAGAAAGTTCCTCTGGGTATGGAGGGTTGTGAAGCAGCTCCGTGATCCAGCTGGTACTGGGGTTCCTCCGTGTTCCTGAGGGTCTGGTTGACATAGGTGAGGAAGGGCTTGCAGTTGGAGGATGAGGAGTCAGTGTTAACCAGCTGAGAGAGGAGATCTATGCTGGTGCGGATGGTGT
>BLBF01000041.1:26107642-26136792 GCA_015471245.1 Laticauda colubrina
TGCTTTGAGTGCTGTGTAATTTAAGCAACCACAATGGCAGATTTATTATGTCTAATCAGACATCCCAGATTTTGTTAGACCTCTAAACAATAAAGTGAAATCTAGATTTCAAACTGTGAGATAAATGCAGATATTGGCAGGAAAATTAACAGATCTGAAGTTCTATAGTTATGAAAATGCAAATATAATTTGAATTCTGTGCATCAAATCCTTAACCTCACAGTAAACAACCATTCCTATTACAGTGATAGTCAGCCATGATGGCTCTTTGATCACATATGTTGTAGTTGTATTTTTCCTTTCCTAAGGAACCAGATATGCCACTATTGTTTCGAAAGAAGAAAGTCAACTGGACGTTTGAGGAATTGCATTAGTGTCATTGTTTAAATCTCTCTTTAACTTACAATAGGGTGTCAAACTCATGGCCCACAGGCTGGATGCATCACATGCTGACCACACCTGTTGTGGTCCATTAGCAGCCTGCCGAGACAACAGCAGAGTCGAATAGTGGGGAGGAACATGGGCCAGTCCGGGAGTCTGGGGAAAACTTGGATGAGGGTTCTGAGTCCGATACAGAGATGGGGCTAGGACCATCTGGGAGTTATGTTCTGACTCCAGAGCCTCTAGAATCTGACAACAGCAAGGCAGAGGAACAAGAGGAGCCTGTTCCCAGTGCGCACATGCAGAGAGCTGCCAGAAGGCAAGAACAGTTAAGACAAAAGGGGTGACTCGGGAGTAAGGCTTGGAGGTGATTGGTCCTCCCATAAGACAAAGGAGGAGCAAAGGGACAGAAACCTTTGCAGGAAGCAACTTTGTGGGTACTGTTCAGCTTGAAACCTGAAGCTCTGTGTTGAATTTGTACTCTGTTTTGCCTTGTATAACTAATTGGAAAGTTAGTTGTTGGCAGCATTTCAAGGAAGATAAAGGTGTGCACTTATTAGACTTATCCTGGAGGACTTTGGCAGGCTTCCATGGGACTATTTACAAACTGTTTGAATTTCATTATGGGCTGTGAATGACTAAAATTCACAGCCATTGAAATAAAGAAAAAAAGTGTTTTGGGACTAATGTGTATTCATCAGTGTCTAAATAAGCCTTGGTCAGAACAATGCCCACCTCCAGTTTAGTGAAGGGGAAAGAGTCATTATACATCATGTGACAACAACATGACACTGCGAGCTTGACACCCCTGACTTACAAAGTCAAGAAAAAAAATAAAGAAACGTTTAACTGAATGAAAGTGAATTACTTCAGAAATCCACTAGATTCCTCAAATTCCTCTCTGATTACAAACTGTCCCAATGTCCTCCACCCTCATCCTACATCTGAGCTACAGATATTCGCCTGAATAGAACTCACACAACACATGGCATCTGTGGGACTCTCTGTATAAATGAGGCATAGTATCCTTGCTTCAGTGTGACCGCGGGCTCCTGTATCAAACAATAGATCACATTGTGACTGACTCTAAGCTGAGGGTGTATAGTTGTAGAAAATCTGATTTTTTAAATATACAGTAAATGATACTGCACTTCAATGGTTAGATGGTTTAGATATTGATATCTGAGCACAGATGTTTTTAACAATTATCAGTATATTTTATTGGATTCTACCAATCTAGTTGAAATGTTAATTTACATAGCTATTCCATTTATTATATGCCATACACTAAATAAATATGTCCTTGAGGTTGTAGGTGATGTTATATGAAAATCAAGTACAATAGCGTAATTGGGCAGGTCTGATGAGGCTGGAAAAGACATGGATTTAATTTCACACTCAACCTGAAGGCTACTGGAAAATCCCTCCAGGCTCCACACTTTTTTCCTGGTTATCTCCTCTCAAAGAATTGTTATGAGCATAAAAAGAAGCAAAAACCACATCTTTATTAAGCAGTATAAGTGACATCACAATATTAACATCAAAATTCTGCTCTCATGGAATTATTACATTTTGCTTACAATATTTGTTTACAATATTGCAAAAGACACAAGTTTTGCAATATCTTGTTAATCCAACATTTAAAATATTCCATGGAGTATTGTATAGGTCTTCAGCCTAATTTATGCAAACTCTGAATTGTGCATTCTGCAGTTGAGATACTAACTGCTGTATTTGTTTTGAATTAATTTTCATGTAAATATGATATATTAGTGGATATTTTATTTTATTTTTTTGCTTGCAAACATTTCATTGTTCTTTTTATGGTCTTCCCAACACAATCCTAAACCAAACCACCATGACATATATACAATGTTAACTTTTCCAAAGGCATCTTTTGCTAAGTTAATCTTTTTATGAAACATATAATCGGCCTTCATTAGGAATTCATTGTTTTTAGGACTCCTGGATATAATCCAACTTTAATTTTAATTTTCTTCCCCAAACCCCAAAAATTTTAACCTTAGACTGTCTACTATTGACCTCACCCCTTTCCTAAGAGGTCTGTAGGGGGCGTGCATAAACGCACCAACGTGCCTACCATCCCTGTCCTATTGTTTCTTTTATTTTTCTTATATGTACCCATTTCATGTATTCATAACTATGTATATACTTACACCTATTATCTTGTAAGTGATTGACAAATCAAAATAAATAAAATAAATAAATTTACATGGAATTGAAAATAATACATATAATTTTCACTATGTGATCTTACCAAAAAGATTGAAAATTCTCTGCTTAAATAATATTCTTTAATAGAAGGCATATGCTAATGAAGGGAACTATGCAATGAAGGAAGATTCAGTCACAAATTAATTACTTGCTGCAGGTGTATAGAACTATTTAGGAAAAATTTATAAGTTATTTATATTCTAGCTGCTAGAGCCCTCCAAATGAACCTTTCATATCCCCAATGCTAGTTATTCCATAAAGAGTGCTTTACTTTACCATTCATCAGGTGGATTTTGACAAGGAACATATTGTGTATGAAGCCATAAAACTGAACTCAACCAATTCAATATCTAATCAACACATTTTGATTTTCTCATTTGCCTTCAGTCACATAACACTGGGATAGAAGAAAGATTGAGCTAAAGGCCCTGTCCCACTGCACTTACGGATGCAAAGAGGATGTAAAATGTTAAAAAAAGCTTGCCATCCATTGGAAAACGCTATGCATCCGTTGTGTACTCATTGCATACGTGTTTCATACGCTCTATCCCTTGAGCATCCGTCCACTGCGATTTCATCTGCACAAGAAGTTTTGAGCTGCACAAAACTTTGTGAATGGATGAACTTTCCACCGTGTATGATGTAAATCCATGACATACGAGCAACAAACGTTCTATGTCCGTTTATCATCCGTTAAACATCAGCTGTATCCTCTCTACATCCTCTAGGCATCCTCACAACTCATATCCGCTGCAGCTGAAAACGGAAAGAGGGAGGAAACAAAAGGTACATGGAATGTCTACACAGCGTTAGTAGCACGGAAATAGAAAGGATGCGCAGTGAATGGTTTGCATCCGATATACATCCGCGCGGCATCCCCTTTCTTTCCTTTAGGTGTACGTGATGTATCCGCCCCTTCCGCTATTTGTCCATTTCAAAATTCTCCCCCGGAACCCCTTCGAAAGTGTCATCTGCTTCCATCCACTTTCATCCACTAGGCTTCCTATGAACATCCGTTTAACATCCCCGCTACATACTACCCATGTCCGTTCTTTTCCATTCTTTTCCATTGTATTATGCAAATTTTTGCCACTTTTTGGAGCGGATGACAACAGATGGAGCCACCCCCGAATTTTTGCTCATCCACTGTGTCCTTTATACATATGTTTTGCGTCCGTCAGCCAGTGGAACCGGGCCTTAACAGTTAATTCAATAGATGACAGGTAGGAATTACTTTATTTAGAGGATTGATATGCTAAAATGGTAACATGGTGGAAACCATGATGGAACAGATCTTTAGACACACACACACTAATACACAAATTTGCACACCAGCTGTGACATAGTTCATGGATAATGACATCCTCATTTTAAATGATAAAGCTCAGGATCGTTAAAGTTGAGTTTTGCTTTGTGGCTTCAACAATGCAACCATAATTAGTGTTCTTGGTAACAATACAGAAATAATTCACCCTTCCTTTGGTTCTATCTATCAGTGTTGATGATATTTGTAAAGATCCGTTTTTCAAGATACATTCCCCACCATTCAGTCAGAAATGAAGAAGCTTCTTGGATGTGAAGCAAAACGTCTTCAAGAAAAAACAAAGAAAGTCCAGTTGTTTTTTGAAAAAGCATTTTTGAGACAACCATGATCTGGATAACTGAGAATCTCCATAGGCATTTGTAAAGGCACATTCCTTTTTCCAGGCATTTGTGAGCTGATTTTATATTATTTTATTTTTAATATATACTTTTATCTTTGGATTCTGGTATTTTGTCTTTATTTTTAAGTTTGTAATATTCTTTGAATCTTTTTAGAGCAGAAAGGTGAGGTTTAAATAAGTATTTTTTCAAACGTGGCAAGTTTAAGATGTGTGGACTTCAACTCCCATAGCTCACCAATCAGATGAGACTATGACAAAAATGAGATCTCACTCTTTGGCGGCATGAGCTCTTGATATTTATTACTGTAGGGTACAATAACAGAATCATGGAAGTCTTCTACTTTCCCTCTTCCTCTCTTATACCAAATATAGTATTTGACTTATAACAGTTCATTTAGTGACCGTTCAAAGTTAAAACAACATTGAAAAAGTGACATGACTATTTTTCACACTGTTGCAGCATCCTCATGGTTACATGGTCAAAATTCAGATTCTTGGCAACTGGCTCATATTTATGATGGTTTCAGTGTCCTGGAGTCATACAATCATCTTTTATGACCTTCTGACAGGCAAAGCCAATGGAGAAGCCAGAATCATTTAGCAACCATGTTACTAGCTTAAGCCCATGTCACACTGGCCAACGGATGCAAAAAGGACACAGCGGACGAGCAAAATGTTCCATCCATTGTTATCCGCTCTCAAAAGGGGCAAAAATTTGCATAACCAGAGCGGATAACACGGACGCGGGGAGGACGCAGGGCGGATGCAAAGCGGATGCGGAACAGAAGCCTAGCGGATGGGAGCGGATGGGAGTGGGTGGCACATCTGCAGGACATCCGGGAGGCCTCAGCGAAGCGGACGCAGAACGGATACAGCAGATGCAGAGCGGACGCCAAACAGATGAAGCGGATGCACAGCGGATGCACAGCGGATGCACAGTGGATGCACAGCGGAAGCCTAATGGATGCCTGGCGTTCACTGCGCATGCGGGGAGGATGCATTGCATCAGCCCTGCAGATATAACGGAAGCAGCTCGGAAGCAGATCGCCATTCAGAGGAAAGACCTGCTGCCGGACACATCGACTGCCTTGCCTGCCCTGCCTGCATGTCTCCCTGCCAGCCTTGCTGCGAGCCTTGCCACCAGCCTTGCTGCCAGCCTCCCTGCCAGCCTTGCTGCCAGCCTCCCTGCCAGCCTTGCTGCCAGCCGGTCTGCCTGCCAGCCTTTCTGCCTGCCTTCCTGCCAGCCTTGGTTCATGTCTGCCTGCCAGCCTTCCTGCCGGCCTTGGTTCATGTCTGCCTGCCAACCTTGGTGCCTGCCTGCCTGCCAGCATGCCTGCCAACCTTCCTGCAAGCCTTGGTGCCTGCCTCCCTGACAGCCTTCCTGCCAGCCTTCCTACCAGCCTTGGTGCCAGCCTTGGTGCCTGCCTTGGTGCCAGTCTCCCTGCAAGCCTTCCTGCCAGCCTTGGTCCCTGTCAGCCTCCCTGCCAGCCAGCAACCCCACAACCATGTGGAAGCACAGCAAGCCTCATCCATCTGCTGCCAGCCCTGGCAAGAGGGACAGGGCTATCATCCCACCCCCTGGCCCTCACTCTGGTTCTGCTGGGGCTTCTGCAGCACGGGCTCGCTCTTCTGGGGCTGGTGCTTCTGCTGCTTCTGCTTCTGGAGGAGCTGATGACAAGCACTCCAGCACCAGCCACCTCCACAACACCTGCACCTTTCACCCCTGAGACTGAGTGACCAAGAGGAGTGTCAGAGACTCATTTTTGTTTTATAGCTTCTTGTTAATAAAGTCTATTTTTGATTCACACACTTGCTTCATTTCTTTTTTTGTATAAAGTCTTGCTGGAAACTTTTAGAAATGGTTTAAGCCTTTCCATGCTTGTGGAATGGGTAAGGATAGCTTTGGGATGGGTTAGGATACCTGTGAGATGGGTAATAGCTGTGGGATGGGTTAGGATAGCAGTGGGATAGATAAACCTCCAGTGCAAGCATAGTGGGACTGTATGGTCCACCCTCCCAGGTGCCACACCTACGGCCCTTTATTATCAATAATAATGTCATAATTATCCACACATGTCAACATAAACACAACTCTTTATTAAACACCCTGTTCATTGTAGGCCAACCAAACATACATGGCCCAATCTCATCCGTGTGATGAGACAGGCTGAAGGAAGCATCCATGAAGCATCTAGCATCCTGTCTTGCCACGCCACTGCTCCAGCTGGGGAGTTGCACCATTGTCTCAGGAGGTTGTGCTGCTTCTTCGCTTCATGTGAGGCTCTGTTGGGGCCTTGCACATCCTCAGTGTCTATCAGGTTTCGCCCTTGCCTCCATTCCCCAGGCTCCATGTCTCCATTGGCTTGTTGGAGGTCCACGAGCCTCTTCTGCAAGACTGGGTAGGGGGTGCGCATGAGATTGTGCAGGATGCAGCAAGCTTCCATGATCCTCCTCACGGTCTCTGGGCAATGCTGCATGGTGGTGAGAAGTACCTGGAACCTGTTGGCCAGGATGCCAAAGGCGTTCTCCACCACCCGCCTTGCCCTGGACAGCCTGTTGTTGAAGATCCTCTCTTCACGGGTGAAGAGTCAGGAGGTGTAGGGCTTCATGAGGTAGGTTGTAAGGGAGAAGGTGTCATCCCCCACGATGAAGTAGGGCACATCTTGTGTGTCGTTGGACATGGGTTCTGGATCTGGGAAGCCCACGATGAGGTTGCGTTCCAGCCCCTCCTTGAGGTGACTGGCAATGTATACCTGGGCATCTGAAGAGGAGCCGTTGCCTGAAGCATTGATGTACATGAACTTGTAGTCAGTATCGACCATGGCGAAGAGGATGATGCTGAAGAAGCCCTTGGAGTTGAAATAAGTGGACCCCGAGTTGTCTGGAGATTTGCAGGCCACGTGCTTGCCATCTATGGCTCCAACGGTATGTGGTAAGTTCCACTTCTGATACCACTGCTCTGCAACATTCTTCCATCCTTCTTCAGGGGTACTGGAGAAGCTCCTCCTTGTATTCTTCAATGATGGCCTGTACCACTTCTCTGACCACAATGCTGATGGTGTTGTGTGGCACCCTCCAGCCGTACTGCATGCTCCTGTAGGAGGTCCCTGAGGCCAGGTGGCACAGAGTGAGTGCCACCTTGAACCCAGGTTCCAGGCTGGGCCAGAAGCTGGTGTTTGCCTTGGTCAACCTGGGTGTCAGGCGCTGCACAACTTCGTCAAACATGGCTGGAGGCATCCTCATGAAGTTTTGGAACGCCAGAGCATCCACTATCAGCTTGTTGTACAGTCCGTCCTCTGCTCTTCTGGCGAACCATCTTCGGACCCAGACTCTTTTTGGGTGGCTCCTTTTCTTCTCGCAGTAGTGTTCACAGAGCCTGCAGATGGCTAAACACTGTTGCAGAATGATGGTGGCTGCCGAAAGGATTTTGTTACAATCCACAGTGGACATGACTGGATGCTGTGGAAGAGGAAGAGGCAGATGAAGGCTGCAGAGGTCTGCACCGCTGGGCTGCTGTTCTAAAAGTGAGATGCAGGCGAGTTGCTCCCCCCTTTTATAGGCAGTATAGGTTTTCCGCTAGGCATCCTGTAGGCATCCTGTAGGCATCCTCTAGACATCTTTAATATCCGAGATAGGTAGATCCCCTCTGCGAACATTTTTTCCATTTTAAACGCTTTATTTCCATTCTGCATCTGCTAGGCATCCGTTCTGCATCCGTTCCGCGTCCGTTCCGCTTCCTCCCCACGTCCGGGTGGATGGAGTTGCGCGGATGTGTAACGGACGCCTAGCGGATATAGCGGATGCGTAACGGATGCATAGCAGATGCGTAGCGGATGCAGAACGGACGAACTGGATACATTTTCCGCGCAAAAGTTTTAGGCAGCCCAAAACCTTTGGAGCGGATGAAACGTCCATAAACGGATGCTGGACGGATAGAGATGAAGCCAAACGGCGGCAGTGAGGACATCGCGTTTTCGATGGCAAGGTTTTTTGTCCGTTTTACATCCTCTTTGCATCCATTAGTTCAGTGTGACATGGGCTTTAACAAGTACAATTTAACAACTGTGGCAAGAAAAGTCATAAAATGGGGCCAAACCACTTAGCAAATGTTTTACTTAACATCATAAAGTTTGGACTCAATTGTGGTCATAACTTGAGGGCTACCTGTAGAATTGAGGCAGTTCTTCTGAGTTTCTTTCTTATGCCTACCTTTTTTCCAAGGCTAAGCTGATTTTCATTTTTCTTTATTACCTTCTCATGAAAGTTATTTCCACATCTTCTAAAATAACAGCAATATTAGACATCTTGTTTAAAATTGTAAGTACAAAATTAATATTAAATTTACTTAAAAGGATAAATCACCAACTGTTAGATTAAGGCTGCTGAGAGTAAGTGAAGTTAAAAGAAAAATATTGCACAATATTTCACAGATTACACTTGTACTGGGATACTTCACAAGTCCTTAGACAATCATTTAAATTAGTGACCTCCCCCCAATATTTTGGGGGTGGTGAACTACATTTGAAATTTTAGAAACATCATATTTTTTGCAAAATGAATGCTGGAAATTTCACCATTGCTTTCATGGCTGATATAACCAGGTAGCACACATGTATTCAAATAGTAGTCTTCCTCTACTGTCTGGTCTTTCTTTCTGCAAATTCCACACTTTCTTCCCATTTAGTAACTTCAAATATCTTAAATTAGAAACAAAACCATCGCTAAGTGAAATGGTCACTAAGGAAACATGTGTGTGTGTGTGAGTGAGTGAGTGAATGAGTGAGTGAGTGGGAGAGGGAGGGAAGAAGGGAGGGAGAGGGGAGGGACTGAGGAAGAGGAAGAGTGGGAGGGAGGGGGAGGGAAAGAGAGTGGGGAGAGGGGGGGAAAGAGAAACTCTGCAAAGATCACTGGTTGAAGGCTTTTGTTATCAGGTGCATGAAATTTGGTCCTGAATGAACACATTGACTGGAAAATATATATTTTTATATTATTACCATATTTGCAAAAATTCACTAAATGAGGTAGACTCTATATGAGAAGATTAAATTTATTATTCCTGTTTTTGTTTTTGTTTTCCTGGGCTGGCCTGCACATTTCCAAACAAAAAAACTATGAACAGTTAAATACAAACAAACAATAGCAGTCCTAGTGGAAATTCATCCTAGACCAAATGAAGATTTTATATTCTTTGAGTCATCTAGTCTAGAAGTTATCCTGCAGGGCAGTTTGTAGTAAAGAAGGAGAGATTAATGTGGCCAGACAAAATTGAAAAGCAGGGGGGGAAATTATATTTTATCTCTGTGAAGAGATAAAATAGGATGCAGTCACTATGCTATGGTTCTAGTTCAAAGGATTCTTGAGACAATATATAATTACTGTAAAATTATTTCTCCTTTTTATTAAGTCTACATTATTATTATTAATCTTCTGATCGTTCCTATCATGCATCCCCTCCCACTTGAGACTGTATGACTAACCTGTTGCTTGTATCCTTACAATTTATATTGAATGTTTCCTAGTATGATTTGATTGCTTATTTGCACCCTATGACTATCATTAAGTGTTGTATCTTATGATTCTTGACCAATGTATCTTTTCTTTTTATGTAGATTGAGAACATATGCACCAAGAAAAATACCTTGTGTGTCTAATCACATTTAGCCAATAAAGTATTCATTCATTCATTCATTCATTTTCCTTACACCAGTTATGAATACTGTGCATTCCGTCTGTCTGAGTTGTTCAAAGTAAGCTTCCCCAGTTTAGAAACCTGCTTTGCTCCAAAAACCTTAAAATGATTAAAATTGCTGAACACTTCGAACTGTTGTTGTTTTTTCAAATAGAATACAGCTAGTCCTCATTTAGTGACTGCATGTTTAGCAGTTATGATGGTAACAAAAAAGTAACCTTATGTCTAATCCTCAAAGTTACAACCTTCATTTGTTTGTAAAGCAAAGGAAATCTGAAAGGAGATCATAAGCATAATCATGGTTTCACTTAGCAAATGCTTCACTTAACGATTGAGTGGCTAGTTCCACTTGTGGCTGCTAAACAAGGATTATCTGTAGTGATTTCTCCCTGGGAAGACTATTGATTTTTCACTTTTTTTTCTCCTCTTAAACACAGAGTTCCTCATATGTATTTATTTTATCCACTCATGAAGGCAGACAAAATTAAACATTTAGAATGCCAGCTTGACATTTGCCCAAGAATTAAAATCATGTTCTCATTCATTTATAAAGCCACAAAACTGCAGGAGATTAGGTGACACTTATACAGAGACGTAGCAAGTGCTTAGTTTAGTGTATGTGCAGTTTGAATACTGGGAATTAGCCATTTTAAAGGGCAATAATGTTCCTTCAAATGGTATGTCAATCACAGATGTATCAGGATCTTCTGATTAAAAGTACTCATATTTTTAATTAAATATATAGGTGTATATATAGGAATACATACTTCTGATGTTTTCTCTTGTGATAAAATATATAAATGAGAAGAATATCTGAAGTCCTCTGGTTAATTGACAGGTTTATGGATTATAGAGATTTTTCAGAAACAGGTTTAAAGCCTGTTTTCAGGCTTTTCACATGTTTCACACTGTTTTCACATGTTTTCAGCTATGTGATTAGTAGATAAAGTTGTGTAAATTACAGGTCCATACCAAAAGCAGAAACTAAGAGTAATAAACTCATCAACTATTTGGGAGAAGAGGAGAGAGTTCTTGAATCTATATTTTCCTTGCAAAAATATCAAATTCATACATGAATAAAAGAAAAAAAATATTAAGAAGGGAAGGTGAGAAAAAAATAAGAAATGGAGAGAACCAAAATCAACATCTTAGTCTATCCTTAAAGCTCCCAGAGAGCAAGAAAGAAAAATCAATAGAATTATGGGATGATTGTGGCCTTAATGTACAAGATGAAGCAGTTATACTATCTGTTCAGCCAGTATTCCAATCCTGCCTGAGCTGGGGGTTGGATTAGAAGACCTCCAAGGTCCCTTCCAATTCTTCTGCTATTCTGTTAATATTGATTTACACAATGATACTAACATCACAAAAATTATTATTCAGGTTTATATTGCTGAATTCTAGTTCCCATCAGCTTTTAGTCAATATCGTCAAGGCAACATTTGGAAACTGCAGTCCACTAAGGGTAGTCCTTGATTTATGACCGGTTGCTTAGTGACCATCTGAAGTTACGATAGACCCCAGACAACGTAGTTAGGATTTGAAATTTCAACAAATGCGGTCATATGAGCCTCCTGAAGTCATACAAGTGTTTGGGTGTTTGGCAACTGGCCAACATTCATAGCCATTTGCATAATTGTACAGTCATGTGACTGTGATGTATTACAATTTTTGCCAGAAACCAGTATTTAACCAATATCTAAACATTATGTCCACACAATGCCTTTGGATAATAGGTTTGCTAAGCAACTGTGGATTCACTTAACAACTGTGGCAATTCACTTAATGACTTCTGCAAAAAATGTGATAAAATCAGGTTGGTCACATGATTTCTTGCTGACTGTCTGGTACAATTTAAGACTGTAAGTCCAGGCTTAAATACGGTCATGAGTTGCAAGTTGAGGATTATCTGTAAAACTTAGAAGAATGTATGTTGATACCAATGCAGTGCTTAAAACTGAGAACCTCTCCCACTTCTTTTCAATGGGCTAAAAGCCTTTCTGGAATTTTATGCAGAAAAAGATTCTAACAAATAGTAGTTTGGACAGCTTTTGGAATTGGGTGATATAACCAGGTGCCAAAGTAGCTTGCTTTATGTACTCATTTCCTCTATTCCAGGGGTATCAAACCCAAGGCCCAAGGGCTGCCAAACTCAGTTTTTTGCTGGCAGAGGGTTGTCGCAGCCGAAAACAGAGCTTGTGAGCCTGTTCCCATTGGCAGAATGCTTGGACCATCACTTGACCCGACACGAATGGTCTCAAGCTAGCCACACCCACCTTGACCATGCCCCCTTGCCCCTCCCCAGGTCAAACACAGCCCTGATGCAACCTTCAATGATATCAAGTTTGACACCACTGCTGTATGTCATTAGAGAAATGGTTTGAATCTAGAATGTGCTTGAACAAAAGGCCACGAAGACAAATGGCCTTCACTAAGTGAAGGTATCACAGTCTTAACAGAATGTGGTTTGTTTCAGGCCCTGTCACACTGCCCGACGGATGCAAAACGTTTGTAAAAAGGACACAGCAGACGAGAAAAATGTTGTTATCTGCTCTCAAAAGGGGCAAAAAAGGGGAAAGGAACGGACAGGGGGAGAACGCAGGGGGGATGGAAAGCAGATGCGGAACGGAAGCCTAGCAGATGGAAGTGGATGAGAGTGGATGGCACATCCGCTAGGCTTCCGGGGGACCTCAGTGAAGTGGATGTGGAACGGAAAGAGCGGATGCAGAGCGGAGGCCGAGCGGATGAAGCGGATGCACAGCGGAAGCCTAACGGATGCCTAGCGGAAGCCTAGCAGATGCAGAGTGGCTGCCTAGCATTCACTGCGCATGTGGGGAGAATGCATTGCGTCAGCCCCGCAGATATAAAGGGAAGCAGCTCCCAAGCAGGTCAACATTCAGAGGAAAGACCTGCTTCCAGACACATCGAGTTTCTTGCAGCCTGCCCTGTCTGCATGCCTTGCTACCAGCCTTGCTGCCTGCCTTGCTACCTGCCTGCCTGCCAGCCTCCCTGCAAGCCTTGCTGTCTGCGGGCCTGCCAGCCTTGGTGCCTGCCTGCCTGCCAGCCTTGGTGCATGCCTGCCTGCAAGCCTGCCTCCCAGCCTTGCTGCCTGCCTTCCTGCCAGCCTGCCTGCCAGCCTTGCTGCCGGCCAGCAACCCCACAACCATGGGGAAGAAGAGAAAGCCTCAGCCATCTGCTGCGAGCCCTGGCAAGAGGGACAGGGCCACCCTCCCACCCCCTGGCCCTCACTCTGCTTCTGCTGGGGCTTCTGTAGCACGGGCTCGCTCTTCTGCGGCTGGGGCTTCTGCTGCTTCTGATTCTGGAGGAGCTGATTATGCTGCTTATGGCCTTGGTGCTTCTGCTCGTGCTTACTCTGCTGATGCTGCTTCTGGAGGTGGTGCTTCTGCTGCTTCTGCTTCTGGAGGAGCTGATGCTGCTGCTTCTGGTGGTGGGGCTTCTGGTGGTGCTTACTCTGCTGATGCTGCTTCTGGCAGTGGTGTTTCTGCTGGTGCTTACTCTGCTGAAGCTGCTCCTCGTCTTGCTGGTCCTGCTCGTACTCCTGGTCCTGCTCGTGCTCCTGGTCTTGCTCGTCCTGCTGGTCCTGCTCGTGGTCATGCTCCTGCTCATGCTCCTGGTCCTGCTGGCACTGCTGGTGCTTACTCTGCTGCTGATGATCCTAGTGCTGCTGGTGCTGCTGGTGCTGCTGCTGATGATGATGATCCTGCTGCTGCTGCTGCTGCTGCTGCTGGTGTGGAGGAGCAGCCCCTACAAACTGGAAGCCCCTCTGATGAGGGCCCATCTGGTCCTGCCAAAGGGAGGAAGAGGCATATGCAAGAACGGGAGAGGAGGCAATACTCCATTGAGGAGGAACACGAGGAGGAGGTGCTGGAGTGGCTGAGAGAGAATGAGTATCTATGGCGGAAGGGACACAGGCTCTACAGGGACACCAAAAGGAAGCAGGCTGCTTGGAGAGAGAAGGCGGAGAGTCTGGGCTACACATCGGAGGTGGTTCTCGGCTGGTGGAAACATATACACACCTGGTACGGGAAGCTGCACCTCAAGAAATCTGGCCAGGCCACGGTTAAGCTGACGGACAGACAGACCTAAGTCATGGCCAGGTGCAGCTTCCTGGAGGGTGAGATCCGCAGCCCCTCTCACAGCCCTCTCTCTAAAAGGCAGCCTGCTGAGAGCCAGTCCTATTCCGGCCGAGAGTCAGCTCCTGTCTCCAGGCAGGTTTTGTAGAGCGTCCCACGGCGGAGAACACATGGACAGCTGTTTTAACCATGGCGGAGCGCGTGGAGGACCCCCTGATGCAGTGGGAGAAAGGAGACGGCACGTCCACCACAGCCCTACCCGCATCCACCCCCAACTCCACCTCCACAGAAAGGCAGAGAGCCAGACAGCAGGAGGGGCAGAGCCACACTGTCCTGCTGGAGATCAGGGACACCATCCAGAGCAGCATAGATCTCCTCTCTCAGCTGGTCCACACAGACTCCTCATCCTCTAACCGGAAGCCCTTCCTCACCTATGTGAACCAGACCCTCACGGACATGGCAGAACCCCAGTACCAGGTGGTGAAGTACCGGAGCACTGATCTGCTTCACAACCCTCCAGATGCAGAGGAACCTGCTCCCACCCAGTCCAGGTCATCTCCTCCACCCCAGGAGATGTCCCTCACATTCCAAGGCTTTCCACAGGCCCTCACCTACCAGGGCTACAGCTACCAGGAGATCCAGCAGCACAGGCAGCAGCCCTTCCCAGCCCAGGCACAGAGTCATCGGACACCACCATTGCCACTGGTTCCACTGATGCCACCGATGCCACCCACGCCACTGATGCCACCTATGCCACCTATGCCACTGATGCCACCGATGCCACCCACGCCACTGCTGCCACCAACGCCACCGATGCCACCCATGTCACTGATGCCACCCATGCCAGTCCTCACACAGCTGCAGACCAGACAGCCCCACTACACTGCTCCTTCCTCCACCCCACAGCCAAGCCGGCCTCAGTACATCTGTCGTCGGGATTGGGGCTGACACCCCATGGCATGGAGGAAGGAGCTCTCAACATCATAGGGCTGAGCCAGCTGTCTGAGAGCTTCCTCAACACACCGTCACCTGTTGTCCTCTCGGGGCCAGGCACCCCAATGACACCACAGACCAGCACTCCAGCAGCATCCACCTCCACAGCACCTGGACCCTTCACCCCTGAGACTGGGCACACCTCCAAGTGACCGATAATAGTGCCAGAGACTGGGTGGCTACCTGTAGACTTTATTTGGACACTTGACTTGGGTCATTTTTCTTTTACAGCTTGTTATTAATAAAGATTATCTTTGCTTCAAACACTTGCTTCATTTATTTTTTCCAATAAAGTCTTGGTGGAAACTTTTAGAAATGGTTTAAGCCTTTGCATGTTTGTGGGATGGGTAAGGATAGCAGTGGGATGGGCAGGGATACCTGTGGGATGGGTTAAAATAGCAGTGGGATGGGCAGGGATACCTTTGGGATGGGTAAGGACAGCAGTGGGATGGGCAGGGATACCTGTGGGATGGGTAATAGCAGTGTGATGGGCAGGGATACCTGTGGGATGAGTTAAGATTGCAGGGGGATGGTCAGGGATACCTTTGGGATGGGTAAGGATAGCAGTGGGATGGGCAGGGATACCTGTGGGATGGGTAATAGCAGTGGGATGGGCAGGGATACCTTTGGGATGGGTTAAGATAGCTGTGGGATAGATAAACCTCCAATGCAAGCATAGTGGGACTGTATGGTCCACCCTCCCAGGTGCCACACCTATGGCCCTTCATTATCAATACTAATGTAATCATTGATCCACACATGTCAACATAAAAACAACTCTTTATTAAATGCCCTGTTCATTGTAGGCCCACCCAACATACATGGTCCAATCTCATCAGTGTGATGAAATAGGCTGAAGGAAGCATCCATTAATCATCTATCATCCTGTCTTGCCACTCCACCGCTCCAGCTGGGGAGTTGCACCAGTGTTTCAGGAGGTTGCGCTGCTTCTTCACCTCACGTGAGGCTCTGTTGGGGCCTTGCACATCCTCAGTGTCGATCAGGTTTTGCCCTTGCCTCCATTCCCCAGGCTCCATATCCCCATTGCCTTGCTGGAGGTCCACGAGCCTGTTCTACAAGACTGGGTAGCGGGTGCGCATGAGATTGTGCAGGATGCAGCATGCTTCCACGATCCTCCTCACGGTCTCTGGGCGATGCTGCATGGTGGTGAGAAGTACCTGGAACCTGTTGGCCAGGATGCCAAAGGCGTTCTCCACCACCCGCCTTGCCCTGGACAGCCTGTAGTTGAAGATCCTCTCTTCACGGGTGAGGCATCTGGAGGTGTAGGGCTTCATGAGGTAGGTTCTGAGGAAGAAGGCATCATCCCCCACGATGAAGTAGGGCACATCTTGCGTGTCGTTGGGCAGGATCTGGGAAGCCCATGATGAGGTTGCGTTCCAGCCCCTCCTTGAGGTCACTGGCATTGTATACCTGGGCATCTGAAGCTGACCCATTGCCTGAAGCATCGATGTACATGAACTTGTAGTCAGCATCGACCATGGCGAAGAGGATGATGCTGAAGAAGCCCTTGTAGTTGAAATAAGTGGACCCCGACTTGGCTGGAGCTTTGCAGGCCACGTGCTGGCCATCTATGGCTCCAACAGTGTGGAGGAAGTTCCACCTCTGATACCGCTGCTCTGTAACTTTCTTCCATCCTTCTTCAGTTGAGGGGCACTGGAGGAGCTCCTCCAGGTATTCTTCAATGATGGCACCATTTCTCTGACCACAATGCTGATGGTGTTGTGTGGCACCCTCCAGGCGTACTGCATGGTAGGTAGTCCATGAGGCCAGGTGGCGCAGAGTCAGAGTCAGTGCCACCTTGAACCCAGGGTCCAGGTTGGGCTGGAAGTTGGTGTTTGCCTTGGTCAATCTGGGTGTCAGCTCCTGCACAACTTCGTCAAACATGGCTGGCGGCATCCTCATGAAGTTCTGGAATGCTCGAGGGTCTTTGTTCCTGAGCTCCACCATCAGCTTGTTGTACAGTCCGTACTCTGCTCTTCTCATCTTCGGACCCAGAAGCTTCTTGGCCGCCTCTTTTTCTTCCCGTAGTAGAGTTGACAGAGCCTGTAGATGGCTTTGCACTGTTGCAGAATGATGGTGGCTGCCGAAAGGACTTTGTTACAATCCACGGTGAACATGACTGGATGCTGTGGAAGAGAAAGATGCAGATGAAGGCTGCAGAAGTCTGCATAGCAGGGCTGCTGGTCTGAAAGTGAGATGCAGGTGAGTTGCTCCCCCTTTTTATAGGCAATATAGGTTTTCCCCTAGGTGTCCTTTTGCATCCTCTAGGCATCCTCTAGACATCCTTAATATCCATGATAGGTCCCCTCTGCAAATGTTTTTTCTGTTTTAAATGCTTTGTTTGCGAGCTGCATCCGCTTTCATCCTTTCTCCATCCGTGCTACTAACGCTGCGCATCTGTTCCGCGTCCGTTCCATTTCCTCCCTGTGTCCATTTTCTGCTGGAGCGGATTTGAGTTGCACGGATGCGCAGCGGAAGCCTAGCGGTCATAGTGGACGCATAACGGATGCCGACGGATGCAGAACGGATGTCCCCCGTATGCCTAGCGGATTCAGAACGGACGCGTTGGATACATTTTCCACTCAAAAAGTTTTGAGCTGCTCAAAACATTTTGAGCGGATGAAATGTCCATAGATGGATACTGGACGGATAGAAAGGATGAATAATTGACGCAGTGAGTACAGAATGGATGCATCGCGTTAACCAACGGATGGCAATTCTTTTTCTCCATTTTACATCCTCTTTCCATCCGTTGGTGCAGTGTGACAGAGGCTTTAGTAACTGTAGCTATGAAATATGCTTGTATGTACTTTTATTGGATATTGATTTTTATTTTTATTTATTATTATGAATTGCTAGAAGCTATTTTAATAATATTAGATAACCAATTATTACAATGGGTCTTTTAACACTTTATCCCTTACATTGTAATCAAATCTTTGTACATTATTTTCTTTCTTGTTATGCTGTTATACTTCTATTAGGCACAAAATTAATCATATTAAACATAGTTAATCAACAGCTTTTAGAAATATAAAAAAATTATACTTTGTCTTATTTGGCTAATTTATTATTTTAAATCATCACTTGCAAGATGTAAGGAATCTGCAAGATCTTGCAAAAAAAGTCAAAGAACTCAGGGAAAAAATGGAACTAAAATTAAATATGAAAAAAAGCAAATTCATGACAATAGGTACAACCACTATCCTTAGAATTGGTGGTGAAAATATTGCAGTGGCAGAAAGCTTCTGCATTTTAGGATCAGTCATCAAAAGTAAAGGAACAAGCAGGCAAGAAATATGGCACAAACTAGCACTTAGTAGAACAACCAGGAGGCCCCAGAAAAAAAATATTTATATGTTTATACATACAAAGATCATAATCATGCAAGTCATGCAACATTTTGTGAAAGTTGGACTTTGAAAAATCAGAATAAAAAGATTTTGTTGTTGGAGAAGTCTCCTGAGAATACTGTGGAAAACCAAAAAAAAATTATCAGGTACAATATATTTCGTTATTTGGAAAATTTATATTGCTGACTTGCACATGAGAACTGAAGGTTGCTTATAGCACATAAAAGCACAATATAAAAGAATTTAAAAATAACAATGACACCCCACCCCACCTCAGCAACAACACACATTCATACCAGCCATTTAATGGGCTCCATCCTGCTCTGGGTTCCTCAGGCCTGCTGCAGAACTACGTCTTCAGGACCTTCCAAAAGAGTGTAAGAGTGGGAGCCAGTCTAATTTCCAGAGTAATTATGTTGTAGAGGGATGGAGCCACCAAGAAGAAGGGCCTTCTTCTGGTTCTGCCAGATGTATCTCCTTAGGGGATAGGACCCACAACATTCCTCAGTGGCACAGTGGTTAGAGTGAAGTACTGCAAGCTACTCCTACTGCAATTTGACAGATCAAATCCCACCAGGCTCAAGGTTGACTCAATTTTCCATCCAACTGAGGTGGGTAAAATGAGTACCCAAATTGTTGGGGGCAATATGCTGACTCTATAAACTGGTTTGATAGGGCTGTAAAGCACTATAAAGTGGTATTTAAGTCTAAGTGCTA
Organism: Laticauda colubrina; assembly: GCA_015471245.1. Lineage (NCBI taxonomy): Eukaryota > Metazoa > Chordata > Lepidosauria > Squamata > Elapidae > Laticauda > Laticauda colubrina. The sequence goes on from BLBF01000041.1 coordinate 26,126,790, forward strand.
TTATTATTGTTCCGTTCGGAAAAACGTGAGGTAGACCGGGTTCCAACAAACAAATGTCTTTATTTGTTAACAACAGGAATAAACAGAACAATGGCTCAAGCCGCAGCAGCCCTTTTATAGCGGCTTGCCTGCCGGCTTGTAGCCAATGACAGTAGTTTAATCTTGCTGCCTTTAAGCGGCTTCTTGGATTGGTTCCTAGTGAACCAATCCCTACACTGGCTTTCTTAGCCAATCAGAATGGCGAATTAGGAGTCTACTATTTTCATACAGAACACCCCTCCCCTCTTGGTTCAGTCCTACGTGGTGACGTAGTTGCGCAGGTAGGTGGGGCTTCTTCTGACTCTACTGGACTTGCGTGGTTCATTTTCGCTGGAGACTTCGACCGGTTCGGAGGGGTTTGCTGTGTCTCCGTCTCTTCTCCATTGAACTGCCTGGAAGGGTGAGTCAGCCATTTTGCTGCTGCCTGAGTTTCTCAGGCCGGTGGTTTTGCTGCTCCCTCCTGGTTTCTACGGGCAGGTCGAGCTGGCCTGGCTGGCCCCTTCGATTGGATTCTTCCCGCAAGTTTCTTCTAACTGTAAGTCTCTTTTTTGCTCTTTTTGTTTGTTAGAATATTCTGGGTTTATTTTAAACAGTTCTTTATTGTTTTCTTGTATTTCCCCCCCCTCTTTGGTTTGTTTTTCGTCGTTTTTTATTATTTGTGGTTATGCGTTCGTATTTCTTTCAATGTTTCGGGAACGAAGCTGGTCTATGTGCCGCTTCCATTCCCTGCCATCGTCTACGGTTAGTCGGTAGGACCGGGGCCCTGTAATTTGTGTGATTGTGCCTTGAAGCCATAAGGGGTCCCTGGTGAAATTTTTTGCATAGGCTAGGTCGCCGATTTCAAATGTCCTGAAGCGGGTGGAGGAGTCGGGGGTGTTTCTGGTATATAATTTGGGTGTAATCTGTCTAATTGCGACTTAAGTTTTCTTCCCATTAATAGTTCCGCCGGGCTTTTGTTGGTTATAGTACTGGATGTGATATGTTGGAGGGTGAGTAGGTGGTTAATTTTATCTTGGACATCCCCAATGTCCATTCTCTGTAAGCCCTCTTTGGTAAACCTGACCATTCTCTCCACTCTACCATTTGCAGCTGGGTGAGCCGGCGCGGTTAGAGCATGGCGTATACCTAGGGAGGCTAGGTGCTGTTTGAATTGGATGCTTGTTAATTGTGGCCCATTGTCGGACACTAGGATGTCTGGCAGTCCATGGGTTGCGAAGAGTTTGTGAAGTTGTTTAATGACTGTCTCAGTTGTCGTAGATGGCATAACTACAACTTCCAGCTAATTCGAGTATGCATCTACGACAATTAGGAAGGTATGTCCCTTAGTAGGACCCGCAAAATCAATGCGGATCTGAGACCAGGGGCCTCGTGGGGTTCCCCAGTCCCTTATGGGTGCTTGTGGTGGGGAAGGCCTGGTTTTTTGACATTTGTTGCAAGAATTTACCCAGTATTCGATGTCCCTATCTATACCCGGCCACCAGACATAGCTTCTAGCAAGGCTTTTCATTTTAACTATACCAGGGTGGCTTTTGTGAAGCATACCCAGTACCCTGGTTTGTAATTTAGGAGGGATAACTACCCAATCACCCCACAATAAACAACCTTTTTGAATTGAGAGTTCGGTTTGTCTGGTCCGGAAAGGTTTAAAGTTCTCAGTTTTTTGGTTTTCTGGCCAGCCTTTACCTACCCAGTTTAGTATGAGTCGATATGGGTCGATAACTTCCTGGGTCGATGCGTCAATGTATAAGAGTATGCTGCTAGGAATTCTGACCATCTAGTCATTCGCGGGGACAAAATGTTCAGTGTAGGCTTGTTTCCCGCCAAAATTCCTAGTAACAGTTTATGGTCCGTTACTATCAAAAATGTTCTCCCATGGAGATATTTGTGGAAGAGTTTCACTCCGGCGACGATTGCCAGGGCTTCTCTGTCCAGTTGACTATAGTTACGTTCTGTTTTGAAGAATAAGCGACAGGTGCCTCTCTCCCATCTGGCAATTGGTGGCTCAGGATGGCACTGACTCCGAACGGTGAGGCGTCGCATGTCACCGTCAATGGAAGTGTGTTACTAAATTGGATAAGAACGGTGTTTGTTGTCAATATTTTTTTTTATTTTCTGGAAGGCTTTTTGCTCTCTATGACCCCAAGTCCAATTAGATTTTTTATCCAGTAACCGGTCTAATGATTCCGTTATTGTCACTTTGTGGGGGAGGAATACGTTATAAAAATTTATCAGTCCCAAAAATGACTGCAATTCGGTTTTGTTTCTTGGCTGTGGTGTGTCTTTAATGGCTTTGACTTTTTTTTCAGTAGGGTGTATACCCTCTCTGTCTATTAAATAGCCCAGAAATTCAACACGATCAGTCATTAAGCAGCATTTTTCTTTTTTTACTTTCAGGCCAGATTCTCTGAATTTTGTTAGTACATTTCTTAGTCTTTTTTCTAGTTGGGTTGTATCTTTGGCCGAAATTAGGACGTCGTCAAAATATGGTACGACCCATGAGGCTTTGGAATATGCCTGGGGCCACACTCACTCCAAACTGGAGTCTGTTGCACATCAATGCCCCTTTGTGGGTCACTATTATCTGTCCCTTGGCCATTAAGGGGTCTACTGGAAGCTGTTGGTAAGCTTCGGCTAGATATAGTTTAGCAAAAACTTTTCCTCCCCCAAGTGAATGTAACAAATGTTGTACGACTGGCACCGGGTATGCACTTTGTTGCAGTGCATGGTTCAGGGTAGCCTTGTAGTCACTGCAGATGCAAACTGACCCATCAGGTTTAACTGGTGTTACAATGGGCGTCTCCCATTTGGCATGGTCAACAGGTTCCAAAACCCCTTGGTCAATTAACTTGTTTAGTTGTTCCTCTATTTTTGCTTTTAATGCAAAAGGAACTCGTCTGGCCTTTAGTCTTCTAGGGGCTACCTGGGGGTCTAAACTAAAGGAAATTGGGGTCCCCCGATACCTGCCTAGGGAGCCGTCGAAAACATCCTGGAACTTGTGGATCAGGTTTTCTTCCCAGTCGGTTGCAGCCACCCGGTCAACTCTGGTCATCCCGATGCCCAATGGTGCAAACCATTTGATGCCCAGGAGGCTTGGTCAGTCTCAATTGACTATTGTCAATGGCAGGACTTCGACATGTTGTTTGGAAGTGACTCGGAAGTGTCCTAGACCTACCACAGGGATTCGATTCCCTTGGTAGTCCTTCAGGGTTAATTTTTCTTTCTGGAGTTCTTTAAGCCTGATATTTGGGACCAGTTGTTTGATTGTGTCCCATGACACCATTGACAGGAAAGACCCCGAGTCTACCTCCATTTCACAGGGGCTGCCTTCGATTTTTACGATGATTTTAACTGTTTTCCCACTTTCTGTCTGAGCGCTTCCGATAGTGAAAGTCTGATGGGTTTTTTTCTCTGTTACTGGCTCGTTTGTTTCGCTGCCACTTTCTCTCGGTTTGTTTTGGCTCAGCTTGTGGGGAGAGTTGCTGCGTCTGTTAGGGCTGTAATTCTTTTTATTTCTGCAGACCTTCTCGATGTGTTCCCTTTTCTTACAAGCTCTGCAGATGGCATCCAGGAATCTGCAGTCAGCTCGAGGGTGGTTTCCTCCGCAGCTGGCACATTCCTGCCAGTTTCTTTTTTCATGCCCTTTTTTGTTGGCATATAGGCGGTGGACCTCATCATCTTCCTCTTCGGATTCTGATGTCTCATCAAAATCTTCGTGGTGTGTGGTGGCGGGAAATTGTTTCTTCACTCTAGTTAGGCTCGCTTCGTCGTTGTTCGTGTTCATCTGTTTCATTTTGACCGCCGATTTTTTCCCGGCTTCAGCGGCTGTGGCTTCAGCGGCTGTGGCTTCAGCGATGGCTTCGGCTACGGTTATGTTGGGTTTATTTAGCAGCTTGATTTGTAAATTAGAGTCTCTTAAACCCAATATTACTCAATCTAGCATCGCTTCATCTAAGTTCAGGAACTCACATGCTCCCCCCAGTTGTCGGAGGGCTGCCACAAAATCGGCGATGGTTTTGCCTTCTTTTTGGTCTCTTAGGTAAAATTCGTGCCATTTGATAAGGTTTGACACTACTGGCGCGTAATGAGCCTTCAGTATTCATTGGAGTTTGGGCCAAGTCATTTGCTTCACATCTCTGGGTTTTGCTAATGCCTTGGCCATTTTGAAAATCATTGGCCCACAATGCGTTAAGAAGACAGCCCTCTTACGCTGGTCTGAGATCTCTTCCATCTCGTTACTCTCCAAATACATTTGGAAACGGTCTACATAGAATTCCCAATCCTCTTCATTGGGATTGAAGGGTGTGGGCAGTGCGTTATTTCCAGCCATCGTCTTCAGCCTGATTTTAGTTCGCGCATGCACAGTCTCGTGTTTTAGGACGATCCTATCCTCGTCGCCAGTGTTCCGTTTGGAAAAACGCGAGGTAGACCAGGTTCCAACAAAGAAATGTCTTTATTTGTTAACAACAGGAATAAACGGAACATTGGCTCAAGCCGTGGCAGCCCTTTTATAGCAGCTTGCCTGCCGGCTTGTAGCCAATGACAGTAGTTTAATCTTGCTGCCTTTAAGTGGCTTCTTGGATTGGTTCCTAGTGAACCAATCTCTACACTGGCTTTCTTAGCCAATCAGAATAGCGAATTAGGAGTCTACTATTTTCATACAGAACACCTATTGCTATCCCTTGCTTTCCCACTCTAGTCACATCTTACTTTGGATGCATTATGTGAAAACTTAGCTCTCTGCAGAAAACTCTCATGCTGGGAAAGCTGGACAGAAAAGGTACATGTGGGTCAGAGCAAAGTGGATAGATTCAGGGATGGGATGCTACCAGTTCGGCCTGGTTCTATAAATCCTATAGCTGCGAAAAGCAGCTGTCACTGAACCAGTTCGGTGTTAGCCCCACTCATCTTCCCAGGCTCTAGGCTGTCCTTTATTCGCTGCTTTTCCCTCCTCAGCTGCTTTGCGCGGCACAGCTAAGGTTGAAAAAGCAGGAAACAAGAGGATTTTCAAACGCTGCGCACCAGAGCACAGTGCTTGTCAGCTGTCCAGGCAGCACAGCTGATGATTTCTTGCAAATGCTGCACTCACGATTGTCCCCAGTCCAGCATGTGTGCGCAAAACATAAAATCACTGGTTGGATCCCATCTCTGGATAGATTGTTTGGGCATCTAAATCTTCAATAGTAAATTTTATTTTGATGGTTAAAAGACATGGAATACATTGAAAACAATGTATAGAAACCTGAAGAAATTAATCCTACAAAGAAGTTTGAACAATCGGTAGATCTGAAGATACAAAATAAGATTTCTTCATATTTTTAGGAAAGCCTATTCTAAAAAAAACCCCATCATATATGATATTACATTTTCTTTTACAAGTACCAAAGTCTTTACTTATCATAGTGTCTCATCCTCCCATACAAAATTATAAAAGCAATATAGGATGCTCACAAAAGAAATGTAGGATAATTTTAAGAACCTCTATCAAAATGATTTTTTTTTTATATTTTATATGAAGATTTCCTTCCTAAAGGGAAAAAAGTTCTTTTCAGAGACTTTTTTTTTCAACAGTGGATTCACAGAAACCAAAATTGCAATGTATTTAAGAGTTCAGACATCGCATCTGCAGTTAGCAATAAAAGGCCCCTAAAACCATGAAGCTGTACTTTAATTCTGCAGTTTAGAATCACATTGTCAACACTGAGTTATTGTCATTGCAAAGATCAGATTTCTAGTATACATGGTGAGAGAGAGAACAACAGAGGAAAAGAAAGTATTATGGTACAAGAAATGCTGTAGGCTATCGGATTCAAGCAAATAAACATCAAACTAGTGCTGAATCACATTCTTAATCCCATTTTTTTAAAAAGCCTCAGTATAATGGAAAAGTAAAAATCTCCCCTGAATAAAAATATATATCATCTATATATAACTAGAACCAGTAGTTCTAATTTTAGCTCTTTCATCTCAAGCTCGAGCTATCTCATCTCTAGCTCTACCTACCTATCATCTATCTACCTATCATCTATCTATCTATCTTACTATCTATCTCATCTGTCTCATCTATCTCATATCTATCTATCTATCTATCTATCTATCTATCTATCTATCTATCTATCTATCTATCAATCTATCTTCTAAAGCATTTGCAAAATTGTCTTTTTTTCTTTGCCCCCACTTCCCAATTTGTTGTTCTTATCTGAGCTGTATGGCAATCTAGTAGTGTGTGTGTCTGTGGCCTTCTAGTAATATGAACCCAATAAAAGAGAACTTGTTCCTGTTTTAATCCTTTTTTAAAAAAATGTCTTTGGAAACAACTAGATAGCTACAGGTGAAACTAAAAAAAATAGAATATCATGCAAAACTTCATTTATTTCAGTAATGCAACTTAAAAGGTGAAACTAATATATGAGATAGACTTATTACATGCAAAGCAAGATAGTTCAAGCCCTGTTGTGTCATAATTGAGATGATTATGGCTTACAGCTCATGAAAACCCCAAATCCACAATCTCAGAAAATTAGAATATTGTGAAAAGGTTCAATATTCTAGGCTCAAAGTGTCCCAGTCTAATCAGCTAATTAAGCCATAACACCTGCAAAGGGTTCCTGAGCTTTTAAATGGTCTCTCAGTCTGGTTCAGTAGGAATCACAATCATGAGAAAGACTGCTGACCTGACAGTTGTGCAGAAAACCATCATTGACACCCTCCATAAGGGGGGAAAGCCTCAAAAAGTAATTGCAAAAGAAGCTGGATGTTCCCAAAGTGCTGTATCAAAGCACATTAATAGAAAGCTATGTGGAAGGGAAAAGTGTAGAAGAAAAAGGTGCACAAGCAGCAGGGATGACCGCAGCCTGGAGAGGATTGTCAGGAAAAGGCATTCAAAAGTGTTGGGGACTTTCACAAAGAGTGGACTGAGGCTGGAGTCAGTGCATCGAGAGCCACCACACACAGACGGATCTGGACATGGGCTTCAAATGTCATATTCCTCTTGTCAAGCTGCTCCTGAACAGCAAAACAGTGTCTTACCTGGGCTAAAGAAAAACAGACCTGGTCTGTTGCTCAGTGGTCCAAAGTCCTCTTTTCTGATGAGAACAACTTTTTCATCTCATTTGGAAACCAAGGACCCAGAGTCTGGAGGAAGAATGGAGAGGCACACACTGCAAGATGCTTGAAGTCCAGTGTGAAGTTTCCACAGTCTGTGTTGATTTGGGAGCCCTGCCATCTGCTGGTGTTGTTCCACTGTGCTTCATTAAGTCCATTAAGTCAATGCAGCCATCTACCAAGAGATTTTGGAGCACTTGTCCTTCCACAGACAAGCTTTATGGGGATGCTGACTTCATTTTCCAGCAGGACCTGGTACCTGCCCACACTGCCAAAAGCACCAAAACCTGATCCAATGACCGTGGGATTAATGTGCTTGATTGGCCAGCAAACTCACCTGATCTGAACCCCATAGAGAATCTATGGGGCATTGCCAAGAGAAAGATGAGAGACATAAGACCAAACAATGCAGAAGATCTGAAGGCTACTATTGAAGCATCCTGGTCTTCCATAACACCTCAGCAGTGCCACAGGCTGATAACTGCCATGCTATGCCACATTGAGGCAATAACTGCTGCAAAAAGGGCCCAAACCAAGTACTGAGTACATATGCATGCTTATACTTTTCAGAGGTCTGATATTTTTTTATGTACAATCCTTGTTTTATTGATTGCATGTAATATTCCAATTTTCTGAGATTGTGGATTTGGTGTTTTCATGAGCTGTAAGCCATAATCATTGCAATTATGACAACTCACGGCTTGAACTATCTTGCTTTGCATGTAATGAGTCTATGTCATATATTAGTTTCACCTTTTAAGTTGCATTACTGAAATAAATGAACTTTTGTACGATATTCTAATTTTTTGAGTTTCACCTGTAAATCTCAGATGATTAATGCCAGCTTCACATATGGTAAGGATACTCTGAAGAAACTAAAAACAGTGAACTTCTAACCTAATTGAAAATGTTAACCTACGAATACATACACTTCAATTCTGAGATCTACTAGAAACCAAGTAAGTTGCTCCATATGTAAGTACTGGTGTTTTATAGATATATCTGTTTATGTCAAGCATGAAAGAACACAAAGAGACAAGAAATGGCATACTTACATATTATCCTAAAGCAAAGTAATTCCATAAACCCCAGTTTTAAAAAGGGATGAATCACATTCTTTAGCCTAAAGGCCAATCTGATTACAGACAAGTACAAAAAGGCTATTTGATATCAGGGAAGAAGTTTCTTTGTTGGTATAGTTCTTTGACATTTTTCTGGGGGGGAAACCTAGTAATATGACATACATATAAATACATTCACACAAAGAGATGCTACTACTTATTTTCATATGCATCTAGTTTCACACATTACATATATTTCTACATAAGCAGGAAGTGAGTAATTACATACTCACAAACTAAAATAATGCAACTGATCTTTGATTTATTTTGTCATTGAGCAGAGAATGCTCACCTTAATTGAGTAAAAAAAAATAATTATAAGCAGAGGGATTTTTTTTATTGCCACTTTTGACTTCCTGATAGATTACATAGTTAAATGAGAATTTATTCCTTTTCTATTTATTATAAATAAGAGATCCTTGGAGCTGTATTAAATTGGAGAAAAAACAGATTCAACATTTGATAATGTTACCAACCAATCTAGGGCATTTCCTGGCACAGCCTGTGCAAGTCATCTAACATTTTCCATCTACAAATATGTAGTATGTGCTAATATAATTCTGGATTTCCAACTGTCCTTTTGTTCTTGAAAACTAGGCTCACAAAAAGAAAAATAGCATCACTTTCTAAATCAGTATGTTCTTTTCCTTTTTCAGTTGAATTTTTTTTTACCCTCATGGGCTCATTTGCAGCAACAGCAAAAAGCAGGAAGTTGCTCAATTAGCAATGGAGAACTTTAAATAAATTGGACACACATCAGAGACATATCAGAAAAATATTTCTATGAATGACTGGCATTAGATCATGTTAGTGCCAGCTGGTGCTGGGAAAGTCAAACCTGAGGGGTTTCTTGTGACTGTGATATATAGACAATGAAATGTTGCCTTAGTCATTTTTTGAATCCTGATGTATATTGCATTGAGAGAGAGAGAGAGAAAAGCTGAGTGAACAAAATAAGGGTTATTAAAAATGAAAAACATCAGTTAAAACTTCAAGAAGTGGAGAATTTAAACCCACAAGGATGTTTTATGTTAAGCAGAAGGGGTTGAAAAGAATCCAACAGGAAAAAAAATTTTTTTTCCATCCACTACTGATACAAGGTATAAAATAAGACTGTTTTCTATTTGTTTTCCCATTTCTTTTCAAAATTCAAAATTCTCTCTCTCTCTCTCTTCCCCCTCTCTTTCTCTCCTTCTCTCTCTCTCTCTCTCTCTCTTTCAAAATCCAAAATTGGTAACAAGAAAATAGGAATAAAACTCTAACTCTAAACACCAATCAAAACTTAATTAAATTTAACTGTCAAATTGCAGTCAAGTATATTGCTGGCAAAAATAATATTATTATAATGATTGCAGAACCATTTTTTAAAAGAAAAACAATCAACAAGAAGTCATGTTGAGATGGCTGAAAAAGAATCAGTCAGTCAGTTTTCTTGAATCCTTCCCCAAAGAACAATGTCTTGGAAGTAATAAGAGGACAAGGTTCAGGATGAAATTAGAGAATATTTTTTGAGGAAGGAATTCATGGGATAATCAGTAGTTCAATGAGGATATTGTACCTAAAATTGCATAGCTTATCAGAATAGAGGTGTCTAAAGACTGTTGAAAAGGATGGTAAACCAGGCTTATTAAGAATGATGCATGGCAATTCAACATCCCAAAAGTGGGATGATGGATATCTAATGCTACTATCCAGAGAATAGAATAGAATAGAATAGAATAGAATAGAATAGAATAGAATAG
>BLBF01000041.1:26147706-26173847 GCA_015471245.1 Laticauda colubrina
AGAATAGAATAGAATAGAATAGAATAGAATAGAATAGAATAGAATAGGACCTTGGAGGTCTTCTAGTCCAACCCCTGCTTAGGTAGGAAACCCTACACCCTTCAGACAAATTGTTATCCAAACTCTTCTTAAAAACTTCTAGTGTTGTAGCATTTATAATTTCTGGAGGCAAGTTGTTCAATGGATTAATTGTTCTTACTCTCCGGAAATTTATTCTTAGTTCTAGGTTGCTTCTCTCCTTGATTAGTTTCTACCCATTGTTTCTTGTCCTACTCTCAGGTGCTTTGGAGAATAGCTTGACTTTGTGGCAGCCCTTGAGATATTGGAACACTGCTTTCATGTCACTCCTAGTCCTTCTTTAATGAACATACCCAGTTCCAACAACCATTCTCTATATGTTTTAGCCTCCTATCCCCAAAAGCCTAATCCTGTATTAATTTATCTTTTAAAACTATCTGAATTATGAAATAACCCAACTTCTGATAGCAGCAAGTGCCATAGTTAGCTATCCATTGTGTGAAGAAGTACTTCTACTAATTGAAGTCTCCTCTGAAATCCTTGTGATTTCAGCTATATCATTATCTCTGCAACAATACAGAATTAATTTTCTATGGTCTTGTTCCAGGATATAAGAGATGGAGTCTAGTCTAGCCTACAGTCTGGGAGTTTCCTGGAAGTTTCCCTACAGAATGTTAACCAAGCCTTTGCCTGATTAAATTTTATGAGACAGATGTTGTCAAAAAAACTTGGCTGGTAGTTTTATATTCAATATTTTATCAATTTATTAAGGCATTAACAAATGCTTCTTTTAAAAAGTTCAACTAAATCTTCTCATCTCTGGTTTTCTTCAGTATTTCAACTTGAAAGCAATTATGTCCCACTTTCATAAGGATGAGGAATGGTCAGAAAAAAATGGACAATCTTAATTAAGTCCCACAAATATAGTTGCAGTGCACATACAAGGGTTCATTTACATGTAGCTATATGTAGCAGATATATAGGTGAGCTTTTTATTTATTTATTTTTATTTATTTGATTTGTCAATCTCTTACAAGATAATAGGTATAAGTATAAACATAGTTATGAATACAAGAAATAGATACATATAAGAAAAATAAAAAGAACAATAGGATAGGGATGGTAGGCATGTTGGTGCGCTTATGCCCCCTACAGACCTTGTAGGAAAGGGGTGAGGTCAATAGTAGACAATCTAAGGTTAAAGTTTTTGGGGTTTGGGAAAGAAACCACAGAGTCAGGTAGAGTATTCCAGACATTGACCACTCTGTTGCTGAAGTCATATAACCTACAATCAACTTTGGTGTGCTTAACTTTGAGCTTGTATCTATTGTGTGCACTTGTATTGTTATGGTTGAAGCTGAAGTATTCATTTACAAGTAGGACATTGCAATGTATGATTTTATATACGATATTTAGATCTGACTGAAGGCGTCATAGTTCTAGGTTTTCTCGGCCTAGAATTTCAAGTCTGGTAGCATAAGGAATTCTGCAACAAGTAGAGGACTGGAGAATTCTTCTTGTGAAATATTTCCAGACTTTCTCAACTGTGTTAATATCAGATACTCAATGCGAGTTCCAGACTGATGAGCTGTATTCAAGTATTGGTCTAACAAATGTTTTATATGCTCTAGTTAGTAGTGTGATATTACCAGAGAAAAAGCTGCGTAGGATTAGATTAACAACTCTTAAGTGCCAGAAAGGGAAATCAGGGATCATAATTTGACCTACTCACTTTTCAAAAGGTTGTGAGAAGCTATCTGACCATAGTGATATGATCACCATCTTCTTTTAATGACCTCATAATCCCTTGTGGGGTGGAGTCTGGACAACTGAATGGAGCTGAGTGTTTACTGACTGGATGCCCTTCCTGTCACCAATGCAGAGCTTTGTTCAGTAGATAGATGTTCATTGTGCCCTGAGAGAGAAATATATGCTTCTACCTATGATTGGACTCACAGCCTCCTAATTGTGAGGTGAGAGCTCCATCTCTAGGCCACCACACCACTCACCATAAGGATGTGATGACATTACTAAAAGGAATCAATTTATATCATTTTGATGAGGAATTAAATCTAATCCAACAGGAGGTTGGCCTAGAAGAACTCCAAGGTCCCTTCCAACTCTATTATTCACTTAATCAGTGGAACACCTCAGCCTCAGAATTGTGGATGCTTCAACACTGGAGGTTTTTAAGAAGAAATTGGATAGCCATTTGTCCGGAATACCATAGGCTCTTCGACTTGGGCAAGGTGTTGAACTAGAAGACCTCCAAAATATCTTCCAACTTTGTTATTCTGGTTCTATGCTCTGACTGTTCTCCTTTTCCTATAGCAAAAGGAAGATATGATTTTCCTTCCTGATAAACATACTGAGATGGATTCCTCTGAAGAAAAAGTGAAATGGTTGCAATATACTGATCAGATTCTCACAAATGCAAAAGTGGGGAGGTACAAAATTGTGCAAGAGACTCAACCTACCACATACCCAAAGAAGCATTATAAATGACTGAGTTTCATAAGGTTGCTTGCATAACATATCTATATGAATAATATATTCATATATCTAAATGAATCTTTCCAAATGTGCATGTCCATTAAATAAGTATAGATACAGGCATATCTACAGCCACACCATTCCTCTCTTACATATCACAATGATGTAGCCTCATAATGGATAAGATTAACCTTGAAGAAAAGTGATTTCTTTTTCTGGAGAAGAGAATTTATTGACCCCAAAAAACCACAATGGAATGGAAGATTTCACTTTCTACCTAAGTAGATAACCTAGCTGACTGCTAGCATATTATAGAACAAAAAAGCACAGAAACCTAGGAATATTCTAACAGTGAAAGTTCCATAAAGGGCTAATAGAGAATGAAAAGAAGTTTGAAATAGAGAGAGCTAAATGCTCAAGACTAATTGACAATTAAAGACAGGAAGGAGACTGGAAGTTCTGATAAGTCAAAAGTGGCCATCAGGAAAACCAGCATCAGCCTTTACCACAAGAATATATGGATGTTCATGATTAGACCCATGGTGTCAACTTGTAAAACATTCCTATGCCTGTTTTCAAATTGCCATAAACAAGGAGGGGGGAAATCTGAAGGAGCAGTATGGCAGTTTAAAACCAAAAGTACATTCCACCCTTATCTTCAAAAGATTGTAGCTAGGCTACCGGATCTTCTGCCCATGCAAATCCTTCATTGGAGAATGTGATTGATGAAACCCAGGCCATAAATGTGCTTCAATGGAGAATCTGATTTATGATACACCCAGGGGGGAGAGGGGAAACAGGATCAAAGATGACTGTAAATTATGTATGCCAGAGTCGGCTTCATTTAGGTTAATGCCAACATGTTGCTCCTAATAAATCTTTTGAATTTTTTTGAAACTTGGCTTGAGGCTCATGATTTAATTAGGGCATTCATCGGAACCCTGACAGCTGGTTTGTGAAAGCAAATAAAACTTTTATTGATCCCTGAATCTAAATCATAATAGTCCAGAAGGGACATAAGTCGAAAGAATAAAATATCATGTTTTTGTACAGAGACAAAGAGATAACATTGAACAGAAGAGGAACTACATGACATGGCAAAGAGGCATTAAGGTAAGTGAAGAGGGAAAAATCCCAAACAAGGCCACAGGTCTCTTTTATATTGACCAGCAACAGGGTCATCATTCTGCCCCATAAGGAAAGTTAAAAATCAAGGCAGACAAATTAACACAGCCATGTCCAACCCAAAGTACAGACAATCCTCAAATTATGACCATAACTGAGACCAACATTTCTGTTCCTAAGCAAGACAGTTATTGAGTGAGTGTTGGCCTATTTTGCAACCTTTCTTGCCACAGTTGTTAAGTGAATCACTGCAGATGTTAAGTCAGTAATATGGTTGTTAAGTAAATCTGGCTTCCCCATTGACTTTGCTTGACAGAAGATTGTAAAAGGTGGTCACATGATCCAGGGACACTGCAACTGTCATAAATACATGCCAGTTGCCAAGAATCTGAATTTTGATCATGTGACCATAGTGATACTGCAATGGTTGTTAAATGTGAAGTGTGAAAATCACATTTTTCAATTTTGTTATAACTTTATACAGTCAGATAACAGATTAACAGAGTTGGAAGGGACCTTGTAGATCATCTAGTCCAACCCCCCACCCAAACAGGAAACCCTACACCATTTCTGACAATGGCAGTCCAATCTTTTCTTGAAAGTCTCAAGTGGTGAAGCTCCCACTACTTCCAAAGGCAACTTCTGTTCCATTGGTTGATTGTTCTCACAGTCATTAAATGAATACTTGTAAATCAAGGACGATATGTAGATATAAGGCCATGGATATGTGTGTATGGGTGTAGTGTTCACTCTTTTCCCCAAATATATAGCATCTCAGGACTGAATAGTATAAAAACAATTATAAATTAATATAAAGCACATATACACATACAAACAAGCTTGATGGCTTATGCACTTGAAAACATTGCTGTATGATTTCTCAATTTTTTTAAAAAAAAATTGTAGCATCTTCATGATTTGTCTGCTCATTTCCCCTCCCTTATGCTTCCCCTGAGAGTCACCAAAGTGTATATTACAATGATTAGCTTTCCTTATGATAACACATAATTCAGATATATTTTATCAAGATGGATCTTGACAGATTAGAACAGTGGGTTGTATCTAACAAGATGAAATTCAGTGTAGAGGAAAGTGAAGTCCTACACTTAGGCAAGAAAAACCAAAAGTACACATATAGACTGGGTGAAACCAGGCTCAATAGCAGGAACTGTGAGAGGGATCTTGGAGCCTTAATGGACAACCAGCTAAATATGAGCCAGCAGTGTGCAGCAGCAGCCAAAAAAGATAATGCAATCCTAAGTTGCATTAACAGAGGGATACAACCTAGATCAAGTAAGGTACTAATACCACTCTATAAAGCCTTAGTAAGACCACACCTAGAGTACTGCATCCAGTTTTGGTCACCACACTATAAAAAGATATTGAAACTCCAGAAAAAATACAGAAAAGAGCAATCAGGATGATTAGGGGACTGGAGGCTAAGGCATATGAAGAACTGTTACAGGAACTGGGCTTGGCTAGTCTAGTGAAGAGAAGGACCAGAGGAGACATGATAGCAGTCTTCCAGTATTTGAGGGGCTGCCACAAAGAGGAAGAGGTCAAGCTATTTTCTAAAACGCCTATGGGTCAGACAAGGAATAATGGATGGAAACTGAACAAGGAGAGATTTAACCTGGAAATAAGGAGAAACTTTCTGACAGTGAGAACAATCAACCAATGGAACAGAAGTTGTCCTCGGAATTTGTGGGAGCGCCATCACTTGAGACCTTCAAGAAGAGATTGGACGCCATTTGTATGAAATGGTGAAGGATCTTCTGCTTGGATGGGGGGATTGGACTAGATGATATATTGGGTACCTTCCAACTCTGGTTATCTGTTTATCTTTTATCGTACTTCTTATATATAACATTGCATTGCATTTCTCAGTACTGAAAATAATCCAATCTTAGATCACAATATCATAGTTCACCAATTTTTCTAAGAATCTTTTGTTGTTGTTGTTGTTGTTGTTGTTGTAGCCTGATTTGGCCCTGAGTTATGCACCCTTGTCTATGGAAATTCTCAGTCATTCAAGTCTTGTCTATCCCAAAGGTGAAAACAGTTGAAACTGCAAGCTTCAAAACTGCTGAAAGGGCTGTGTTGCAAACTGTGTTGTATGATACCATTTATCTCATGTTTAAACACAGTCCTTTCAGCAGTCCCAAGAAGGTTCCACACCTATTTGAGGGCACAGATAAATAGCAATGGCAAATGTATTTCACGACTCTTACAGCATTCACTCGCTCTTCCTCTCTCCATCCCCTTTGAGCTTGATATACATATAAAACCATGCCAACGACTTCGACTTATTTATATACCACTTTACAGTGCTTTACAGCCCTCTCTAAGTGGTTTACAGAATCAGCATATTGCCCCCAACAATTTGGGTCCTCATTTTACCCACTTTGGAAGGATGGAAGGCTGAATTGATCTTGAGCCTCATGAGATTTCAACTGCCAAATTGCAGTCAGCTGGCAGGTAGAAGAAGTAGCCTGCAGTACTGCATTCTAACCACTGTGCCACCACAGCTCAATAAACCTCCAAGGGACCTCAATGATTCTCAGAAAGAGTGCTAACAACCAGATGACTGCAAGAAATATAAATCCTTCTATCTTCCACCCTAAGGTTCTTGGATGTGAAGTGAAATGTTTTCAAGAAAAAAAAACAAAAACAAAAACAAAAAAAAGTCCAGTTGCTTTTTGAAAAGCACCTTTGGGTTATATTCCTTTTATTATCTGGGTATCAGAGGTGCTATTCGACCGGTTCGCACCAATTTGGGCGAACCGGTAGCAGTTATTTGGCATGGGTTGCTGAACCAGTGGCAATCCCTGGCTGGCCATGCCCCCAACCCGGTTGTCCGGTCACTCACTTGTAAATGCTCTCCTATCTTTCTGTTCCCCACATCCTCTTTCTCCCCAGGGAAAAGGAAGAAAATCATGAACACTGCAAGTATCGCTTTCCCCATGTGAGTTAAAGTGCTGGATTGAGAAGGAGTGTGGTCTGACAGAGGGGGTGGGGGTGAATTGAGCCTTGGAGCACTTTTGCAACATAAAAGAAATGCATTTTGGAAGCAGGTCTTTTAAAAACTTCTTCAAGGATTCCCCATGGATGCTGCAAGTATCACTTTCCCTGTGCGAGTTAAAGTGCTGGAGTGAGAAGGAGTGCGGTCTGACAGAGGGGGTGGGGGAATCCACTCAAGCCTTGGAGAAATTTAAAGGAGCTGCTTCCAAAATGCTTGTCTGTGAAGTGCTATCTTTGTGTGTGTGTGTGTGTGTGTGTGTGTGTGCGTGCGTGTGTGTGTGTGTGTGTATGAGAGAGAAAGAAACACAGAGAGAGAGAGAGAGAAAGAAAAAGAAAGAAAAAAAGAAAGAAAGAAAGAAAGAAAGAAAGAAAGAAAGAAAGAAAGAAAGAAAGAAAAAAAAAGAGGAAGGTAGAGAAAGAAAATATAGGAAGAGAGAGAGAAATAAAACTCTGCTATTATTTTTAATTGTTTCATTATTTATCATGTGTTAATATTTTACACTATCTCTACACCTAGAGTGATTTTTCTGCCTTTCTTTTGCCCAGGGCTACCACATATTTTTCAGGGTTTACATGCACTTATGTCAATAGTCCAGAGCATAACATACACATGTGTTTAACAAGAGCTGAAAGGGACCTTGAAGGTCTTCTAGTCCAACCCCCAGCTCAGGCAAGAAAACCGAGGATGCCAAACTCTGAGTAGAAAACCTGGGAAAGGTGTCAGAATAATACTTAGAAGGGACCTTGGGGTGAACTCTATACCATTTCAGAGAAATGGCTGTCCAGTCTTTTCTTAAAAACTTCCAGTGGTTGAGCACCCAGAACTTTTTTTTTTTTGTAACAAATTTTATTCAGTTTTTCACATTAAAAACAAATATCTCTTTTTAGTGGACAACGTATTTCCGGGTCATCACCTTTACATACAAATATGACAGCAATTATACATTCATATATGCATACTTAATTCTATTATTACCTTTTCCATTCCAAATTTTCAGTAAGGAGAGGAACAAACACATTAATTCTAGCCTCTTTCATTAATCTCAATTGAAACATTTTTGTTTCATTTCAATTATTTCAAATATAATCCTTTAATATTTATTTTAAGAATAAAGATAAATATTATGTGTTTGTATAACAAGAAGAAGAAGGAGAAGAAGAAGAAGAAGGAGAAGGAGAAGGAGAAGGAGAAGGAGAAGAAGACAAGAAGAAGTTACCAATGTCTCTCCTTGCTTTTAATAGTCTATATTAATTTATTAATTTAGTTGGTTCTTTAGTCGGTCATATTCCCTTTCCATTACACATTATTTTTATAAATTCTAGATTAATACAAATTTTAACTCTAAAAAAAAAAGAAGTATATGTTTTCTCCCTTTTACTGTTTCAAGTGTGACACTTCAATCATTAAAATATACCTTTATTCCCTCATCTTGATTCCCAATAAACCATTATTTTTAAGAAGTTACAATATTAATCATTACATCTTTTCATTTGGATTCTGCAGCATATTTCCCCCCTTGATTTTTAATAAGAGTTATCAGTATCTATATTAAGCTATTTTCTAAATATTTTTAATTGCAGAAATATTCTTATTACCCCTTGTAACCCTGCAGAATCTCCTTTTTAATTCATCAACCATTATATCTGAAAAAACAATTTCTTTTCAATATTTTACTATTTTCATATTTCTTTATTTCATGCACCTGTTTCTTACTGCTTCTCCTCCCTCTCTTTTTCTCATATCTTTTCTCATTCCAGTTTGTATCCCTCTCTTTCTTAATATCTTCCTTCCCCCTTTTCTGCTGGGTCTTTCCGCCTTTCCTGACTTCACAAAAGGTATTCCCCCTTTTGATTGCCTTCTTAAGTCTCAACTTTTTAACCTTCCTTCTTTCCCCACTTCTTTGTAGAATTCTTTGTTTTAATTGTCTATTTAAAATGTCTTCTCCTTGAATCAACTCCTCCTCCTCTGGAGCTCGCTCTTCTTGTTCTTCAATTGCCATTTCCATTTTTTCTAACACAGAGCAAAGTGATTCGCCCCTTTCTTATAATAATTCTCTCATATTTTTAAGTTCCATTTTTAATTCCTGAAGAGATATCATCATTACACACTCTTATATTTTATGATTGTTAAAGTCCCCCCCAAAAAATTATCACTTTTACTTTCCTTCTTCTTTCTTTCAATTTTCTAAAGTTCTCAGTTATTCCAGCTGAAGGTCGATACCAAAAACATCAATCAATCCCACAGTCACTCTTTCCTTGCTTTTTTCATTATTCTGGTTCTGCCTTCACTTTCTAAGATTCTTACTTTGTTTCAATATTTATTTCATGTTATATCCACACAAGTTCATTCAGAAACAGGATGCTTTCTCTTTTGTTTGAGCTCAAGTTTTTGTCAAAAGGTGGCACTCTCCATTATACAAAGACTTCAACTTTCCCCCTTATTTTTTTTATTTAGGGCTTTTTGGACCTCAATATTCCAGCACAGTCCAGTCTCCAATTTGTAAACTTTATTATTATTATTATTTGACAGTCTTAAGACCAGCTTTATTTTATGCCTGTTTATTCCCAAAATATTTTAGTCCAATTTAGTTAAATCTTTAGTCCTTTCCCAGTTCGAAGCCCCGCTTAACTGTCAAAAATATTTTCTTTTTTTTCCCTGTTCCTTTGTAATTTCGCCACTCACTTTTCTTTTCTTAAAAATTCCATGTTACCTTAATCCTGGGGTACTTTTGTTTAGTTGTATTGCCCAGTTGTCCCGATTCAGATGTTATCCGCCTCTTTCTTCCCTCCTGCACAAATATTAATCCAGCTTAGTCCTCCTCTTCGGGGTGACCATTTTAAACCACTTCTGCAGTCGTCTTCAGGGGGAAAAGGTCCAAGCCCAGGGGGGGAGATATGGTTCCCCTCAATCTGGCTTGCGGCTTCCCCTTAGTCTGCTGCTCCTCCAAGGCAGCTTCAGCCCCTAATTGTAATAATTGAGGCTCTCCAACAAAAGAGCATGGACCATAGCCGCAGAGAGTCACAATCTACAGTCCGTCAGTGAGGAGGCTCTGCCTTCTTCGAGCACCCAGAACTTCCGGAGATAGGCACTTCTGCTGGTTAATTGTTCTCACTGTCAGGAAGTTTCTCCTTAGTTTTAGGTTGCTTCTCTCTGTTCAGTTTCCATCCATTGCTTCTTGTTTGCATTCTGCTTCTTTGGAAAATACATTGTCTCCCTTTCTTTCTGGCAGCCCCTTAAAAGCCTGTTGTCACACTCTTGAGTAAAGCATGTGAACCATTTTCTCCTTTCAGTGGTCCTTGAAAGTATATCTAAAGTATGCAGATAATAAAGTCAAAAAAGGTGAACAACATTTTTATAGAATTATCGATAAGTTGGGGCTGGGTGTCAAGGAATGTGTCAGCCTTCAAGATTTTCTTCCTTTGCTTTGCATCTATCGGCTGCCATAAGTAATGGGGGGAAGAGGGGGGGAAAGTATGGGAAATGAGCTGGAGGTGTTGCAAACACTTACTGTATAAACTGAGGAGGGGGAGAGTACATTCTTGCTTAGGTTTCTGTTTCTTGCTTAGCTTTCTATTCTCTGCACAGCTGCAAACCTTTATCAAAATATGCCAATGGATCCAGGGAAGGTGCGTGCCATGTTGGAATGCCCCCCCCCACACACACACACACGCAGCAGAAAACAACTTCAGAGCTTCTTGGGATTCACCAATTTTTACTGACAATTTATCCTGGCTTTTGAGAAGATAGCACTGCCTATCACAAACCTCCTAAAAACCAAAGGGGAGGCAAAACCAAAGCCTAGTAAGCCACTAGAGTGGTCCATGGAATGACAAGCTGCCTTCAAAAAACTGAAACAACTGTTTGCTGCTGAACCAGTGCTCAAGCACCTGGACATGGATGCTCCTTTCTTGATCCAAGCCAATGCGAGTGATGTAGCAGTTGGAGCAGTATTACTACAAACCAATGAGACAGGGATTTTACAACCATGTGCATATACCTCCCGTAAATTAACTGAAACCGAAAGGAGGTGGGCCGTCTGGGAAAAAGAAGCTTTTGCAGTTTGCTGGGCCCTGTTAACTTGGAGGCATTTCTTGGAAGGAGCAAAACACCCATTTGAGGTGTGGACTGATCATAAGAATTTGGAGGCCTTGAAAACGCCTCAGAAGCTGTCCCCCAAACAAATTCACTGGGCACAGTATTGTAAGTGTTTTAATTTTTCATTGAAGTACATTCCAGGAGGGAGATATTTCATGGCGGATGCTCTATCTAGACTACCTCGATATAATAGTGCTCACCAGGAGGTGGTATGGCCAATTGTCCCAACCAAACAGTTGGCAGTTCCAGTAGTTACCAGAGCCCAAAAGAAGAAGAAGGAAGTAGATCTATCGAATGATTTGACTGCACAATTAAAAGAGGCTCTAAAACTTGATGACTGGTTCCTTGCTCACTCGAATAACTGTGTGGTTAGAGATGGATTGGCCTGGATGGGAGCCAAGTTATATGTGTCAGAGAAACTGAGGAGCCAAATATTACAAGCTCATGATTCTAAAGCGGCTGGTCATTTTGGATTTCTGAAAACCTTACACTTGGTTAAGTGCCAGTTTTGGTGGCCTACCTTGAAGAAGGACATTGAAACTTATGTAGCTAGTTGTTCTATCTGTGCCTCAGCCAAACGGCCTCCTGGTAAGCCAGTAGGATTGTTACAAAATGTGGCTAGACCAATGACTCCTTGGAAGGAAATCTCTATGGATTTTATATGGAATGACCTCAAAGTGGGGGAAACACAGGTATTTGGGTGGTAACTGATTTGTTTTCCAAACAAGTACATTTCATACCTTGTTTGAAGATCCCATCTGCAAAAACGCTGGCCAAACTGTTGATTTTACATGTCTACAGGTTACATGGGGCTCCTGAACGCATAATCACAGACAGGGGTGTCCAATTCACCTCAAATTTTTGAAAAGAGTTCCTGAAGTTATTGGGCTCTGCCCAGGGCTTAAGTTCTGCCCACCATCCCCAAACTAATGGGGCTTGTGAGAGAACTAACGCGGTATTGGAGCAATATCTTAGATGTTACATAAATTATCAGCAAGATAATTGGGCTAATTTATTGCCATTTGCTGAAGTGGCAGATAACAATTCCGTACATAGTAGTACTGGATTTACCCCTTCAAAGTGGCATCAGGACAAGACTTTGTACCCATACCTGAACTTCCATGTGAGAAACCTAATATTCAGTCATTGGATGAATGGATAACACAACTCCAGCTTACCTGGCCGGTTACTCGTAAAGTATTAGATGATGCACATCAAGCTCATAAGAAATTTGCAGACAAAAAGAGGAATTCACAAAAACCATGTCAGGTGGGCAACAAAGTCTTTTTGTCCATCAGATATTTACAAACCACCCAAAAGTCAAAGAAGCTTGGTCCTAAGTTTGTTAGCCCTTTCTCAATTGAACGAATTGTAAACCCTGTTAGGGATAACATTGTTTACCCTAACTGGTTTAGGTGAAATAATAACTATGAATCATAGTTAGTGTATGTTAAAGTGTCTGCAGCTTTAACTGTGAAATAGCAATTAAGGGAGTGGTTTATGAAAACAATATAAAAGTAGCAAGTCTACAGCTTGCTCACTCTGGCTTTGATGATCCCTGATTACTGCTTGGAATCAAGACTGCATTGCTCAAACGGGAGAGACAACAAAGGACTGATTTGTAAGTGAACTGACATAGGATATTCTACATGGACTTTGCTAACTGAATATCCCTGAATGGATTGACTACATGATACATGACTATTGGACTGTTATTTGACTATGCTATTAACTTATAATGGAATAAACTATATTCTTGATAGCACAAGCGTATCTGTTATTTTTACTGTATGTTTATAAACATACAAGCTTAGCTCACTCATTTATCTGTGTGCCTATCTGACTAATGCTGCACATTCTGTTTAGCTTGTCTACCTAACCCTGGTTGGGGAACCCAGGCTTAACAAACCCTGTGGCAATCCAACTGAAATTACCAAAGACTCTTTGATGAATTCACCCTGTTTTCTGTGTTAGTTTGTTAAAACCTGAACATACTTCCGATTTGAGACCGGCCCAGATCGATCCTCCAGTACCATTGCTGATTGAAGGCAAACAACATTTTGAAGTTAAAGAAATTTTGGATTCTCGGAAATGGAGGGATCGACTCCAATATTTGGTTGCATGGAAACATTTTCCATCTTCAGAAGCTGAGTGGGTCAATGAGAAGGATGTCAGAGCTCCTACGCTTGTCAAAGCATTTTGTACTAAATATCCCGATAAACCCTAAAAATGTGACTATTTTATGTTGCCTGTTTATTAACTATTACCTTTTATTTTTTCTCTTATAAAGGACTAATGTCTTTTTCTCGGAGGGCCGAATGTCAGCCTTCAAGATTTTCTTCCTTTGCTTTTCATCTTTAGGCTGCCATAAGTAATGGGGGGAGGAGGGGGGAAAAGTATGGAAAGTGAGCTGTGTTGCAAACTATTACTGTATAAACTGAGGAGGGGGGAGAGTACATTCTTGCTTAGGTTTCTATTTCTTGCTTAGGTTTCTATTCTCTGCACAGCTGCAAACCTTTATCAAAATATGCCAAGGTCAATGGACAGAAGCCTCACCACCACCACCTGAAGATGTCCACATTATGACATTCATAACTTTTAATTGGAAAAACCATTTGAATTTTTGGGGGTGGGAACATTGCCATCACTTTGTATATGTGATTTACATGCCTATTTTCTCAGATTCAGAATTCTTTTGTTGCTACCACTTGACTTCCAGTAAAAGATATATTTTCTCTAATTAAGAGAGTATTTCTTTCTTGGATTTTGAATGGAGCACCAGCTGACAGAATGGCTGGGAGGGGAGGGGCCAGGTGAGGCACCCCTTGAGAGCACCCCGTGAGTGACATTGAGTTGGCCACGCTCACACTGTCACATGACCACCAAGCCACACCCACCCAGTCACATGACTATAAGCCACACCCACCAAATAAGCCACGCCCACATAATTGGTTGCAAAAAAATAATAATTCCACCACTGCTGGGTATGATTATTCTAAAATATTGTTTTTATGCCCTTTATTTCTCTTCAGAATGAATGCCAGAATGTTAAAAGTTGTTTTTAAAATACTCATCAATGCCTTTTGTGGGAAAAAAGTTACAAAACATTGCAATTCATCAGCGCTCATCTGTCTTGAGATGAGTTTATCTTAAATGAACTGCAGCTGAGAGGGTTTATTGAAAATGTGGGAATGGAAAAAAATTAGTGGATTTGCTTTCCCTACGCAAACAGAATGAATGTCCTGACTGTTTTAATGGAAGAATTCATTTAAACATTTGGAAGTTTATGATAGGTTTAATATAGGAGCTATCTTCAGCTTATGCTAATGTTGCCCTTCTTATTCAAGCTAGACTAATTACCGCTAAAGATTATTTTTCCAGAATCTTAAAACCCAGTTTTGTTTTCTACTACCCTTGCCAAAAGTCCTTGCATGGATTAATGCCAATTATGCAAATGTATTTCACTACTCTTACAGCATTCTTACCTCTTCCTCTCTCCATCCCCTTTGAGCTTGATATATATATAAAACCATGCTAACAACTCCTAATCTGAACAGCCACATCTTCATGTTGCTGAATTTTGGACTAGTCACCAGAGCTGGATGGAGAAATCCTTTATCACTATGTATTCAGCTGATGGAAGATCATTTTTTCTCAAAGGAGAATAGATTTTTTGAGAAATGTATGGGTGATTATGTCATTCTCTGAGGTAGCCAAGGACTATATGTGAGTATCTTTAATTAAACAGCCATTTCTCTTCTGGCCTCATTTCCATGCCTCCATGCTTCAGTCCTACAGTATTTTTTTTTTTTAACGATCTACTCCCAGGTACTTTTTTCAAACAGTGGTGTTTGCAATGTATGTCCATCTTCTCCCATTTTGCTTCTTTTCCCAGGATCCGTTAGCTAATGAAATGAGCCCCATCTCAAGTTAGGCATGCTGGAAACAACTTTTGATTGACTCATTACTATTGTTCATCTAATTTTTGCCCATTGGCACTGGCTGAGTAAGTTTTCAGTCAGGGAGTTATTTATTTACAATCACAAGAGATTGTAAAATGGGATCATCAGCATATAAAGAATGTGCTCTACTACTAGGCCATAGCCTTTCCCAGATTGCATAGAATCAGAAATAGTTAATAAGAGCAAAATAGACAGTGAGAGAATATAATCCCTTCTGGCTTCAATAAGAACTGATCTTCTGAGGTAACCAATGGTAAAAGAAGAAACTCATGTTCTTTAGATATGAGCAGATGATAAAAAATAATTATGCTTGGCAAAAAAAAAAAGAATATAGAAAAAGGGAGAAAAACTGATAAAGTGTATGGGCAGGATCAGAAAAGTAACAGGAATAAGTCTTTAGAAAAACAGTAAGTTATTACTGGAATTGGGCATAGGTGGTAACCACTTATTGGTGAAATTATTAGGAATCAAGCCCAACTCAATGGCATATAAGATTCTTTTTTTAATTATCATTTATGTTGTATTTTTTAAAAAATGTTCAAATTTGGATAGTTTCAAGTATTAAAAAAGATTATATGAAATTCTCAGCCTCCTTGGAAACTGCTGGATTGACCCCTGCAGTTTTATTAGCAAGATTTTCAAGAGTGGTTTCGTTTTGCCTTTTGCAAAGGTTGAGACAGAATGCCTGTTCCAAGATCATCCATCTGGCTTTGTCCTTAAGGTAGGACAAGCATCCATGGTCACCATGGTTTCTAACCCAGTGCTTCAATCACTCCACCAAACTGACTCTATTTACTGTGCTGTATTCATATCATGATCTCTTCTAATTTGGGACTATAATATGTAGGGAGATGATATTTTGGAAAATAGCCGAGAATTTCCTGGTCTATGTTTTCTTTAAGCCCAGATAGTCTTGTGTGAATATCTGAATGAGTATTGCATCTGTTAATTTTTTTGTCCAGCTTTCTTCAGTCTGGAGTCCTCCAGCTGTGATGGTTACAACTTTCAGAATAGTTGTAATCCATCATATTTGAAGAATGGCACACTGGAGAAAGCTGATATTTATAATTTACTAGCCAATAACCCATCATTGCCCAGATATTTATTTATCCCAATCCTGTATTACACAGGAAAATCCTGTAGTCGGGACTCATGCTGTTGTACTGCCTGTCGCACAGCATCACAAGTCTTCTATTCCTCTCCTTGGGAGTTTCTTGTGTACACTAGCATTTGGTCAATTACCAGACATTTCCTTGGAGGGCTGAGAGGGAGCCCCCTTGTGGAGTACTATGAAATTGTTACCATGGCAAGTCCACAGTGCTGTACAGTGGAAGCCATTTTAAGACACACACACACACCAAGGGGTGTTAGGGGTGTCTTACCCCACAGTATTTGTTTCCAGAGAGTAAATCATCAAGTTTGGTTGAAATTGTTTGAGGTGTTCCAGAATTATACTGGAACATAAAAATTGATAGATAGCAGGCATTTTAGAGGCTTTTCCAGAAATCATGTTCTTTGTTGTCCATGAAGAAACTTCTCTTCACTATGAGTTTTATCTGATTTCCCACCCTCTTCCCTGTCTATTTTTTTTCCTTCTTCTTCTTATCTTGAGAGATATGTGAATGAAAACAGTACCTTTGTTTCTTTTCAGCTGAGCTATCCTGAGGCTTGTTCTCACTTGAAGTCATAATTCAGTCATTGCAGTGCCATCCATTCAACCACAGCTAATTACAATGTCACAAAGAAGAAAGTTATGGATTGTACTGAGGAAAAATACTAAAGCTAGGTATATTTTCAGGTAATCGGAGTCCAAACTACCGTTCCTGGCTGAAATGCTCCCTTGTCCTTAAGAAACATCTAGATCAGGGTGTCCAACTTTGGCAACATTAAGACTTTTGGACTTCAACTCCCAGAATTCTCCAGCCAGCAAGTTGGCAAGTTTTTAAAGTTGCCAAAGTTGGATACTGATCTCGATACTGATCAAGCTATGTTTGCAAAGTCTAAGGGTCAATTCTAAGGGTTTGTCTATTTACAAAGGTTGCTTTCTGCTCTTGTTGAGGAAAATTTGAAGAACCTGTGAAGAAAATCCATTTAAGGTGCTTTTAATAGCTTCATGATTGAAATATAATTAATAGGTGCGTTTTTGTCTTTCTTTCTGGTGAACTACAGTGGTTGGGAATCTGCATTTTTACATTACTGTCAAGCACATAGATTTCTTTTATTTTTTATTTTTAAATTTCTTTTAGGTGGGATAATATTTTAACAGTGCAAAAAATAAAGAAATCATCTCCCCCTTCGATGTCAGTTTTGGTGTACATGTGCAAATATTTATTGATTATTTTGTGTTCTCTCACTCGTAAATTGCTTGTTTGCCCTCATTTTTGTTGATTGTTATAATATATTGATGTAATTATTTATTGCTTTTGAGGGGGTACCAGTTTAGAAAGAAGGTTGAAGAAGAAGAAGCTGGACACAGGGAAGCCACAGAAAGCAGCAAAGTATAATAAAATAAATTAAATGATAAACCCAGCTCTACTCTTCTTGATATCAAAGCCACAATAATGCCATTGTTTTAGTAACATTCTAGTAACTCTTTGCCTTTTGGAATATTTTTGATATTTCAGAATTAGAGTTCTGGAATTCCCAAAGTATTCACACATTCAAATAACGCCCAGGGATGATCCTGCTTAATTTCACAGATCAGCTAGATCCTGCCACCTTCTGAGACAAAGGCATTAAACTAGGATCAAAATAAACATTTAATTACAGGAAACATCAACATTGGTACTTTCAGACTTAGCACTAAAATGATCATATATTTAGTAGTGTCAAAGCCAAATTGAGAAGAATTCCTACTATTTATTTATTGATGCAATCTACGTAACTACCTATCTCATATCCAGGACTCTTACAAAGAGTTAAACCATATAAAACAACCAAACTGTGCAATGGTTTAAAACAATAAAAACAAGACACATATATTCAAAACTTCATAAAACTTCATCAAATTCACAAGCAAGATAATCACATCTATGAATAATACCCTGAACAGCCATTGCACTAGTTCTGCCATACTTCTAAGTCCCCATGCCTGTTGGCATAATCATGTTACAAAGATTTTCAGTGAGAAAACAGGATAAGGGAAAGCAGGATAGGGGCCAATCATATCTTTGAGGGAATGATGTTTCAAAAGGGGGGCCTATGGTAACAAAAAAAATATCCCTTCTGGGGCTGTTCCAGACATTCCTACAGAGGTGGGATGCTACTGGTTCTGTCCGGCTCTATAGAACAGCAGCAGACACAGAATCAGTTCTGTGTCTGCTGCTGTTTGGCCCACTCACCCACCTGGGCTCTTACCTGACCATTTTTTCATGCTTTTTCAACCTCAGCTGCTTTGTGCGGCACAGCTGAGATTGAAAAAGCAGGAAAAAAGTGGTTTTTCAAATGCTGCACACCCGTGTGCAGTGCTTACCAGCTGTCTGGGCAGCACAGCTTTAGGCGAAGCACACATGCGCACGCAAAACATAATCACCGAACCGATACTAACATTGGTTGAATCCCACCCTGCATTCCTGGCTGATGGGGCCAGAGCATGTCCCAGATGTGATGAGACAGGTCATTGTAACTGGGGAGAGGAAGTCCCTGAATAACTTTGTCCCATGCTATGTAAGGCTTTGTAGATCATTATCAGCAAGTTGAAGCTGATCTACAACCAGTGCAGTTTACAATGTAGAGGTCTGACTTGGATTGTTCATGCAGCTTTCATAACTGCTCACAGGCCAAATTTTGTACTCGCAGAACTTTCCAAACACTCTTTAAGGGCAGAGCATTTGCAATAATCCATGCTACTGCTTTTGTTTTTGTTCACTGATCCAGATCAGAAATTTCATCCATATATTTTGTCCACATGAGGAAAATAATCAATGTGGCAGAAAAAAACATTCCTATAAATCTCAAAATAGTTTATATGGATATAAAGCTACTTCTATTTAGCATTCACTGATATCCTTATTGTGTTAAAGAAGACATGTTTTTATCCCAAAGGTGCCTTTTCAAAAGGCAACTGGACTTTCTTGTTTTTTTCCTTGAAAATGTTTCACTTTTCATCCAAGAAGCTTCTGACTGAATGATGGGGAAAGGAAGGATTTATATTATTTCCATTTTCCAGGGAAAAAAAAAAACAAGAAAGGCCAGATGCCTCTTGAAAAAAAGGCACCTTTGGGGCAATCATGACCTGTATGATTGAGAATCTCCATAGACATTTGCCCACATTATTATGTTAATGAGCTACTTCAGGGATGAGCCAAACATTTCACTCTGAAGAACTGCAGCTTCCTGGGAACTCCTCCTTTTAAGATTAAATGAAAAAAGTAAATATTCTGATAAAAATTGAATATTCAGGAGTTTCTACAACAAGTTCAACCCTATGTTATTAAAATCCCTGTGGAAATCTGAAGAACACACAAGGTAACAAGGACATAATATGAGCTAAGGTTTGAAAACATTACGGGACAAATGTTTATGAAGATTCTCAGTCATCCAGATCATGGTTGTCCCAAAGGTGTTTTTTTTTTTCCAAGAGGCAACTGGACTTTCTGAAGGGACACAGGGCAGAAAATATCCTGCAGAAAGCACACCTCCACAACACAGTCCCTTTAGCAGTTCTAAGAAGGCTCCTCATCCATTTGCATTACTCAGGTGATCCTCAGGACACAGACAACCCTCCAAGTGGCCTCAACGACTCTCTAAAAGAATGCAAATGACCAGCTGTCTGCAAGGAGTATAAATCCCTCCATTCCCCGCCATCCAATCAGAACTGAAGAAGCTTCTTGGATGAGAAGCAAAATTTTCAAATGTCTTCAAACAAGAAAGTCCAGTTGCTTCTTGAAAAAAAAAAACACCTTTGGGACTGTAGGAAAAGTACAAGATTATCTGCCTGTCAGTCATGGTCGTCCAAAGATATGTGCTGCTGAACTTGGGTTCCTTGTTGATTTACAAAATTTCCTGCACCAACAGTGATTCCCACCATCATCCACCTCACATTATCTTGAAGATGCAGTGATGTACACTCTTGTGTTAAATTGTGTCCCTAGAGAGGGAGCTGGTTCTGTCTGATGTATATGAGCAAATAACAAATTGAACTCTCACTGAATTGCTCTTTGACATCCTTGGGCTTAGTCTGACAGTTCTAATAACATTACCTGCCTTATTGGATCCAGTGAGTGGCTCTTTCCACGTGACCTTACCTTAAGGAATGCCAATTTCAGAAGCTGCAAAAGGTGCTTTCCCTACCACTAGCCATTTTTTATAGAATAGCATTTCCCCTTTCTTTTTGGGTTAGGACTCTTAAGGCTTGGTTCTATAAACAGCCCTGGGATCTCAATAATTGCATTTCCCCCCTCAAGCTTTTAAAGCTGTTCATTGCATTTTGTCAGTTGCATCTTATTCCCCATTCTTATATCAGTGATTTTATTATGCTACATAACAATACCATTGTGGATGTTTCCTTATATCTTATTATCAAGACTTTCACTGGGGGAACTGAACTCCATTCAGAGTTAGTTCAGACTGGAGTGGCCTATAAGTCCTGCCAACAAGTACGTAAAAAAGCAAGTAAACTAGCTACTGGGAGGAAAAGTAAATCAGAGGTCAGAAAGAGAGAATGCTCAGAATGATAAGTCATAACTGAATAGGTGTTTAAACCCGGGTGACCCATTCCTAATTCAGTTACACTAATACATTACCTAATGAGCCCCTGAAGCTTTTATTTTAATTTTATTCTACTTACATCCAAAAGCTTTCATTAACTATAGAGACTGGAACAAAACTGGTCAAAAGTCAAATGGCCATTTGATAGATGCCAAGCATATTGTGGGTGGATGTTATCATTCCTTGTAAAAAGGGGCAACTACTCTATGATTACCAATGATCTTTTGTTCTCTCTCATTTCTCTTAAATGTGACTCTAGAATCAAATCTATTTTATCTGTTATGAGCCACTTTGCAGAGGGGGAAAAAATCTATGCCTAGAGAGAAGGCAATGACTGTATGCTTTGAGCTCACTTACACCAATCTTAAGCGAACTTCATGACAATTTTTATGTAGTGTTCTTTAATCACAGAAAATGACAAGGCCAGATATTCACGAAGTCATTGGGAATTAGTTGAGTCAATAGAGACTTTCTTACTTCCACCTTTATACATGACTGCCTTTGCATTTCAGTAAACAGATCCTTCAGTAGCTGCTCTTCTGCAAAGAGGGTTTGGGATTAAGGGATTAAAAGTGTGAGAAATAAACCTGGCATTAGAGGTTCTCAGGGCAGATGTCAACTCTGTCAGCAATCTGCTTCAAGTCCCGGTAGTGCAGAGGAAAAATCAAATGCAGAGAAGGGGAGAAGAAGAAGAATGGGCTTCAATTGTCATGAGTAAAATAAAAGGGGCTACATATTGACAAAAGACATAAATATGATTTACTCTAGGACAAAGAGTGTTTGCTAGCTGCCCTACATTGTGTGT
This sequence comes from Laticauda colubrina, assembly GCA_015471245.1. NCBI lineage: Eukaryota > Metazoa > Chordata > Lepidosauria > Squamata > Elapidae > Laticauda > Laticauda colubrina. Next base: position 26,168,936 of record BLBF01000041.1, read on the forward strand.
TTGAGTGACTTTTCCTGAATCTGGCCCTAATAACCTATCGTTCTATTCTTGTGCCTTTCTTTTTTCCCTATCCATCTGATGAATTTTACATGTTTCCCTGTTAAATTCCATTTTATTCTTTTCAACCTACTAAGCAAATGTGTCTAGACTCTTTTTTCATGATCTCTTGTTCCTCTAAAGTGGGGTGTCCAACCTTGACAACTTTAAGACTTGTGGACTGCAATTCCCAGAATCTCCCAGCCAGTTGTGCTTGTTGGGGAATCCTGAGAGTTGCAATCCAGAAGTCGCAAAATGGTCAAGATTTGACACCCCTGTTCTCAGGTGTTAGCCACCCTTCCTAGACTTCTGTAAATTTGTCAGCCTACAGAAAGCATTGGTTTAAAATTTATGTTTGGGAGGAACACAAACTTTCATGCACCTTGCAGATCACAACAATAATTCTTTCATTATTCACTGTGAGTGTTTAGTGCCACTCACACTGACTCCCCAAATTCCCATTCTAAAATTCTCTGTAGGGTTTCTTTACTAAGTCTTGAGATTACATATTTGCATTAGACAGCTGCAAACAGAATTAAAACAATTTTGCATCAAGAGATAAGAACCACTTGCTTGAGACAAAATTGTTTTTATTTTGTCCTTTAGGAATTAAAACAAATCAATGCCCTTTTTAAATAGTTTACATTCTTAAGCACATTACTAAATCCTGATAAATTCTAATCAGAAACTCATTTTGTCTTAAATATCAGTCCTTGTTAACTATTTCATATCACAATATTGATTTATGCTACTTTATATGCATTATATATAGAAATAAATGAGACACATATTTTCATAAAAGGTTTAAAAATTTAATATAGTATAGACTTTCCCCTTTCAAACAGAGAGATATTCCCTAGAAGCCATCTCCTAATAAAACCGGATCTGATGAGAGGATTAAAGACATTGTAAACTAATTTACTTCCAAAATTTAAGTCGACTACTTCTTAAACTTGATTAGTTTCACTGCTTAATGATATTTAAGAGATTAAGATCATTCTCATGTTGAACAAGATGGGATAGACCCTTTTCAACTTTCAGCTAATTGATTTATTGAAGCCTTCCTACTTTTCTCTCTTCAACAGACTTTCCCAAGAAACAGATTTTTTTTGTTGCAAGAATCAGCATTTTGACAAGGAGTTGACATTATAGCACATACATTTCTGCTCCTTTACATCATTCTGAAAATGTCTTTGAACTTTTAGCTTTTGAAACAGCTCTGCATTGTTGGAACTGATTCCCAAGCTTTTAAATTTACCATGAATTGCTTCAAACTAGCAGAGGAAAAATTGAGCACACAAGATTATTTTAAAAAAGCTGCTTTATCAGCCAAAAGTCGAGGCTATACATCTCTAGTCCATGATGGTCAAGAGATACTGTTAAGATGATTTCTCAATGTCTGGAGGCTACATGGGGAAGAACACTTGGCATCAACCATGACAAGACCAATGGCTACAGCTTCTGAGACTTCTTGGAGATGGCAACTTGCCCTGAATGGGACATGGCTACTGAGGTTTCTCCTATGCCCAAGAAGCAGGTGGCAGCTGTGGTTTGGAGGGTCTGTGCATAGCTCCATTCTATGGCCTGTTCCTAGATTGGAATGCCTTCTCATCCTTGGAACATGCTTTGGTCATCTCTCATTTGGATTATTGCAAGGCATTCTATATGGAATTGTTCTTGAGGGCTACTTAGAAGTTGCAGCTAGTCCAAAATGTAATAATGCAGATAATTATGAGTATGCCTTGTTTCACCCATGTAATACCATATTCCAAAGCTGCACTGGTTCCCAGTTCAAAGTGCTGGTTGTTTACTATAAAACTCTACATGGCATAGGGCCACATTATTTACATAATTATTTTTTGCTTTCCTCCCAAGAATGTACCACGGATCTTCTCAATTTCCTTCTGTTAGCTGATGCTATGTAATGGGAGCAAGGAGACATGACTCCTCTAACATAAAGTCTAATTTTTGAAGCATTTCCACTGGCATGTAGATAGCAATACTCTTGCTATCCTGTTGTAAATTGCTAAAATTGTAGTGGTGCAGTCGTTGGAATGCAGTATTGCAGGATAATTCTGCCGACTGTCTGGAGTTCGATTCTCAAAGTTGACTCACCCTTCCATCCTTCTAAGGTCAGTAAAATGAGGATCCAGATTATTGGGGGAAATACTGAATGCTGACTCTGTAAACCACTTAGAGATGGCTGTAAAGCACTATGAAGCAGTATATAAGTCTAAGTGTTATTGCTAGTGATAAAGTTTTGTGTCCTCCAGTATTGGTCCTAGGTATTGGGTGGTGACTGCTCTTTTTTATATTTTGCTCAGGGCTTGAAACAGTATTTTTTTTCCCACATTGTGGGGTTTATTTTATTGTCTGTTAACTTCCCAGAGTTGTGCACTAATTCAGTAGCCATATAAATAAATAAATGCAATTTTAGTACTAGCTTAATTTGGTTTTTTTTCTCCTTTTGTCAATTTTCAGAAACATTTTTGCATTATTTTATAGTGAAACACATTTTAGTCAACTACTAAAAATTAGGACATTTCCCAAGACCTCTTCAAATGAGTGACTGAAAGGAGCTTGGTAATGTTTCAGTGAATGGCAACATTTATGATGAGCAAAATCCAACTAAATTTAGAAGAACTGTGGTGGCATTTGACAGTGAGCCATATCATGGAATACAGTTGGAGACATTTAGTGAGAAGCTTTCTTAATCATGAAAACCTAGATTTGAAGATTTGAAAAGCTTTGGGCAAGTCAGCAGGATTAGCAGTTATTGTTTCATGTATGAATTATAAAATTTAAGAAAAAATTGAGCTCCTTACCACACCTATTCTCATTGTCTACTTCATGTGGAAAGTGACTAAGACCAAACAGCTTTGTGATCCCTGAAATTTTTTTCTTCAAGGTATATAGAATCAGGGTCACTTTGCTAAAACCAACTTCAAACATTTTTTGAGTTCTAAACAAATCCATAAAGAACATGGGAACAAATGTCCTGGCATATCATGTCTTCCATTATAGACCTAAACAATTACCATAACAATTGGAGGAAACAATTTGGTTGTTTGCACTGCAAGCTATAGATTACCATGTAGTAAGCCATGGAGGAACCTTGTCCAGAGTGGTGCTCACTCGTTCTGAGTGCCAATACTTTTCAACTATTGAAACACTTCCTAACTATTAAATTCTCCATCTGCTTTGTTCAAGATTACCAAAGGCTGAAATATAGAATAAACGAAGTTGGAAAAGGAATCAGTCATGGCAATCTTTAGTCAATCTAAAATCCAGTCAAGCTGATTTCATGACTGTAGGTAGAATGGGGTTGAAGACAAAATCAGGGGTGGCACTTGAAATTATAGAATGGAGAGTTCACATACAAAAGTTCACTCATAGTGCAAGGCCAGTCTAAACATATAGAATTCCAAGAATACATGAATCAAGAATTAAGACAACATGGCAGTTGCTGGAGCAGCATAAATGATCTATTTTCTGTTTATAGCTAGTGTAAATGAAAGGCTTTTATCTGAGTTATTCTGGGTCATTTCTTAACTTTTTTAAAGGTTAGATGCAGTATTCTTTTAAACAATTTGCTGAAGGTTACCCTATATCACTGAAGCTGTTTTTGACATTCTTAAGAATGTAGGTTTATTTTCAGTTCTTCCTTTGAATGAGAAGAACATTTGAATGTAGTCCTTCATTCTTCGTTCTTTAAAGTTTTTAAATCAGGTATAAATGAATAATTGTTTTCTTCTCTGAAAAAGAAGACCTTTATTGTCATGGAAATTCTTTAACTTTTTAAATGGGACAGATTCTGCAATTTTCTACAGTCATGTCTTATTTTTAAATGAAATGTTATGTATATTTAAGGCATATTATTTCAAGATATCCTTTGACATGGGAAGAGTTACAGTAATTGGTTAAATTGATTAGTAAAACCAATAACATCTCAAGCAAGTACAATGGGAAACAATGGGAAAGTGATAGAACTAATTCTGTTTATTCTGTTCTGCTTCATTTGTAGAACAAGGATGCTTTTTAAAAGATCAAATGCATATAGAATAACTAACTGTAGATTATAAAAAGGTCCAACACTTTCAAGTCTCATCTTAGCCATGAGGAACTAATAAGACCACACATAGAGTACTGCATCCAGGTTTGGTCACCACGCTATAAAAAAGATGTTAAGACTCTAGAAGAGCAACCAGGACGATTAGGGGACTGGAAGCTAAAACATACAACAAACGGTTGCAGGAACTGGACTTTTCTAGTTTAGTAAAGAGAAGGACCAGGGGAGACATGATAGCAGCCTTCCAATATTTGAGGGGCTGCCACAGGGAGGAAGGAGTCAAGCTATTTTCTAAAGCACCTGTAGGCCAGACAAGAAATAATGGATGGAAACTGACCAAGGAGAGATTTAACCTAGAAATAAGGAGAAACTTTCTGACAGTGAGAACAATCAACCAATGGAACAGCTGCCCTCGGAAGTTGTGGGAGCGCCATCACTTGAGATTTTCAAGAAGAGATTGGACTGCCATTTGTCAGAAATGGTGTAGGGTCTCGCACTTGGGCAGGGGGTTGGACGAGATGACCTACAAGGTCCCTTCCAATTCTGATTATCTGTTAAACCTGTTAAATGACCTACAGGTCCCTTCCAACTTTGATTATCTGTTATCTGTTATGAAAGCCAACTGGGCAAGTCACTCACTCACTCTCAGCCCACCTCATGGGGTGCTTGTTATGGGGAAAATAGGAGGAGGAAGGTGAGTTGGATATGCTCACTGCCTTGAGTTATTTGTAGTTGTAGTAATTGTAGTAGTTGTAGTTGTAATAACAACAATAACAACAATAACAACAATAACAACAATAACAACAA
>BLBF01000041.1:26210409-26221965 GCA_015471245.1 Laticauda colubrina
ATGTTTTCTCCTCACATTGGGTAGAGCGGGCAGAAGTGATGCAGGACAGCCCCTTATATTTTCTAGGACAGTCCCATGGGCTGGATCTGACCACATTGTGGCCCAGATCCACCCCATGGACCTTGGGTTTGACACCTCTGCTATAAACACTAAACAGTTCAAAAAACAAAAAAAAATATTGTAAGACAGCAACTAAAAATTGCAGTAAACCTCAATATTTATAAAACTGGCATGGAAAAAAAATATATTATGTATTTTGCAAGCAGTGAAACAAAACATAGCTACATTCAAAGAAATGAAATCACATTGATTAGATGGTAATGACTAAATAAGATGAATCTAGGTGACCTGGAAATCTAGGTGGAGAATTATTAGCTTCCTTGATAATGGATGTAACATTGGATTTATATTCCAGAGGCCCCTTCTTTGTGTCAGTTTCTGAACAAAGTTTTTCTCTAGTTTCTCCTTGAAAACAGTGAGAGGATATACTGTAAGTCTTCCCAGGTTTAGGTTCTTCTAAATTTGGGAGTTATTGTTTGACTTAGAAATCCAGCCATGTGATATATATGTGACAGTATCACAATTCAGGATAATGGTCTTATGTCTGTCTGTTTTTCTTGCAAAGTAAACTCCATTCCAAGCAATAATGTTCAGTATTTCACAGACTGATAAAAATTCTTGAGTTAGCTATGCCAAGAAAGGTGTGATCTCTTTCTAAACAAGAAAATTAGGACTTGCCAAGAAAAAGAAAAGGAAGAGCAATAAGGAAAGGAGCTCATATTGGGGGGGGGGGGGGGGAGAAAATCTGAAATCCCTTCTTTTAAGGGATTTTAATTTATTAAAATTTATTACTGTAACCATCTGCCCAAGAAAGAAAAAAACAAAGCTTATGCTGGACTGCAGAATCTCTGGCAAGCCAAATTTTAACTAAACTTCATTGTTTTCCAAGAGATTGGAACTGGAGAGACATGCAGACGTCACTCCAGTCATGGTAACAAATTTGGAAAAAGCAAAAGATTAGAAAGGAGCAAAATAGGGTGGTAACTTATAGCCCCAGTGCTCTCCCTAAACACTTGAAGTGGACAAATACATACTCTTCATCAGATCACAGCACTTTTCAATCTCGGGTAAGCTTGAAAAACAAAAGCAGGATCAAATTTACTTAATATCTGGAGGGAACACCATCCCACAATTCCATAGCTGTTGAAGGAAGTACAACTTTATTTGTAATCTTCGCTGAGAATTGAATAAACATGAATTGCTGATTTTGGTATTTATTAATTAAAATGTTTTGCTTACAGAAAGAAGGAAACTGAATTGTGCAATATGGGAAGGTAGAGATAGCAATTATGTTTGTGACTTCCACAAAGAAGATCAAAAGGCACTTTTTTAGTCTCATTTTTTTCCTTTTTATTATTTTCATTCTTTTATTATTTCAGTGAAGAATGAATGGCAGAACCTAGAGGTGAAGTTAAAAGAAGGATCAGCATAAAATCCCTATGTATCCCAAATAAACTAAGTCCAAATAGGATTTCTATATTGGATTTTTATCAATAAATCAGTTTAACTGGACCTTCATGTGTAGACTGGTTTTTCATGCATGATATTAATATTTTTTTAAAATTTCTATTTCTTCTTCGAAATATAAAAAAAAATATTTCAAAAAGTAAATTCCACAGCTGTTGACTAATTTAGGGGAGGAGAAGGAGGAGGAGGAGGAGGAGGAGGAGGAGAAGACAACTGATGACTATTCACAATGCATGACATCTCCTCAATGATATGAATAGATTATATATGTCCTGCAGAAATGGAGGCACAGCTTTACTTTCAGTCAAACAAACTGGCTTTACCGTTTTGACTGTTTTCAGTCAGAACAATTAAGGATAAGCATTAATAATAGAATAGAATAGAATAGAATAGAATAGAATAGAATAGAATAGAATAGAGCAGACTAAACTAGACTAGACTAGACTAGACTAGACTAGACTAGACTAGACTAGACTAGACTAGACTAGACTAGACTAGACTAGAATAGGGATGGGATCTGACCAGTGTATCTACCGGTTCAGTGATTTTACATTACATTTCGGTACGCAAACTGCATGGGATCTAATAGTAGATCTGTGATGGTTTTCAGGTGGGACAGCACAAGCCCTTTTAGAGGTTAAGTTAAAAATTAGAGGTTACTGAATGTACCAGAAACAAAAGATGAACATCAAAATAATGTAATAAAAATATAAACAGAATGCTGCAAAAAAAAAACATTACATGGTCAATTTCTACCAAAGATTGAAGGGAAAGTGGATAAAGATGAAACCTGGAAATGTTTTAGAAATGGGACATTTAAAAAGAAGAAACTAAAGGTTTGATTTTGGCTGCTCAAGAGCAAGCTATTTGAATTCGGAATTCAATAAATTTACAAGGCTATTGGAATGGTGACTGCCCAATAAAATGCTAGCTATTTGGTCACACACATCCCCTTGTGTCCAAAACAAAAACATAAACCAAAGGAGATCCAGTTGCCTTTTGAAAAAAGCACCTTTGTGATAATCATGACCTAGATGACTGAGAATCTCTATAGACACACATCCCCTTGGTTACTTTATAAGAAAGAACTGTATACCTAAACATTGGCGGAAATTCTGTGAAATATTCTTTTCCTTTAAAAAAACGTAAAACAAATTATTTTCATACCACTGAACAAGAATTAGTAAAATAAAGGCAAAAGAGTTTCCTTACCCAGTTGTAATAACATCATGAATAATGTCATAACTACAAGTGAAAAATGCTTTTCACTGCCTATTTTAAACAGTTCAGTAAAATGCATTTACCCAGAAGAAGCTGATTCTCAATCTCAAATCAGTGAGATTACCTCTTACGTCAGTGTGCTACCATAAGAGCTGAGCTCTTTCTTTTCCAAATGCTACAATTTAAGAGAGTGGAATTCTTTAACATATGGTATTGTATCTTAGGATAATATGTTCATATCTGCCAACAGACATGTGGCTCTTTAGGCATTTAGCTTCCCTGGAGGAAAAAGGATGATGGGAAATAGGCAGATACAAAAGAGAACAGGGATCTTGGGTCTGTTTTAGTTGGGAAGAAGAAGGGATTTCAGCAAGGGTAGCACTTTTGCCTTCTGCTGAAAATATTTTTTCCCCTTCCTATTCAATTAATGATGCAGAAACTCTGATTTTTTTTTCAGCATAGGCTGTCCTGTGGCATGACCAAAGGGGAGGCTATGAGATGATGGATTTTATTGCTAAAATAATTAGGAAGTTTTGAAAATGCAGCACCTGGTGATTCATAATTGCCCATCCTAAGCACAGAGGAACATGTTGAAAGGTGGCAGAATAAGCAATGATTCATGAATAAGTTTAAGGCAACCCTCTATGTCTGATCATTATAAGCTCATCTCCCACTGCTCCAGAAAATCAATTTATTAGACTTCATCAGCCTTCATACATATTGGATGGACTATCAAATGTACTCAATGTTTAGATGATAAGTGCTTTCAGTCCAGGGGTATTACCTAACCAATTCAGTATGATTTGTGGAAATGGTTATTCAATTCTTCTTCAAAGGAAGAGGAATGGGCCTAGTAGGCTGAGCAAAAGGCTCTAGATCTCAGTAGCAAGGCTAGATCACCAGTCTTAGTCCTCATGCTGGCTGCCTCCACTGAAGCCAGAGTCCAAATTGTGCATGTGGTGATTCAGGAATGAGGCTAAATTTGATTTTTTTTTTCCCCCACTGGATTTCTTTAAAAATCAGAACTGGAATTCAGCTTACTGGCCAAGCTAGATGAGCTGGAAATGCTTCTTGGAATCTAATCAGGAGTTATAGCAGGAACTCAGGATGAAAACTAGGATATCAAAAAGGAAAGAAGTAGGGGATGCAAGACAGATTGTGCATTGTGTTAATTCCAGGCAAACTTTGATCCCGAAGGCCTCAAGGTTGATTCATCCTTCCATCCTTCCAATGTTGGTAAAATGAAGATACAGGTTGTTGGAGGCAATATGCTGACACTGTAAACTACCCAGAGAGTGGTATAAAGCACTATGGGGTGGCATATAAGCCTAAATACTATTGATATTCCCTTACCCCAAAACATAGAAATGGGGAGAGTACTAGCTTCTCTGCTCCATTTTCCCAAAACTTTTCCTTACAATGGCTTTCCACTTGCTTTCTGCAAAATCAAGGTGCAATTCAAACATGGAGGATCCACTTTTGCTCTGATTCTTTAATCATGGAACAAGAACTTCCTTTTTGATTTCAGTCACTACGCAGTGTAGGATACCATAGGAATAAACACCAAAAGACCTGAGAGATAGGCAAAGGTTGTTTAAAGTCACAACTAGCTCTTCCAATCCTCCACTGAAAGTTATTCTTCCTTCTTTGCTTTTAAGAATGGGGAAGGAGGACTAGAGATGTGGCTGTTGCATAATTTAAATCACTCCTTTGTATCAGTCCAAGAAATATGTTGAAGTTCAAACTTGCCAAATGATCTTGAAGAGTTTGTATTCCCTGCCACCTTTTTATCTGGCCTATATTTTGTGAAATTAGAAAGAGATTTTGGAATGATACTAATCACATATTCCCTTCTTACTGCTAATATCTGAGAAGGTTTCTACATTTTCTACATTTCTACATTTTTGTTTTTGTGCACTTTAGCAGTGGTGTTTGCATCCTCTTAGTACTAACTTCAGATTAGACTGGTCCCTTCAAAGGAAAGGAGGGAGGGAGGTGTTAGAGGATTTTAGAAGAAAAGAGCAAGGCAATTGCATTACGTGAAAGTGATCCATTATAATTTTCTCTATTATAAATCCTACTAATATGTGAAGGAAAAAAAAAACCATGTATATTTTAAAACCTGGCTCTCTTTATGACCAAAACCTGTCATTTTCTCTTTTTGAGAGGTTGAATCATAACATCTGATTGTTTCTCAATATAATGTTTTGTCACACTTTTAATGAAACTTCCCACTGTTTCTTAGCTTTCTTAGTAATCTTGCAGACATTTGTCATTTAGTTTCCTTAATCAGAAAGTGCAGCTCTCAGCATTAGGCAATGTAACATACTTCCACAGTCCTCTTTTTCCCCCTGTCAATGTATGGCCAGACTATTCAGGAATACACACTCTGTTTTACTGCATGCTGAGTTTATGTTCAAATCTTAAGGGCACTTTTTAGCTATAAAAATGTCTCTGTCAAGCTGTGGTATTTTTAGACCTTTTCCCTTTAGACTTAATAGTCCTCCAAGATTTCTCATTTGCCCTGGCCTCAGCCATTTGGGGCAGGACATTAATAGCCATTTAAAGAAACCTGCAATGGATTGTTTTATTTTTTTTCAAAGAACAAAGAGCTAGCACCAGTGGATAGCAAGACAAAACAAACTACCTTTTTTTATTCATCTGCCAGGTCCAATTTTGAACGATGATTTTATGAGAAAGAGAATGTTTAAAGGAAGTTTGATGCTATTTCCATTATGCAATGCATTTTGTTTCCTTAGATGTTTGCAGGGCAATCCAAAGATTTATGCCAGAGTTCTCCATTGCCAATATCTCTGAAATTCTCTGTGCCCTGAAGAAAGTAGACTGCTAAGCTAGGACAGAAAGATACTCATATCTTAAATTCTTCTTCCTGTCCACGGCTATGCTAAGATGAGAGAGATGAGCCAAGAAGTTGATGATTCTTCAGACCTACAGCCATTCTCAACTTTACCTGCTCAATCCTTGCTGGATGCCTCTCTATCTTTTTTTTTCCAATGAGATTTACCTGAAGTTGCAAGATAAAAGAGACCAACTCAGTGCCCAGCTGGCAAATGAAAATATGATCAGTGTTATTACACTTTCCACTTGGTAGTATAAGTCCTCTCTCTCTTCTTGGAGAAGAAGAATTAATTAAGTCTACATTCCCTGAAATGTCCTCCAAGTTCAGGGGTGTCAAAATCAAGGCCAACCACCCTTGGGGTGTTTAGATCTGGCCCATGGGACCACCCTGAAAACAGCGGACCAGCCCACAGTGCCTCTGCCAGCAAAAATGGAGCTTGCAGCCCTCCTGAGCTCCATGTCTGTCAACCCTGACATTGACCAAACTGTGGCCATTTTCTTTTTTCTGAGGAGTTTTTCTTCTCACAGCTTCAGGGCTGACACAGCTTGGAGTGAAGGGGTCAGGGGGGAGGGGAGTGTAGGATAGCTGGGATGCTGTAGCCAAAATTATTATTTTTTCCCTGGGAATCAAGGACATTGGTGCAGGTGCTTGAAATGAGGAGACTGAAGTCACCTAACAACTGGACCATGTGATGGGTGACTCTGGGAGAAAGGACAAAGTTTTCCTTTTAATTGGGTGTAAAGCCAATGGGAATCTAGAGCCGATTTTCCACCAAGAAAATGCCAATTTGATATGTTCCAAGAAAATGTTCTTTGAAAAATGTGCCTGCCTCGGAATTCTTATTGAACAGGATGTATAATTTGGAACCCTGATGCTCCATTTTTACTGGCAGAGGGTTGCAGGAGGCCATCACAGCTGAAAACAGAGCTTGGAAGCCCTTTTTTGTTGGCAGAGTGCTCCAGCCACCACAGTTGTCCTGATATGAGTGATGTCAAGCTGGCCACACACACCCTTCTCCCCCACCAAGGTCAAACACAACCCTGATATGGCCATAAATGAAATCAACTTTGACATCCCTGTCCTCGATACTACAGAGTCAAGGCTTTAATTTACATGTGATTTAATTTTATTTAAAAAATAGGTGTTCTATCTTTACATTTTAATGTTTTTTTAAAAAAGTAAAGTTCTATCCAATCAAGATATAGAATGTGACATAAAGAAATATAGAACAGCATTTGAACAACACATAATTGTCAAAAAATGACAAAAAAAACCCAATTGTATGTTGTACTTTGGACAAAGTACAAAAGACCTAGTTCTCTGGAGAAGACTCTCATGCTGGTAAAGATGGAAAGAAAGAAAAGAGGGTGGCCAGCAAGGTGAATCTACTCAATTAAAGTAGCTTGGAAGACTTGAAGAAACAGATTAGGGGCAGATCATAATGGAGAAAATCTGTGGTCACTGAGAACCAATGTTGACTCCATAGCACATAAAAAATTATACCAAAAGGAAATACAGTTCATAATCTTCATGATATGATATGATGTAAATATAAGAACAAGCAAACAAAAATCTCTAGAAAAAATGAGAGACATAGCCAGAAGATGCCAGCAGAAAGAAATCAGGGTCTACTTCCTAATCTTCTTCGTCAGAGCATATAAGAAAGTTAATCTTAATATCTGGACAGTTTAATACAAAAACAGGCAGTCCTTTAGATGTGCAGGTTTCAAACTATATTTTGTATGATAGTACTTCTTCCTAACACTTAGTATAGTGAGCAGCAATAAAAACAAAACTTGTTTATTATTTTGAAAATGTGCTTAGCACATCTATGAAATATCTAAAAGTGAAATTATTTGTGAGAGTGGATACTTAGAACTATTTCATGAATGGAATAAATTGTTTAAAAATATTCATGTTTTTCTTCTGTTACTGAGATTCTTTTTTTATCTTCGTCAGCATCACAAATTTTAGCTCTTGATAGAAACACGGATTGTATTTCATGATAGATGGATTCTTGTCGCATAAATTTGCAGTGAGCACAGTATTTATGTGAGCATTTGAAAAAATCCAGGAAGATTTCTTACCCACCCACCCAATAATTTTCTTATGAGTTATAATTGTGACTTTGAATATGTGTGCATCTGTTATATCTTTGTTTGTGTCTTATTATTGTAGCTCAATGTACTTATCTGTGCATTAATTCTTCCATCTGTGGGCAGCTATTTGGTTTTCTTTCAAGTTGATGAATAAACTTTAATATCTGTATTTTAATCCATGAATAATTTCTTCAAAATATTGCCAGTCATATAATATAATAAACAGTTGGAAGGAATCCTGGAGGTCTTCTAGTCCAACCCCCTGCTCAAGCAGGAGACCCTATATCATTTCAGACAAATCCAATCTCTTCTGGAGACACGCTATTCCACTGATTAATTTATTCTAACTGTCAGGAAATTTATCTGCAGTTCTGGGTTGGTTCTCTTCTTGATTCGTTTCCATCCATTGCTTCTTTTCCTACCCTCAGGTGCTTTGGAGAATAACTTGATTCCCTCTTCTTTGTGATAGTCCCTTAGATATTGGAAAACTGCTATCATATCACCCCTAATCTTTCTTTTCATTAAACTAGACATATCCAAGGACTGGGCCAACTTAACATAAGGATCTTAAAGTAGAATATATTCATAACTGTAACACTAATCCATTCAGACAGTTTTTTGTGTTTTAGATATTATGAATATTGATGGAATATTTTATGTGTGTGACATTTACAAATCATAAATTTAAGAAGTAAATCAGCTTTGTTCTCATAGAGGTATCAATCCTGGTTGGCCAAAGCCTCCAGAAAAAGACACATGGATCAGTGAGAAGGCAAATATTTCCTTGAGAGAGTAGGTGATCCTGCCAACCCCAAAGGGAAGGTGGCCCATCCCCTCAATCAAAGGTTCCAATGGAATTGGACAACTTTCAACCTATGTCCTTTCCTTTTTAGGGGAAGATGTTGAGAGAGTGTTCATTTTGCAGTTTCAAAGGATCTTAGCAAAAACACATTATCTTATTCTCTTTTAGTTTGGTCTCAAATTGGGATAGCAATAGCACTTAGATTTATATACTGCTTCACATTGTTTCACAGCCTTCTCTAAGCAGTTTACAAAGTCAGCATATTGCCCCCAACAATCTCATTATATCAATCTCAGAAGGAGATTGAGTCAACCTTGAGTTGGTGACAATTGAATTGCTGAACTGCAAACAACCAGCAGACATAGCCTGCAATACTACATTCTAACCAGAGGTGGCATTCAGCAGGTTCTGACCAGTTCTGGAGAACCAGTAGCAGAAATTTTGAGTAGTTTGGAGAACTGGCAAATACCACCTCTGAATGACCCTGCCCCCATCTATTCTCTGCCTCCTGAGTCCCAGCTAATTGGCTGGGTCTTCTTTTGTTGCTCTGCACAGGAGAAGGGAGGTGGAAAGCAGGTTCGTGGGGTGGGATGGGGTGGGGAAATGGGATTTTTCCCATTTCCCCCAGAAGTGGGAATGGAGATTTTACAACACCTTTCCATTGCCACACCCACCAAGCCACACTCACCAAGCGATACCATGCTCACCAAGCCACACCCAGAGAACTGGTAGTAAAAAAATTTGAATCCCACCACTGATTCTAACCACTGTACCACCATAGCTTGGATGTAATGCCAAGACAGCTTTGGTTCTGTTTGTTCATGATCTTTCCCATTCAGAAGTTAGTCACAGGGGTGGGATATGGCAGGGTTAACTACCGGTTCAAGATGGAAGCAGTCTTTGAAACAGCCCTTTTTTCTTGTTTTTTAACTGCAGCTGTGCCTTGTTCGGCAGCTGAAGTTGAAAAATCAGGAAATAAAGATCAGGTAAGAGCCCGGATGATCACGTGGGCAAAAACATCAGCAGACATAGAACCGGTTCTATGTCTTCTGCTCTTCAGAGCTACTGGTTCTACAGAGGTGGACAGAACCAGTAGAAAGTCATCTAGTTAGTCATCTTTAACTCTTCCCTGCTTTCTAAAGAAAGAGCAAAGAATTACCTTTGTTGTTTTCCTTGGGAAAAGAATCCCCCGAGATACAAGCCAATGATGAATTTTGCAAGCAGGAAACGACAGACAAAAGGTGCTTCTCTGTGTGGCTGTATGTTCCTGACTTTGAGAAATGGTCAGTAGCTTGCATTGCTCTGGGGCAAACTGGCCATGTATATCAGTCCAAAAAAAAAATATTTTAATTCTCAGCTTCATATCAGTGTCTGACCAACCATTCCACTATTTACATAATTTAGAATATATTTTGTCACATGACACAACAGAAATGTTTTTACATTTCTATTTACTATTTTATTTGAAAAGTTTACTATTTGAGTCGATTTTCATTCAAATATATATTTTCAATCCTGCTGAGTAAATTTTATGAAATTAAATGTCCACATATGTTCAAGTAAGGATAAGTAATTTGCAAATTATTGTTTAATTAAAAACTAACAATGCCAACTATATTTGGGATTACATCATTTGGAGAGTGTTTTGTTGTTACTGTTTGGTTTTATTTTTTTATTAGCTGATGTAACTCTGCCATAATATCATGCAAATATATTCTGTACAAGTATAATGCTTTCTGGCTGGCTTATTTCATTTTTTTTTCTAGCTTTCCATTCCATTTGCAAACACTCCATTTCTGGTCTGAATGCTCTCCAAAATAGCTTTCAACTCTGTAACAGGTTATTTGGGTGATAGTTTATATCAACATTGCAATATCCATGATTGAACTATAATTTTCTGAGATCTTATGCCCTCTGTAATTACATCATCTCTGGCTTAAAGGTGGATAAAAATGCCCATTAAAAACTGAATTGAACTGAAGAATTCAGTCTCCAAGTCAAGATAACAGAGAATATGAAAACAATATAGGAAGCAAAAATAAATAAATATATCCACCCCTAGGGGAAAAATATTATTTTTAGTTTATGTCTGTCATCCATCTGAGCTCTCTGATCCTAAGCACATTTATTTGGAAGTAAATCTCAACAAAGTCAATAACATTTAATTTAAAGCTTTATATGATTAAGAGTGGAGATACAATCTGATCTAGGGATTAAGCTGTTGAACTAGAGTATGGGAGATGCTGTACTGAATTGTTCCAAGCAGCAAAATTATCCTCTCCATTAAATAATGTACTAAGAGGAACAAAAATAAATATTGATTTTTTTTTCTTTTCAAGATTAACTAGGATGTTATATGTTTTAGATTATTGATCCACTGACAAACAGGTGATCTGAATGAACTGAATCAAATTGGAAAAAAGTTAATTTTCAAAGGTTGAAATGTTGTGTTTGGAAGATGGGAAAACTTTAAAAGAGAAAAGATGGAGGATTTCACTACTTCTATTTTCCCTCTTACTTTGCACTCCCTGTGTCCATTCTTTTCCCATGAATGAAACCATTGACGTACTGGTGACAGCTATTCATAGGAATTAAAGGGAATTCCACTATGGATCTTCATGGGAAATAATTTGAATATTTCGCTGCAACAGATCCATGATGGAGTGAATACTAGCTTGGATTAATAACCATTAAAAATGGGGAAATGTTATAAAGTGCTATGAAGCACTTAAACAAGATCTCAACATCTTTAAGGGCAGAGATCTCTCTTTCGGTACAAACAACCAGCATGTTCAAATGAAAAAAAAAAGAGTGTTTTTAATAATGTGGATGTGAAAATTAGATAGTTGAGAAACAAGAGGAAGACAATAAATGCTTTTAAATAACAATCCTGGGGAAGGATAGTTTAAGTACCATAGATAATTGTCTGATGAAACAAATCAATCTACAATATATTGGAAAGGGAATATATACAGAAAGAGGAAGATAATTAATAATAAGGATAATATTAGCATATTTTATATATATATATATATATATATATATAT
>BLBF01000041.1:26225523-26268182 GCA_015471245.1 Laticauda colubrina
GCATTGATATACAATTGAAAGCACATAAATGATACATAGTTACAACAGAATGAAGGCAACAAATTTTGACATCTGGCCAAAGTTTATTGGGAGAATACTTTCCAACTTTTTTATTCATCCCTGGAATGTGGGAGAGACTTTCCACTCAGAGAAAAATACATCTATCCCATTGCTTCTCTCAGACAGAGGTCAAATTGTTTTCTTAGCATTTAAACCATTGTAAAGAGCTCAATAATGCTCCAACACCATTACATTTTCTAGTACAAATAGTTGAAGAAAATAGACACCTTGCTAAATGGGAAGAAAAGAGGCTTCAAGTGACAGATTCAGCCTTGAGTTTAAATCTCTACTGTGTGTCTGTTCAGAATATTTGTGTCCTTTTAAATATGGGGCTTAAAAGGCTTTTGTGTAAGGACAAGGACTTTGCTCAGAATAATGTGAAGATTCTGAACCAATAAAAACATGCAGAAAGAGGATGGGTGGTAGAAGGGGAATTTATATAAAGTTCATTCTCTTATAAAGCAGCTTATTAGCTTGTTAGATAGGAATATAAGACCTGCTAGACATTTGCTATGTATATGTCAGCTGGAAAAAAGTTCTTCCTTTCATAAGAAAATATTGTGTTAATATTGGCCCAGTTAGATCTTCAATATCAAAAAATGCTACTTAGGTAAGAAGCTATTGGCTAAAAAGCAGTGGCTTCTTCTTGCAATATTGATTTTTATTCTCCAATCTGGGATGTACGGATTGGTTAAGGTTAAATTAACTTGGCAGTTGAAATATACTTGCACAAAAGAAAATTGCAGTGAAGTTTGATACTCTTACAGTGTCATGGAAAACCAGAATGTTAGCATACTAAGAAAATGTATAGTTGTTTCACGTTGGTATTAATGTTTTTGCACCACCTCTCTGGGAATATTTTAATTGCTAACTACCTGATACAAGAATCTGAGAGTTTCTTCATGCCAAAGATGTATATGTCCAATGCTTCCTTCTCAATTATTTAGCTACTCACATCTGTATCCATGCAAAGACCTAAATTCATAGTGCATTTAAATAGGCAAGCCAAAGTCATCACACCAGAATGACAATAGATTATATCTAATGGTCTATAGAGATTTTCAGTCATCCAGGTCATGGTTCTCCCAATAGTTATTTTTCAGGAGACAACTGGAGTTTTTTGCATTTTTTTTTCTTTTGAAGACATTTCGCTTCTCATCCAAGAAGCTTCTTCAGCTCTGAAGAATAGCTGAAGGAGCAGAGCTGAAGAAGCTTCTTGGATGAGAAGCGAAATGTCTTCAAAAAAAACAAAAACAAGAAAGTCCAGTTGCCACCTGATAAAGCACCTTTGGGATTATACCTATTGATGATTCCCCCCCCCCCTTTTTTTTTTTCAGAACCAACATCATAAAGCATCAGATTCTCTCCATAACCCACATTCCTCTTAAATCTGTCTGTTCTGGAGGATTGGCAAATCCTCCAGAATATCTCTGGGATACCTGTAAGGAGATACAGAAAGAACAGAGGGTACCACTATTTTATTAGCAAAAGCCCATCTGCATGATATCAAATGAGTCAAGTATTGGTCTTTTTACCAAAATAAACAAATCCAGGAAAAGAAAGCACTGAGGTTGGCTGTTGACCTAACTAAATATCAGGCTACTTTTTTCCCCCAAAAAAAGAATTATATAATCTAGGTAAAGTGCTTTACTCCCTATCTCACTTAGTTTAAAAGAGGAATGACACTCTTGTGATTTCTGTTCCACTGAGTGCAAATATAACTTAGGAACGATAAACTGGAGCATGAATTCTGTTGTTCTAGCCCAAGCTAAATCCTGTTACTTTTCCTGCATATGTGAATAAGCTATTTCAGCTGGCTGATATTCTCTCCTGCAATATGTCATAATTTGTGGCAGATCCCAGGAGGAACTGGGCACAAAGTGTTGGCATGCAGATACAGACAGCATTCTTGTGTCAGTGATAGAGGGCTAATTATTCTGGGCCCTCTACCAGATTTACACGTGCTGTCAGTACTCATTCTCCGAGCTCAGCAGGGAGATGCTGGGCATTTGAGATTCAAAAAGCATGTAATATTTAAATATTCTAATTGACACAAAATCTTTTTTCCCCACCCACTTTAAATGGAATCTTAGAACAGGGACAATTAACGATTAATATAAAGAGGTCACAACAGGAGATGCTATGGGGATACAGCATTTAGGGAATGCACCAACGGTGTGCATGGGGGAAAAATGAACAGTGGAGCTATTTGAAATGACAACCAAGCAAAGAAGCCTGAAACAAAGCTGTTCACAGAGTGTTGTTCAAAATGTCAAGATGGTAGCCATGATGCCACAACT
Organism: Laticauda colubrina; assembly: GCA_015471245.1. Lineage (NCBI taxonomy): Eukaryota > Metazoa > Chordata > Lepidosauria > Squamata > Elapidae > Laticauda > Laticauda colubrina. The sequence continues at coordinate 26,227,884 of BLBF01000041.1, forward strand.
GAAATTATTATTATTATTTATGTGCTGTACCATCATCTATTGACTGGAAGGAACTAGAAGATGGGCTTTCTGTGCTATAGCCCCTGCTTAAGAATATTCTTCCCTTGGAGATTAGAATGGCCTCAACCCTGTTGGCTTTTCACAAAATTTTAAAAAAACCTAGCTCTATATTCAGACCTGGGGCTCAGAATGTACACTGCTGAAAAAAATAAAGGGAACACAAAAATAAAACATCCTAGATCTAAATGAATGAAATATTCTTATTAAATACTTTGTTCATTACATAGTTGAATGTGCTGACAACAAAATCACACAAAAATTATAAATGGAAATCAAATTTAGCAACCCATGGAGGTCTGGATTTGGAGTTACACTCAAAATTAAAGTGGAAAAGAATACTACAGGCTGATCCAACTTTGATGTAATGTCCTTAAAACAAGTCAAGATGAGGCTCAGTAGTGTGTGTGACCTCCATATGCAAGTATGACCTCCCTACAATGCCTGGGCATGCTCCTGATGAGGTGGCAGATGGTCTCTTGAGGGATCTCCTCCCATACCTGGACTAAAGCATCTCCCAACTCCTGGACAGTCTGTGGTGCAATGTGGCATTGCTGGATGGAGCGAGACATGATGTCCCAGATGTGCTCAATTGGATTCAGGTCTGGGGAACAGGCAGGGCAGTCCACAGCATCAATGCCTTCATCTTGCAGGAACTTCTGACACACTCCAGCCACATGAGGTCTAGCACTGTCTTGCATTAGGAGGAACCCAGGGCCAAACGCACCAGCATATGGTCTCGCAAGGGGTCTGAGGATCTCATCTCGGTACCTAATGTCAGTCAGGCCACCTCTGGTGACCATATGGAGGGCTATGCGGCCCCCTAAAGAAATGCCACCCCACACCATTACTGACTCACTGCCAATCTGGTCATGCTGGAGGATGTTGCAGGAAGCAGAACATTCTCCATGGCATCTCCAGACCCTGTCACATCTGTCACATGTGCTCAGTGTGAACCTGCTTTCATCTGTGAAGAGCACAGGGTGCCAGTGGTGAATTTGCCAATCTTGGTGTTCTTTGGCAAATGCCAAACGTCCTGCACAGTGTTGGGCTGTAAGCACAACTCCCACCTGTGGACGTCGGGCCCTCATACCACCCTCATGGAGTCTGTTTCTAACCGTTTGAGCAACCAAATGCACATTTGTGGCCCGCTGAAGGTCATATTGCAGGGCTCCTCCTGTCCCTCCTTGCATAAAGGTGGAGGTAGCGGTCCTGATGCTGGGTTGTTACCCTCCTTTGGCCTCCTCCAAGTCTCCTGATGTACTGGCCTGTCTCCTGGTAGCACCTCCATGCTCTGGACACTACGCTGACAGACACAGTAAACCTTCTTGCCACATGGATGTGCCATCCTGGATGAGCTGCACTACCTGAGCCACTTATGTGGGTTGTAGACTCCGTCTCATGCTACCACTAGAGTGAAAGCACTGCCAGCATCCAAAAGTGACCAAACCATCATCCAGAAAGCATAGGAACTGAGAAGTGATCTGTGGTCACCACCTGCAGAATCACTCCTTTATAGGGAATGTCTTGCTAACTACCTCTGCTTTCCACGTGTTGTCTACTCCATTTGCACAACAGCATGTGAAACTGATTGTCAATCAGTGTTGCTACCTATGTGGACAGTTTGATTTCACAGAAGTGTGATTGACTTGGAGTTACATTGTGTTGTTTAAGTGTTCCCTTTATTTTTTTGATCAATGTATTAAGGCCTCATTACTTGATTTTATTATTATCTGACCACTCCAGGTTCACTCAGCCTTCCATCCTTCCAAGATCAGTAAAACAAGAACCCAGATTGTTGGGGGCAATATGCTGACTCTGTAAATTGCTTAGAGTAGGCTGAAAAGCACTGTGAAGTGGTATATAAGTCTAAGAGCTAGTGTTAATTGATTAATCATCATGGCTGTATTTGTATTTTTTTTATTGTTTAATGTGTTTTTTAAAAAATGTTGTCTAATTTTAGAATTGTAAGCTGCCCAGATTCATTTGGTTGAGTTGCGTGGCTATAGACAATGAATGAATGAATCATTCAATCAACAATTAATCAATTGTGGGGACAGGGGACTGCACCCTGTGGTGCAATATAAGTTTTACAATCATTGCCAATACTGTGACTCTATCAATAACCCAGACTGCCAATCTCTTGCTAAACACTCACAAATCCCAGTCACGGGTATAGCCCCTGCAAAAACAGCTGGGAAACTAATTTCTTGCCACTTTGCTTCTAACTTATAGAAATCATGCAAAAGAAAATTCACAAGGGATTAATTGAAATTGGCATCTCTGCAGACAGAGTTGGGTGAAATTAGTCCATCCCAACAGTTGCAGGCAGAGAAAGGAAAAAACATAGAAAGTGGGGATAGAATGCTTTCTGTTTTTGCAGGGCTGCCAATGTATTCAATCTGTACTGGGAATGAAAAGAAAGAATCAAACATGTTGTTTTTTCTTGCCCCTATTTGAATGACAAGATTCCCTAGGGAAGGTCAGTTTAGTTCCAAGGATTGTGAGCCATTTGATCAATATCTTTCCCCAAGGTAACATAGCTGGTGCCTCATAAGTTGGAAATAAGCATGGCAGTCTTAAGGAGTTCCAGACAGATTCTACATGCACTTCTTTACATGTTCCAAAACATCTTTTCCCTTGATTCTGAAGTACAGTGTACACAGCTTCATTGTTCACAGATGAATAAATAAATGGATGCAGCAGAATGTCATTGTGCTAGTGTTTCTTGGGGCTTTGATTTGCAATAATTCATCCATCCATCCAAGGTCCCATCAGTTACTTAAGCATCAAGTGGTAAAGGAGTGTATATGTGAATCCATCCATATTTTTTCCTAATTTATTGATCTGTTGGACACAAAGCTGGAGGAATTCTAACATGCATGCATCTCTCAAAATCAGACTTTATTCCCTTTTTTTTATTAGAAATGTTATTTTCAGTGCTTTAACTATAGCAGCTGTACTTATTTTAAATGACATAAAGTGGTATAGACCTTCAAAAGTCAGAACTGTGCAGACCATGATATTCCCTGACTTGGACTCTAGAAAATACTGTGAAGAGTCAAGAAAACATACAGATGGATCATCAAACAAATCAACCAGAAGTTTTTACTTGAGGAACAAATGGCCAGATAAACTTCTGGAGAAAGCTCTAATGCGAGGAAAGATGGAAGGAAAGAAAAAAAGGAGGATCCATAACAAAGAAGATTGATGCAGATTTGATGGATACAGGACCAGGATTGGAACAAATCATCGTGGAGGAAATCGATATGTTGCTAAGAGTTGACACTGACATGATGGTATGTATCCATAATGTTATTCTAAACAGGGTTGTCAAACTCAAGGCCTGTGGGTTGGCTCTGGCCTATGGGGTGCTTAGATCTGGCCTGTGGGATCACCCTGGAAAAAGCAAAGTACAAGCTTGCAATGCCTCTGCCCACGAAAATGGAACTTGGGGGGACCATGTGCGGCTCTTCCCTGGCCCCATTTTCAGCCATGATGGCCTCCTGCAGCACTCTGCCAACAAAAATGGAGCTCAGGGGGCATCATGGCTGCAAATGGGGTGGGGAGCAAGCATGGCCCCCAGATTCCATTTTCACTGGCCAAGGGCTGGCAAAACAAACTGAAAGCAAAACAAAAGGAGAAATGTTTCTCCTTTTGCATTTGAGCATGCAAGAAGGAAAGGAGAAATGAAAAGAGGAAAGACAAAGAAAAAGAAGGGAAGATGGGAAGAGAGCAAGGAAGGAAAATAAGGAAAGAGGGGAAAGGAGAAGAAAGGAGAATGAAGAGGGAAGAGGAAAGGAAAAAGAAGAAAAGAAAAGAAGGAAGGAAGGTGATTATAATGAGAGTAAGGTAGGGTCTGAGGGAAGTTGTATCTCAACACTTGGCCACCACAGGGCCCCCGACACAAGTGATGTTGAGCTGGCCATGCCCACTATGGCCACACCCACCATGGCCACACTCCTCCCAGCTCCCCTGAGGTCAAACACAATCCTGATGTGGCCCTCAATGAAATTGAGTTTGACACCCCCTGTTCTAAAACATTTATTTCCAGTGGATATTAGTATAGTTCCAACTGCTGTGGTTCAGAGTTTAACTAAATCCGTCACTTACAGGCTTCCTAATGTTTAGCATTTACGTACATCAACAAAATCCATTAAAATTGGTTCTCCCTTTTCCATTTAATAAAGAAATAAATTAAATCCCAAACCAAATAAAGATAAGGTTGAAAACAAAAACAGGATATTGTAATACAATGAGATGTACTTCAGATCTTAGAAAAGCTAAGATGGAATCAATCTGAAAGCACTAGAATGTTGCTAATAGAAAAGTTGTTTCACAACTATCAGAAAAAAATATGTAGGGCTCCAAATGAGAGCATTCCAAAAAGGAATTGAAGTGGGAGAAACAGCATAAAATGGTGAAGGGAAGCAATGATTATCATGAAAAGTTATATATTTATTCAATTTATATCTTGCCATTAAGTCAGGAACTCCAAACACTATACAGAATGCCTTTCCTCACATCAACAACTATGTAAATTGTTCAGAGACAGTGATTAGTTCAGAGTTACCTAGTTGAATATATATATGAACCTCTGTCCCTGCATCCTTAGCCCAATATCTTAACTATTCCACTAGACTGGATCTCTTATTGTTTTTCCCTTAATATTTATAAACATAGATTTAAAAAAAAACATTAAAACAATTATCAACGAAGACAGGATGTTATAGCAAAATATGTCATAATGAGCATGGAAAAATGCATAAATAATCTTGAACTTAACCCAAACCCTACATTGAAGCATATACATAAAATGAATCAAAGTACATTTTAAACAACAAAAATATTTGGAATCCAAGATACATGAGACACTTTGTAAGGGGGATGGGTGGCATAGAAATTAATTAATTAATTAAACAAATAAATAAATAAAGTTTATGTAGTATATGGTAACCACAGGTAAGTTCAGTAAACTTTGTGAGATCTTTTTGCAAGTCTGACTTAAAAACATCATGTTAGCTAAATATTTGAAAGCAGGCTGAGAAGTTAAATTAAACAAAAATGGGTGACAAGTGAAACATAAGGACATCAATTTTAAAATTATATCAACGGATGTATCCTGTGGTTGACTATATTACTAGTTGCACATTCAATTGCATTATTCATATTTCCTGCTTTGCTTAAAATGTTAAACATATCCCTTGCCACCCAAAGTCTGTTCATTTTTGCTCTAGTCTTTCTTCTTTCATCTAATTAAAATTTATAGCAGAAAAGACCATCTAAGCATCCACAGATATAAATGAAGGAAGAAGATGTTGCCTTTTACTTCTGTATCTGTCTGAAAACGAAGGCTTACAACGCTTCTTGTGGGGTTTGTTCCAGGTATCTCAACGTCTTATGTTCTGGGAAGGACATGAGAAGCAAATAGTATTAGTCACACTCTTGTTGTCAGGTCTGCAAACACTATTTCCTTCCTCAGATCAAATCAGATGACTCATCTTGAAATATCTGAAGCCTTGGCAGTTCTGCTGAGAAGCCACTTTCAAACCTGAGGCCTCTGTAAAATTATTTTATTATGAACATAGAACAATTCTTTTTAATCACTCTACAAAATCATTTTGTTGCTCCCAAAACCAAATGTACACATCTTTCCATCTTTAAGTCTTTAGTTAGCAAAATTACTTATTCTTTACATTGGTCTTTAAAATATACTTTTGACTTATGCACATATAAACACACAGTCTAAAAGCAATTACTGAATGGATGGTCAGACAATATAAGAGGCAAGGTTGCAAAGCAGGCTGAAATTCTCAGCAGCCTAATCAGCATAGTTAAGTGTGGCAAGATGAGTGGCATACAAATCTAATAATTAAACAGACAAATAAAATAATATATATTTCTGAGGTTTATATCTTACTAGTCTTCCAGGAGATCAAGAAAGAATGCATAATATACTTTCTTTCAGTTTTTTCCCATAATCCTATGTACAATAGGTTACCTGAGAAAGAGAGATTAATTCAAAATCATGTAATGAATTTACATATCTGGAAGTTTCCCTTACATCTCGATAGTTCTAGACTAATACCATTACTATATTATGTTAGTTATGTGCAATGAAAGGTGCTTAGAACTGGAGTTCAACAACAATCCAATAATTGGGTTTTATTACTATTTTGACTTTCCATTTACAGGTGAAACTCAAAAAAATTAGAATATCATGCAAAAGTTCATTTATTTTAGTAATACAACTTAAAAGGTGAAACTAATATATGAGATAGACTCATTACATGCAAAGCAAGATAGTTCAAGCTGTTATTGTCATAATTGTGATGATTATGGCTTACAGGTCATAAAAACCCCAAATCCACAATCTCAGAAAATTAGAATATTACCTGCGATCAATAAAACAAGAACTGTACATAGAACAATATCGGACCTCTGAAAAGTATAAGCATGCATATGTACTCAGTACTTGGTTTGGGCCCCAACACAGACTGTGGAATCTTCACACTGGACTTCGAGCATCTTGCAATGTGTACCTCTCCATTCTTACTCCAGACTGGGTCCTTGGTTTCCAAATGAGATGCAAAAGTTGGTCTCATCAGAAAAGAGGACTTTGGACCACTGAGCAACAGACCTGGTCTGTTTTTCCTTAGCCCAGGTAAGATGATTCTGATGTTGTTTGTTGTCCAGGAGCAGCTTGATGAGAGGAATATGACATTTGAAGCCCATGTCCAGGATCCATCTGTGTGGGGTGGCTTTTGATGCACTGACTCTAGCCTCAGTCCACCCCTTGTGAAAGTCCCCAACACCTTTGAATGGCCTTTTCCTGACAATTCTCTCCAGGCTGCAGTCATCCCTGCTGCATGTGCACCTTTTTCTTCCACACTTTTCCCTTTCACATAACTTTCTATTAATGTGCTTTGATACAGCACTTTGGGAACATCCAACTTCTTTTGCAATTACCTTTTGAGGCTTTCCCTCCTTATGGAGGGTGTCAATAATGGTTTTCTGCACAACCGTGAGGTCAGCAGTCTTTCCCATGATTGTGATTCCTACTGAACCAGATTGAGAGACCATTTAAAGACTCAGGAACACTTTGCAGGTGTTATGGCCTCATTAGCTGATTAGAGTGGGACACTTTGAGCCTAGAATATTGAACCTTTTCACAATATTCTAATTTTTTTGAGATTGTGGATTTAGGGTTTTCTAAGCCATAATCATCTCAATTATGGCAAATCATGGTTTGAACTATCTATCTTGCTTTGCAGGTAATGAGTCTATCTCATATATTAGGTTCACCTTTTAAGTTGCATTGCTGAAATAATTTTGCATGATATTCTAATTTTTTTGAGTTTCACCTGCATATATTTTTAATCTTCTGTGCAAGCCACCTTGAATTGACTGATGATCAGGAAGCCCTAGAAACCAAATATAGGATAATTAAAAATACCCAAGCATCTAGAGAACTAGGTAAATAGAACAGGTTAGACATGAATAGTTTGTCTGGTATGCTTTAATCAAATGGGAAATAAAAAAGGGAAAATAAATTTTATCTTATTCATCTAATTATCACAGTTTCCACATTCTTTTTATTCTCTGTCTGGCTTTATGTAAGAAACATCACTGACTTTAGTAAATCTAATTTTTAAGATTTCCTGACATAGTACAAGACTTTGTAAAAAGCACATGGCCTCAATGAAAAAGCCATCATTCGTGGTAAACTGTCTTTAAAATGCTGGCTCTCAAATTTCCCTGAAAAGGGAAACTGTATATTTTTACTTCAAGTTCTGAAGGGCGAAAAAGGATCTCATCATTTTTTTATTTTCTTAAAAATTTCATGAAATTTGGTGAATCAGCAGGTAATTAGATCTTTACAGCTAGGCTATTGGAGTATTTCTCCCACATCGATAGTGATTTCTTAAGTAGCTATTTTTTATTAAAGATTACAATTATGCAAATCAAAACTAACACAAACAATGAAAAATAAAAGAAAAATAGAAAGTGAAGAGAGAGGAAGGAAGGAAGGAGAAAAGAATATAAAGAAAAAGATATGAGAAAAGCAAAAGAAATATACAAAAATAAGTAAACCCCCCATTTGTCACAAGTATAAATATTTTTAACAATGGGCAACCTTCTCTTAACATGTAACCAAAAAGCTTTTAACCCAATGTTTCACCTCTTCTCTATAAATAAATCCGTAAAACCATGGCATTCAGTCTTGGTCAGCAAAAGCCCATTAAGGATTCCGAGAAATAAACATACTTATTTTAAGCCCCTGTCACACAGCACCAACGGATGGAAAGAGGATATAAAATGGAGAGGAACACTTGCCATCCATTGGATAACGCGATGCATCCATTCTGGACTCACTGCGTCCGTTTTTCATACTCTCTATCTGTCCAGCATCTGTCTATTGACATTTCATCTGCTCAAAAAGTTTTGAGCTGCACAAAACGTTTTGAGCGGAAAATGTATCCAATGCATCCATTAGACATCCGCTACGCATACAGGGAACATCCGTTAGACGTCCGTCGTCATCCGTTAGGCGTCCACTATATCCGCTAGGCATCCGCTATGCATCCCCGCAACTCCAGCGGAAAATGGACACGGGGAGGAAGCAAAACGAATGCGGAACGGACACACAGCATTAATGGCATGGACGGAGAAAGGATGAAAGTGGATGCAGCTCACATACAAAGCATTAAAATGGAAAAAACATTCACATAGGGGACGTATCTTGGATATTTGGGATGTCTGCAGGATGTCTAGAGGATACAAAAGGACACCTAGTGGAAAACCTATATTTCCTATAAAAAGGGGGAGGAACTCACCTGGATCTCACTTTCAGTCCAGCAGCCCTGCAGTGCAGACCTCTTCATCCTTCATCTTCCTCTTGCTCTTCCACAGGATCCAGTCATCTCCACCAAGGATCGTCACACACTCCTTTTGGTAGCCACCATTGTTCTACAACAGTGCGAAGCCATCTACAAGCTCTTTCACCTGTTCTACACGAAGAAAAGAAGGCGGCCAAGAAGTGTCTGGGTCTGAAGATGGATCATGAGAATAGCACAGTACGGACTGTATAACAAGCTGATGGTGGAGCTGAGGAACGAAGACACTCGTGCATTCCAGAACTTCATGAGGATGCCACCAGCCATGTTTGATGAAGTTGTGGAGCAGCTGAGACCCAGGTTGACCAAGCAGAGCATCAATTTCTGGCCCAGCCTCGACCCTGGACTCAAGGTGGCACTAACTCTGCGCCACCTGGCCTCCATGACCACGTACAGGAGCATGCAGTACAGCTGGAGGGTGCTACACAACACCATCAGCATTGTGGTCAGAGAAGTGGTTCAGGCCATCATCGAAGAATACCTGGAGGAGTTCCTCCAGTGCCCCTCCACTGAAGAAGGCTGGAAGAAAGTTGCAGAGCAGTGGTATCAGAAGTGGAACTTCCCCCACACCGTTGGAGCCATAGATGGGAAGCACACAAAGCTCCAGCCAAGTAAGGGTCCACTTATCACAACTACAAGGATTTCTTCAGCATCATCCTCTTCGCCATGGTTGATGCTGACTACAAGTTCATGTACATCGATGCTTCAGGCAACGGCTCATCTTCAGATGCCCAGGTATACAATGCCAGTCATCTCAAGGAGGGGCTGGAACGCAACCTCATCATGGACTTCCCACATCCAGACCCCCTGCCCAATGACACACAAGATGTGCCCTACTTCATCATGGGGGATGATGCCTTCTCCCTCACAACCTACCTCATGAAGCCCTACACTTCCAGATGCCTCACCCGGGAAGAGAGGATCTTCAACTACAGGCTGTCCAGAGCAAGGCGGGTGGTGGAGAACGCCTTTGGCGTCCTGCCCAACAGGTTCCAGATACTTCTCACCACCATACAGCATCACCCACAGACCGTGAGGAAGATCGTGGAAGCTTGCTGCAACCTGCACAATCTCATGTGCACCCACTACCCAGTCTTGCAGAACAGGCTCATGGACCTCCAACAAGGCAATGGGGACATGGAGCCTGGTGAATGGAGGCAAGGGCAAAACCTGATAAACACTCTGGATGTGGAAGGCCCCAACAGAGCTTCACGTGAAGGAAAGAATCTGTGCAACCTCCTGAAACACTGGTGCAACTCCCCAGCTGGAGCAGTGGAGTGGCAAGACAGGATATAAGTGCTTAATAGATGCTTCCTTCAGCCTGTCTCATCACACGGATGATATTGTGCCATGTATGTTGAGTGGCCCTACAATGAACAGGGCATTTAATAAAGAGTTGTGTTTATGTTGAAATGTGTGGATGAAAGATTACATTTTTATTGATAATAAAGGGCCATAGGTGTGGCACCTGGGAGGGTGGACCATACAGTCCCACTATGCTTGCACTTGAGGTTTATCTATCCCACAGCTATTACCAATCCCAAAGGTATCCCTGCCCATCCCACAGCTATTACCCATTCCAAAGGTATCCCTGCCCATCCCACAGCTATTACCCATCCCAAAGGTATCCCTGCGCATCCCACTGCTATCTTAACCCATCGCACAAGCATGCAAAGGCTTAAACCATTTCTAAAAGTTTCCACCAACACTTTATTGACTAAAAGATCTGAAGCAAGTGTGTGAAGCAAAGATAATCTTTATTAATAACAAATTGTAAAAGCAAAATGACCCAAGTAAAGTGTCCCAAGCAAAGGTATAGTCAACAGGTAGCAACCCAGTCTCTGGCACTCTTTTCAGTCTCTCTGAGGCGTGCCCATAGTCTCAGGGGTGAAGGGTCCAGGTGCTGTGGAGGTGGCTGCTGCTGGAGTGCTGGTCTGAGGCACAATTGGGGTGCCTGGCCCTGAAAGAACAACAGGGGATGGTATGTGGAGGAAGTTCTCAGAGAGCTGGCTCAGTCCTGTGATGTTGAGACCCCCTTCCTCCAGGACATGGGGTGTCAGTCCCAAGACCGATGACAGATGTTCTGAGGCCGGGCTTGGCTGTGGGGTGGAGGAAGGAGGAGTGTAGTGGGGCTGTCTGGTCTGCAGGTGAGTGAGGTGAGCCGTGGGTGGCATGTGTGGCATGTGTGGCATCTGTGGCGTGGGTGGCATCAGTGGCATCGTTGGCACCGGTGGCATCTGATGTACCTGTGCTGTACCTGGACTGGGAAGGGCTGCCTGTGCTGCTAGAGCTCCTGGTAGCCATAGCCTTGGTAGGTGAGGGCCTGTGGAAAGCCCTTGGAAGGGCAGTGACATCACCTGGGGTGGAGGAGCAGACCTGGACTGGGTCGGAGCAGGTTCAGCTGGTTCTGGAGGGTTGTGAAGAAGACCGGTGATAATGTCCTTCACCACCTGGTACTGTGATTCGGACATGTCCAGGAGGGTCTGGTTGACATAGGTGAGGAAGGGCTTGCATAGTGAGGATGGTATGTCGGTGTGTACCAGCTGAGAGAGAAGATCTACACTGCTTTTGATGGTGTCCCTGATCACCAGCAGAACAGTGTGGCTCTGCTCCTCCAGTCTGGCTCTCTGCCTGCTTTCTGTGGAGGTGGAGCTGGGGGTGGATGTGGGTTGTTCTCTGGTGGAAGTTCCCTCTCCTTGATCCCACTGCGTCAGGGGGTCCTCCATGCGCTCCACCACGGGAAGTGCAGCTGTTGTGGGGGTCTACGTCGTGGATACCTGCCTGGACACAGATACCTGCCTGGACACAGGAGCCGACTCTTTGCCAGAAGAGGACTGGGTCTCTGTGGGCTGCCTGAGAGAGAGGGTTTTGAGAGGGGCTGCTCCTCGGTGGTGGATCTCACCCTCCAAGAAGCTGCACTTGGCCATCAGGTAGGTCTCCTGGTCCGTCAGCTTGACTGTGGCCTGGCCAGATTTCTTTAGGTGCAGCTTCCCCTACCAGGTGTGCATGTGCTTCCACCAGCCGAGGAGGACCTCCGAAGTGTAGCCCAGGCTGTCCGCCTTCTCTCTCCAAGAAGCCTGCTTCCTTTTGGTGTCTCGATAGAGCCTTGTTCTTCCACCATAGATACTCGTTCTCCCTCAGCCATTCCAGCACCTCATCCTCATGTTCCTCTTCAATGGAGGATTGCCTCCTCTCCCATTCATGCGTATGCCTCTTCCTCCCTCTGGCAGGGCTATCTGGACCCTCATCAGAGGGGATTCGAGGTTCTAGGGGCTTCTCCACTGCACCACCACCACCAGCAGCAGCAACAACAATAGTAGCAGCAAAAGCAGGACCAGCGGGACCAGCAGGACCAGCAGGACCAGCAGGACCAGCAGGACCAGCAGGACCAGCAGGACCAGGAGCACCAGCAGCACCAGCAGCACCAGCAGGACCAGCAGGACCAGGAGCAGCGCCAGCAGAGTAAGCACCAGCAGAAGCCCCAGCACCAGGAGCAGCGCCAGCAGAAGCCCCTGCACCAGAAGAATCAGCCCAAGCAGCAGAAGCCCCAGCAGAAGCCAGCTTCTCACCACCATGCAGCACTGCCCAGAGACCGTGAGGAGGATCGTGGAAGCTTGCTGCATCCTGCACAATCTCATGCGCACCCGCTACCCAGTATTGCAGAACAGGTTCGTGGACCTCCAACAAGGCAATGGGAACATGGAGCCTGGGGAATGGAGGCAAGGACGAAACCTGATAGACACTGAGGATTTGCAAGGCCCCAACAGAGCTTCACATGAAGGGAAAAAGCAGAGCAACCTCCTGAGACACTGGTGCAACTCCCCAGCTGGAGCAGTGGAGTGGCAAGACAGGATGATAGATGATTAATGGATACTTCCTTCAGCCTGTCTCATCACACTGATGAGATTGGGCCATTTATGTTGGGTGGGCCTACAATGAACAGGGCATTTAATAAAGAGTTGTGTTTATGTTGACATGTGTGGATGAATGATTACATTATTATTGATAATGAAGGGCCATAGGTGTGGCACCTGGGAGGGTGGACCATACAGTCCCACTATACTTGCATTGGAGGTTTATCTATCCCACAGCTATTACCCATCCCAAAGGTATCCCTGCCCATCCCACAGGTATCTTAACCCATCCCAAAGGTATCCCTGCCCATCCCATAGTTATCTTAACTCATCCCAAAGGTATCCCTGCCCATCCCACTGCTATCCTTACCCATCCCAAAGGTATCCCTGCCCATCCCACTGCTATCTTAACCCATTCCACAAGCATGCAAAGGCTTAAACCATTTCTACAAGTTTCCACCAAGACTTTATTGAAAAAAATAAATAAAGCAAGTGTGTGAATCAAAGATAATCTTTATTAATAATAAGCTGTAAAAGAAAAATGATCCGAGTCAAGTGTCCAAATAAAGTCTACAGGTATCCACCCAGTCTCTGGCACTCTTCTCTGTCACTCAGAGGTGTGCCCAGTCTCAGGGGTGAAGGGTCCAGGTGCTGTGGAGGTGGCTGCTGCTGGAGTGCTGGTCTGAAGCACCACTGGCCCCGAGAGGACAACAGGGGACGGTGTGTTGAGGAAGCTCTCAGACAGCTAGCTCAGCCCCGTGATGTTGAGAGCCCCTTCCTCCATGCCATGGGGTGTCAGCCCCAGTACCAATGACAGATGTACTGAGTCCGGGCTTGGCTGTGGGGTGGAGGAAGGAGCAGTGTAGTGGGGCTGTCTAATCTGCAGCTGGGTGAGGACTGGCATGGGTGTCATCGGTGGCGTGGGTGACATCGGTGGCATCAGTGGAACCGGTGGAAATGGTGCCATCCAATGAACCTGTGCCTGGACTGGGAAGGGCTGCTGCCTGTGCTGCTGGACCTCCTGGTAGCCGTAGCCTTGGTAGGTGAGGTCCTGTGGAAAGCCTTGGAATGGGAGTGATATCACCTGGGGTGGAGGAGCAGACCTGGACTGGGTGGGAGCAGGTTCATCTGGGTCTGGAGGATTGTGAAGCAGATCGGTGATCCTGTCCTTCACCACCTGGTACTGGGGTTCTGCCATGTCCTTGAGGATCTGGTTCACATAGGTGAGGAAGGGCTTGCAGTTGGAGGATGATGAATCGGTGTTTACCAGCTGAGAGAGGAGATCTACGCTGCTCCTGATGGTGTCTCTTATCTCCAGCAGGACAGTTGGCTCTGTCCCTCTGGTTTGCCTCTCTGCCTTTCTGTGGACGTGGAGCTGGGGGTGGATGCAGGTTGAGCTGTGGTGGAAGTGCCATCTCCTTTCTCCCACTGCATCTGGGGGTCCTCCACGCGCTCCACCACGGGTACTACAGCTGTCAGGGGGTTCTCCGTCGTGGCACGCTCCACAGATACCTGCCTGGACACAGGAGCTGACTCTCCGCCGGAAGAGGACTGGCTCTCAGCAGGCTGCCTGAGAGAGAGGGTTGTAAGAGGGGCTGCTCCTCGGTGGCAGATCTCACCCTTCAGGAAGCTGCACTTGGCCATCACATAGATATCTCTGTCCGTCGGCTTGACCGCGGCCTGGCCAGATTTCTTGAGGTGCAGCTTCCCGTACCAGGTGTGCATGTGCTTCCACCAGCTGAGGAGCATCTCCGAAGTGTAGCCCAGGCTCTCCGCCTTCTCTCTCCAAGCAGCCTGCTTCCTTTTGGTGTCCCAATAGAGCCTGTGTCCCTTCCGCCATAGATACTCATTCTCTCTCAGCCACTCCAGCACCTCATCCTCATGTTCCTCTTCGATGTTGTATTGCCTCCTCTCCCGTTCTCGTGTATGCCTCTTCCTCCCTTTGGCAGGACCACATGGGCCCTCATCAGAGGGGCTTCCATGTTGTAGGGGCTGCTCCTCCACACTGCCACCACCACCAGCAGCATCAAAAGCAGGACCAGCAGGACCACCAGCAGCAGCAGCACCAGCAGGACCAGCAGGACCAGGATCATCATCAGCAGAATATGCACCAGCAGCGCCAGCAGCACCTGCAGGACCAGCAGGACCAGGAGCACCAGCAGGAGCAGGAGCATGAGCAGGACCACGAGCACCAGCAGGACCAGCAGGACCAGGAGCATGAGCAGGACCACGAGCACGAGCAGGACCAGGAGCACCAGCAGAAGCACCAGCACCAGGAGCAGTGCCAGCAGAGTAAGCACCAGCAGAAGCACCACCGCCAGAAGCAGCTTCAGCAGAGTAAGCACCAGCAGAAGCACCACCGCCAGAAGCAGCATCAGCAGAGTAAGCACCAGCAGAAGCACCACCGCCAGAAGCAGCATCAGCAGAGTAAGCACCAGCAGAAGCACCACCACCATAAATAGCATCATCAGCTCCTCCAGAAGCAGAAGCAGTAGAAGCCCCAGCCCCAGAAGAGCAAGCCCGTGCTGCAGAAGCCCCAGCAGAATCAGAGTGAGGGCCAGGGGGTGGGAGGGTGGCCCTGTCCCTCTTGCCAGGGCTGGCAGCAGATGGCTGAGGCTTTCTCTTCTTCCCCATGATTGTGGGGTTGCTGGCTGGCAGGCAGGCTGGCAGGCTGGCAGGCAGGCAGGCTGGCAGGCAGGCGATGTGTCTGGAAGCAGGTCTTTCCTCTGAATGTTGACCTGCTTGGGAACTGCTTCCCTTTATATCCATGGGGCGGAAGCAATGCATCCTCCCCGCATGCGCAATGAACGCTAGGCATCCGCTAGGCATCCGCTAGGCTTCCGCTCTGCATCCGCTTCATCCGCTCGGCATCCGCTGTGCATCCGCTTCATCTGCTCAGTGTCCGCTCTGCATCCGCTGTATCCATTCCATGTCCACTTTGCTGTGGTCCCCTGGAAGCCTTGCGCATGTGCCATCTGCTCTCATCCGCTTCCATCTGCTAGGCTTCTGTGGAGCATCCGCTTTCCATCCGCCCTACATCCTCCCCTCCTCCGTTCCTTTCTGTGTTGTCCGCTCTGGTTATGCAAATTCAGGGCACTTTTGAGAGTGGATAACAATGGATTGAACATTTTTCTTGTCTGCTGTGTCCTTTTTACAAACGTTTTTCATCTGTCGGCCAGTGTGACAGGGCCTTAAGATACTACACAGGCATCACATCAAGACTGCCTTCAAAACAGGCAGAAAAATAGCAGCCATCCTAAGAAACCCCAAAGATAAAATTGACCTGGAAAACCAAGGCATATATGAAGTCCCCTGTGCATCATGCCCTGCCACATACATTGAAAAGACCAATAGAAAAATAAGTACCCGCCTGGATGAACACAAAAATTCAGTAAAAAATCTGGAACACACTTCCTCACTAGTCCAACACATGAAAGCCACAGGTCATAGCTTCGACTTCAATGGCATCAAAAGCCTAGCCACTATAGAAAACCCCAGCCACAGAATTATCAGAGGATCCATAGAGATTGAGAAAAGACCTGAAAGCATGAATGATGAAATGACTCTGATACTCCAGAGAATGAGTATCTATCCACCAGACTGTCAATTATCTGGAAGCCTGCACTCACAAATAAAAAAAATATCCATGCCACAAGCCAAGCAAACATGGGGCACAAACAACAACACCCCCCCCCCCCCGTTACCCCCAGCCCAAACACATCCGAACCAGCCACCCAGATGAAACCTAGCTTCCTAATAAATGATAGCCAGCCATTCACCAGAAGCCAAGCCACACTAAAAGCCCCCAATACATGAAACACAAAGTTGACAGCCAATCAAGTTGACAAGCCAATGCTATAAAACAGACAGAAGATATTAGAAACACCAATCAAGCAGAACACAGCAAACTCCAAGACCAATAAACACAGACCAAAACCCCCAACCAATCAGGATGAAGAAAAAACCATTCTAACACAGCACCAGGCTAGCACTAAATTTAAAACAGAAACAGCTACACACACACACAAACACACACATGTACACACAGACACACACAGTCACACACACATATACACACATATACATATGTTTGGGGCATGACAATAGCCACAAAGATCCTTTTCAAGAATCTGAATACAGAGCTGTTAATACTGGATCTGATGCTCTATTGTTCTCATTCTTCAAAACACATTCCCATAATCAGTCCTGTATGACCTCCTGAGCTGACTCTTGCTCAATTCACCAATGTCTCGCTGGTACTCTTTCAAGTACCCTTTATTGAAACACAGTGAAAGGGTTAGAATTCTGAAGGATATTCCTGCTGTATACAGACCACTTGGGATTATATTGGGGAAAAGTTCAGTCTCACTGGAAAAGATCCAGATGCAACAATGATTAACTTTATCCCTTGCTCTGAAATTGTTGGACAAATGATAAGCACAGTTCTCTTGCGCAAAAGCAGAAATGCAGATCTGATATGGCACTATTCTATCAAATATTTCCATATAATTATTTTCTTTAATGCAGTTGGTCCTGACATTGAAATGTCCATTAAAATGTAACAATTTAGTGTAGAGTTATTTATATCAATTAATTAATTAATTAATTATTAAATTTATGCAGGTGTCCAGTCTGTTTAAATTTTGGGAATTAGTATTCAAAATCTTAATAATCCATGCTGGTTTTTATCTTTTTTAAAAAATGTCTTATAATGTCCTAAATCTGGAATGGTAAACTAGTTGTCTTTTTAAAAGCTGTGCAACATGTTTAGTCTGGTGGAAGTCCCATTTCAGAAACAGCTGAAGAATACAGAATTTTCCTACTTCCTCCAAAATGATCACCATTTATATTCTGTACCAGGAATTGTCTTATCCTTTGAGAATAGCAAGTCTTTTGCCTCTCTTAATTTCTAAGACTTTTACTTAATTCCAAGCTGTCATTGCCACTGAATGAAGAACCTGAAATATAGATCTTATCGATACTGGTAATATCCACAGAGTTAATAAACTCTGACTTGTTCACGAGCTCCTTAAAGATCTGTGGTGTACTATCCATCCCTTAATTACTTCAAAATCTAATCTTCTAATAATCTAAGCATAGTATTTCTTTTCACACTAATGTCACCCTCTTTTCCCCCTCCTCTTTCCACCATACTTATTATAAATGATTTCCTCCATGCTGAGCAGGCATCTACCTTGACAGTGCTGGATGTGCCAGCAAAAGCAAGGTGAAAAACCCTGATTCTGCACTGTAGTATACAGAAGCAGTCAAGCACTTTTCATAAAATATGTATTCACTGATCCCCACTGATACTATCCACCCCACATGCTCTAGTCTTCTGCTATTGGTAGTCAGTTGTGTGTCAGCCCTGGAAGTCACTTTTTACTTGGAAGCTTTGAGGCTGCCACATTCAGTGCTGAGGAATTTGGAAGGGGGGATTTAGTGGAGTAGAAGACTAGACACAACAACATTCTTCCTCAGAGAGTCACGGATGTGTTGCTCTGCACCTGAAGGGGAGTGATTGTGGGGGGGAGGGTTTCCAGTTGGGCTATGTGATGAACTGATGGGTGCAGGGGATGGATCTTTGATTTCTCTTTTGGGAAGGGAAAACCCAGAACTCTCAGATTTGGGTTTTCCCAAATGTGCCAGTATGACAATTCTAATAAAATGGAACTTTGAGGAACTGCTTGTCTCAGAGTTAATTGGTTTGGAATTGATTAGTTGGAACGCTGGCATTGTGTTGGCTCTACTGACAAAGCATGGGTTTGGACTCTACAGTCTTGGACTTATGCTAATATGTAGAAGTCAATCAGACTTCCATTTTGAGAAATTCTGACTTCTACTTATTCTAAAATCTTCTGAGTACTTTGGAAGCTGAGCACTGACTTCCAGGTCCATTTAAGGAAGCTTTCATATATATTTTTCTCCATTCTATAGCCTGTCCTACAGTAATTTTAGAAGTTACTACAGCTTGGGTTCTTTCCCTTGTATTTTATTACTAGTGGAAAGTTGACCATTCATCAAAATTCTTTGGCTCAGAAAGATAGGCTTGTGTTTCAAGATTAAAGAATAAAGAAAGCATAACAACGCCTGTACTTCTTTTCTGGTTTAACTTTTTACCTAACATAGGTAAATGTAATCTAAACTGATCAATAGTAAAATTATGGAAAATATTGTTCTGTTGTATAGAAAGACGAGATTTGGTTAGCTCATAACTAGTTAGGATCTAGTTAATTCTCAACTCATAAAAAAGATGAAGATTAAAAAGGAACATGATGCCGGTCCTATGTATGATGACATGATATATCAGTCTAACTGGCAGCTAAAAAGATTTGTTGGACTTGTTGGAGCCCTGACACTAACAGTGTAGTTATACTTTATATATTTTCATGTGCTTAGGGTACTGAATAGTTATACTCTATATCTTTTCATATACTTAGGGTACTGTAACTTCTCTTGCAGCCTTGGCTGATGTACAGCTATTTTTTAAAGCCGCAGACTCAATAGAGCTCCAGCATAAATTATTAAGACAAAAGGCTTCATTTTTTTATTCTTTATTAATTCATTAATAAATTAATATATCTAACACAACATTCAATTTTAACAGTGATCCACTAGATCATTGTAGGAAGTCAGAAACAGAGCATTAAGAACATTCTGACTGCCATATTTCAGGATTAACATTTTAAGGTCCACGGCTTTCATATCAGAAGTAATATAGAACTGATTCAGTTAGTAGCAACTGATAGCCTTCTCTTCCATGAATGAAACTCTTATTAAAAAGACAATGTAATTTGTAAAAATTATTCTTACAAATAATTGTATTTTCCAGACTTAATTATGTGGTGTAACATTATTTTTAGATCTCCTGAATCTAGGAAGAATATTATTTTTCAATTTGAATTTTCACTATCTGTTACCACTAAATGAAATTACTTTAGCATTTTCTAAACTAATAAAGAAGGCTAAATATAGGGTTTTTTAAATTTGTGAATATGCTTTCCAGTTAAAATATGTGTATGAAACACACACACACACACACACACACACACACACACACACACACAAACATCTAGCTCCAGGCAGATTATTAAAAATGTTCTTTGGGATCAACTCTTATTTATAAAATGTCAACATTTGGGATAAGTATTAGCTTCTTGATAATCAATGATGGGTACAGAGCTTACAGGTACTGCTTAAACATTTATTGTAGGGAGTGTAAAGCTACAAATAATGGGCCAATTTGGTGTAATGGATAAAAACACTGAGTTAAAAACCAGGAGACTCAGTTCTAGTTGAATTATTGCATTCCCAATCACAATATGAAGAAACAGGAAGGAACCGAAAGGGGCACAAAGGATAATAACGAGAATTAAGCAAATCTGAATAAAGGTGCCTTGCTTTATGAAGTATTGTGGCCCTGATGCTACTAAGAGCAGAGCAAAGTAAAGTAACTCCTTTGCAACATGCCCTCCAACAATTCCAACGAAGAAAGTTAAGGCTAGATCCCACTGGCCAACGGACACAAAACGTAAGCATAAAGGACACAGCGGACGAGCAAAATTTCAGGGGTGGCTCCATCTGTTGTCATCCGCTCCAAAAAGTGGTAAAAATTTGCATAAACAGAACAGAGAAGAATGGGAAAGAACGGACGGGGGTAGTACGTAGCGAGGATATTAAATGGATGTTCATAGGAAGCCTAGTGGATGACAGCAGATGACAACTCCCAAAGGGGTTCCGGGGGAGAATTGCGAAGCGGAAGCATAGGGGAAGGGGAGGATGCATAGCGGATGACGCAGATGCATCACGGATGCCTATAGGAAGCAAAGCAAATGCCTCGCGGATATATATCAGATGCAAAGCGTTCACTGCACATGCGGGGAGTATGAATTGCATCAGTTCCGTGGATATGAAAAGATACAGCACGCATGCAGTCAGCATGCAGAGGAAAGACGTGCTGCCACATACATCTTCAAGAAACACAATGGTTCGTCAGTCAGGCAAGAAGAGGAAGCCCGTGCCTACTCGTTCCAGCCCTGGCAAGAAGGACAGAACCAGCATCCCACCCCCTGGCACTGACTCTGAACCTGCTGCTGCTGCTGCTGCTGCTGTGGCGGACCAGCCTCAAGGCCCTCAAAGCCCTGCTGCTGAAGGCACTGGTACTCAAGCCCCTGATGGCCCTCCTGCTCAAGCCCCTGAAGGTCCTGCTGCTCAAGCCCCTGAAGGCCCTGCTGCTCAAGTCCCTGAAGGACCTGCTGCTGAAGGCCCTGACAGATGGAGGAAGAGGCAAGGGAAGGAGAAGGGAGAGAGAAAACAGTACACCGTTTCCAAGGACCATGAGGATGAGGTGCTGGAATGGCTGAGGGAGAACGAATACCTCTGGAGAAAGGGCCACAGACTGTATCGGGACACCAAGAAGAAGCAGGCAGCTTTGCAGAGAGCCTGGGCTACACTGCAGATGTACTCCTGGGATGGTGGAAGCACATGCACACCTGGTATGGCAAGCTACATTTCAAAAAATCCGGGCAGGCCTCTATTAAGCTCACTGACCGGGAGATGTACGTCATGGCCAAGTGCAGTTTCCTGGAGGGTGAGATCCGCCACCGAGGAGCAGCCCCTCTGAGACCCCTCTCCCTCAGACAGCCCACAGACAGCCAGTCCTGTTCTAGACAGGAGCCAGATACCCTGTCCAGGCAGGTGTCTTCATAGAGCCCCACGGCAGAGACCCCTCTGACAGCTGCACTCCCCATGCCAGCGGACTTGGAGGATCCCGTGGAGGATGACGCCCTGCTGTCACAAATGGAGGAAGAAGCAGCAGCCATCAGAGGCCAACCCACTCCCACCCCCAGCTCCAGAGGATGTAGGCAGAGAGGCAGACTGGAGGGCCAGGACTACAGTGTGCTGTTGGAGATCAGGGACACAATGAAGACCAGCACAGAACTTCTCTCTCAGCTGGTCCACTTGGACAGAGCATCCTCGGGCTGGAACACCTTCATCACCTACATGACCCACACCCTGAAGGACCTGCCCGAGGCTCAGTACCAGGTGATGAAGCAGAAGATCACAGCACTTCTGCACAACCCTCAAGGCCCAGCTGAAGCTGCTCCTACCCAGTCCAGGTCTGCTCCTCCACCCCAGGCGATGTCACAGCCCTTCCACAGCTTTCAACAGCCCCTCACCTACCAAGGCTACGATTACCAGGACTTCCCACAGCAGAAGCAGAACTTCCCAGTCCAGGCCCAGGTTCATTGGACGCCACAGACACCAGTCTTCACCCAGCTGCAGACCAGACAGCCCCACTACACTCCTCCTTCCTCCACCCCTCAGTCAAGCCCGTCAACGGACAATCTGTCATCAGTCTTGTGCCTCACATCTCAGGTACTTGATGAAGTAGAGCTTTCAGAGAGCTTCCTGGACACACCATCCCCTGTTGTTACTCTCAGGGACAAGCACCCCAATGGTGCCTCAGACCAGCACTCAAGCCACAGCCACCTCCACAGTCCCTGCCCATTGGAGATGGGACCATGGACTGAGACCATGGACATAACTCAGAGTGACTGAGAATAGTGCCAGTGACTGAGTTGTTTACTTGTTCAGTTTATCTTTGCTTAAGACACTTTACTTGGTTCAGTTTGCTTATTTAATAAAGTCATAAAGGTTACCTAAGAAAGTTAATAAAGGTTATCTTTGCTTAAGACACTTAGTTCATTTTTTTACCTTAGTGAAGTGTTGGTGAAAACTTTTAACAAATGGTTAATCCTTTGCATGCTTGTGGGATAGAAAAGGATAGCTGTGGGATAGATAAACCTCCAGTGCAACCATAGAGGGAGTGTATGGTCCACCATCCCAGCTGCCACACATATGGACCTTTTTTATCAATAACAATTTATTCATTGATCAACACATTTCAAAATAAACAAAGCTCTTTATTAATGCCCTATTCATTGGAGGACCACTCAACATACATGGCACAATCTCTTCAGTATTATGCAACAGGCTCAAGGAAGCATCCATTAATCATCTATCATCCTGTCTTGCCATTCCACTGCTCCAACTGGGGAGTTGCACCAGTGTCTCAGTAGGTTGCACTACTTCTTCCCTTCACGTGAAGCTCTGTTGGGGCCTTGTACATCCACAGTGTCTATCAGGTTTCATCCTTGCCTCCATTCACCAGGCTCCATGTCCCCATTTCCTTGTTGATGGTTGACAAGTCTGTTCTGCAACACTGGGTAGCAGGTGTGCATGAGATTGTGCAGGATGCAGCAAGCTTCCATGATGCTCCTCACAGTATGTGCCTCATGGTACATGGTGGTGAGAAATATCTGGAACCTGTTGGCCAGGATGCCAAAGACATTCTCCACCACCTGTCTTGCCCTGGACAGCCTGTAGTTGAAGATCCTCTCTTCACGGGTGAGGTATCTTGAAGTGTTCGGCTTCCTGAGGTAGGTTCTGAGGGAGAAGGCATCATCACAAATGATGAAGTAGGGCACATCTTGTGTGTCATTGGGTAGGAGGTTTGGATCTGGAAAACCCATGATGAGGTTGCATTCCAGCCCATCTTTGAGGTCACTTGCGTTGTATACCTGGCCATCTGAAGCTGACCTGTTGCCTGAAGCATCAATGTAGATGAACTTGTAGTCAGCATCAACCATGGCAAAGAGGATGATGCTGAATAAGCCTTTGTAGTTGAAATAATTGGACCCTGAGTTGGGTGGAGCTTTGCAGGCCACGTGCTTCCCATCTATGGCTCCAATGGTGTGGGGGAAGTTCCACCTCTGATACCACTCTTCTGCAAGTTTCCTCCAGCCTTGTTCAGTGGTGGTGCACTTGAGGAGCTCCTTCACGTGTTCTTCGATGATGGCCTGCACCACTTCTCCAACCACTTTGCTGATGGTGTTGTGTGGCACCCTCCAGGCATACTGCATGTTTCTGTATGTGGTTCCAGAGGCCAGGTGGTGCAGAGTCAGTGCCACCTTCAGTCCAGGGTCCAGGTTGGCAAGGAAGTTGGTTTCTAGGCTTGGTCAACCTGGATCTCAGATGCTGTACAAGTTCGTCAAACATGGCTGGTGGCATCCTCATGAAGTGATGGAATGCACGAGGGTCTTCATTCCTCAGCTCCACCATCAACTGGTCATAGAGTCCAAACTCCACTCTTCTCACGATCCATCCTCGGACCCACACAGCTCTTGGATGTCTCCTTCTTCTCCTTCTGTATAAAAGGTGAAACAATCTGAACAGGTTTTGGTTCTGGTGATGAATGATTGCAGCTACCATATGGACTTTGTCATGATCCATGGTGGAGAACAATTGATGACGTGGAAGACCAAGACCAAGGGTGAAGAGGTCTGTACACCACGGCTGCTGGACTCATACTGAGATCCAGATGATTTTCTCCCCCTTTTTATAGGAAATACCGGTAGTTCGCTAGGTGTCTTTCTACATACTCTAGACATACTGCAGACATCCTAAATATCTGAGATACATCTGAGAAACAAACGTTTTGTCCATTTTAATCCTTTATATACGCGATGCATATGCTTACATCCTTTCTATTTCTGTGCTACTAACACGATGTAGACGTTCTGTGTACCTTTTGTTTCCTCCCTCTTTCCATTTTCATCTGCAGCAGAGATGAGTTGAGGGGATGGCCAGAGGATGCAGAGAGGATACAGCGGACGTTTAACGGGTGATAACAGACATAGAATGTTTGTTGCCCGTATATGCCGCGGATGTACATCGTACGCGGCGGAAAGTTCTTCCGCTCACAAAGTTTTGTGTAGCTCAAAACTTCTTGCGTGGATGAAATCTCAGTGGATGGATGCTCGAGGGATAGAGCATATGAAACACGTATGCAGTGAGTACACAACGGATGCATAGCATTTTCCAACTGATGGCAAGCTTTTTTTAACATTTTACATCCTCTTTCCATCCATTAGTGCAGTGGGACAGGGGCTTAACAGAAGGAATGACCTCCAGGGATGGACAGAAGGAATAATTTTTACCAAGACATTGGTCAGATAAAAGAAACCTTGGGCCAGGCAAAAATGTAATTTGAGAAAGTATCTCAGACAAGACCCTCATTTTCATGAAGGTAAAGGAATGGGGGGAGGGAGCATATACTATAACTTTATAATAAAAATGTATTGGCTGATCTGTTTTTGGTTTTCTAGCCTGCCTTATCTCTAGGGTTGACAAAGCCTTAGGAATAAGCCAATCAGATGACTTTGGGCTGGTCACTCTCTTTCAAGCCTAGGAAGAAGACAATTGCAAACCACTTCTGAAAAAACTGTCACGTAAACTACGTGGACTTGCCTACCTATTTGCCAGGAGTCAAAACTGACAAAAAGCTGTGTGTATATACATACACACTGAATCCTGCAAAGAATTTTTTTCTGTGTCAACAGTTTTCTTCCGGCTTGCTCTTTTTGTGGCATATACTAGTATGCTTTTAATACCTCTGCTAATTAATAGAGATAATAGTTCCAATAAGCTATATCATTACTGCAACTGGTATTGATGAAGCCAAATATGTGAATGACCTATTACAAGCCAATGTGTACAAAACATGGTGAACAGCACCAGTCAAGCACATCAAATTATTGAGTCAAACTAATGGTTTGTGTTCAAGATAATATCAAGCCAGAGCCCTTCAGAAAGACAAGTAAAGAAATAAAAACGTAGTTTTCAAATGGAGGAGTAACTTATGTGTTATATTGATATGACACAATGTAGGCCACTGTTTCTCAACCTTTACTGATTTAAGATCTGTACTTCCCTTTCAGAATTCTCTATCAGGTATGCTAGTGGGGGAATGTTGGGAGTAGAAGTCCAGACATCTTAACGGTTGAGAAATGCTGAAATAGGCTCTGGAAATTCTCAGTCATCCAGGTCATGATGTCCCAAAGGTACTTTTTCAAGAAGCAACTGGACTTTCTGGTTTTTCTTTGAAGATGCTTCGCTTCTCATCCAAGAAGCTTCTTCAGCTCTAAGAAACTTCTTGGGTGAGAAGCGAAAGGCCTTCAAAGAAAATCCAGAAAATCTAGTTGCCTCTTGAAAAATCACCTTTGGGCTAAAATAGGCAGTTTTCTGGACAATTTTCTGTCCCTCTGCAATGTTTGATTTAAAACAGTCTCAGGGAGAACACTTTAAAGTGTATTGTAATAAACTGTTGGAAATGCCTTCTCTCCTAACCCTTCTATTTTCAAGCATGATGCCAAAGAATGAAGCAGCCATGTGTGATTTGTTCCATACACACACACACACCCCACAATACACTATGGATAAAACTTTGATTTCAACCAAATAGCTTTGCCCTTGAATTAAATCATGCCCTCATTCAATCTTGTATTCCCAATTCAAATTGAATCATGAACTGGCATAGATATAATTACTTTGGCTGAATTAATTCTAATTTTAAACCTATAGAAATGTATCTTAGGGTTGCCAATAGAGTAAGTCAATTAGCATTGATATATTGAACAATCTAATTCCCAATTCTATGCTTTGTTATGTCCTGAATATCGAACAATATTTCTTAAAATCTGTTTATAGAATGATTATAGGATTATTATTTAACAGAAACACAATATCACACAATACATCTGTCTGCTAATATACTGCATGTGGTTATCTCAGTATTCTTCTTGTCTTTAAATATGAATGGGTTAAAGGCAAACTTCCCCATATACACTACAAAGGCCAGCCTATTGGTGACATGTATACATTGTGACAATGATCCACTGATCATCTCATTCTGCTTTCTATCTAATTAATTACTGGAGTCTAAGAGCATGGCTAAGGAATCACACTTTTTTAGATGTTTGTTGACATGATCAAAGAATGTTAAAATGCTCTTTGAAAGACCTTGATGTGCTGATATAGGAACCACATTAATTAATTTGTTGGCATGCCTTGGCCTTCAGCATCTATGGTAGTTTTATCTCTAATAATGTTGGAATAAATAAGATGATAATGTGTTTATTGAATAAAAACAAGGATAAACAATATAATCCTAGAATTATATTTGTCTCAGCAATGCTGTGTCTAAGCTACTTCATGATGCAACCAATTCAGATTTTTTTGTTCTTAAATTACAGGTTAAAGCGAAATGATAAGAGGGAGACATAATGGTCCAGAAGCATTCTTTCTTTTACCTTCCCTGCCTTAATGGATAAAAGTTAAAGTTGAATTTAACATTCTGGATGTGGTCTTTATTAATTTTCACAAATGGAAAATTAAACTGTACAGTACCGCATTCTAGTCAAGATGGCACAATAATGAGAAGCTATTTCATAAAAGCATCTAAATTTCATCATTCCAGCAATCAGTAGAGCAGAAAATTAAAAGTGATTATACAATAAAAGGAAAGTCTATCAACAGTGAACTTGACTACTTGGAGATTCATCAATGAAGTCAATATTAAAATAAAAGCTACCTCAGTTGCAAAAAATGCCTTTGCCATATTCTGATCTAGGTGGAATATGGACAATAATAATGTGTCAAAATGAACACAGATGTATAGTCTCAAATGTCACAAATATCACTGAAAGTGTAAAATATGCTGCTTGTTTTATGATTTTTTTATTATCTTGATTGAAATTAATATGTGCAATCTTTTTCTGATTTGCATTTCATACTCATAAAGTTGGCTGTTTTTCTGAAATAACAATGCCTGCCAGGGTTTTTTGTTTCTCATTTATGATAACAAGCACAGAAAACTAGGCAATCTTTAAAAGTAAAACTTTGCTATCTCCTAAAAAAAATTCACATTCCCTGTTCTTGGGGAAAGCTGTAACTGGATGCAATCCTGAACAATAACCTTATTTTTTCCCATCTCAGTCAGATTCTTTCTCATAGAACTTATTCTAACATTTAAAACAAAAGAAACTTTTTGAAAAAAAGAATTCAAGGGGACTGGAAGATAGAATTTAAGGGACTGGAGGCTTAAACATATAAAGAATGGTTGCTGGAATTGGGTATGGCCAGTCTAGAGAAAAGAAGGACTAGGCATCTTCTAATATCTAAGGTGTTGACATAAAGAAGAGAGGGTTAGTCAATTATCCAAAGCATCTGAAGGCAGGTAAGAAATATATGGAAATTAATCAAGGAGAGAAGCAACCTGGAACCAAGGAGAAATTTTCTGACAGTTAGCACAATTAATCAGTGAAATAACTTGCCTCCAGAAGTTGTGGATGCTCCAACATTGAAAGTTGTTAAGAAGAGATTGGACAATGATTTGTCTTCAATGGTGTAGGACCATGATGGTGAACCTCTGGCACCCAGGCCACACATGGCACTCAGAGCCTTCTCTGTGGGCACACGAGCTGTCACTGCAGCTCAGCTCCACCATGCATGCATGTATGCCTCCCACTGGCCAGCTCGTCTTCAGGTCTCTGTTGTGCATGCACAGGGGCAGGGTGCATGCAGGGGTGGGGCACATGCATGGGGGACACATGTGCATGTATGAGGGGTGGGAAGCACAGATGGGAGATGTGTGCGCATGCTTGGGGTGTGTGCACACATGTTGGGGGTGGGGCACATGTGCATGGCATATGCATGGGGACAGATGCATGCTAGGAGGACGTTTGCACATTGCATTTTGGGGATATGAATGCAGGCACTTTGGGCATTTGCTGCCAAAAAGGTTAGTCATCACTGGTATAGGGTTTCCTTTCTGAGCAGAGGATTGGACTAGAAGACCTCCAATGTCCCTTCAAATTCTGTTATTTCATTATTCAAGGAGACAAAACATTATCTCTGTCCTGACAGGAGTTATAACAAATTTGAATATAATTTAATTTAATATAGAAAGATTTGATTATTCTATTGGGAACTACATTTGGCCATGTTATGATCATCAGCAATTAAAACTAAGACATATCTAATTTCAAATACCTCCTGTAATGACAGAGAACCTAAAGAACTCCTTCAATATTTCACTTCTAAATAACATTACTAACACCATGCTAAAAACTGTCTTCCAGTTTCTTGAACATGTTTCATCACTACAAAGAAGGTTTCTTTAAGGTACATTCTAATTTCTTTGGGAGGCATTGGTGAGTTCATTTTACTGTTGTGAGGTATGCAATGTGCACCCCCTCTAGTTCAGCATATTTTTGTCACTTTGTGTGTCTCTGCATCCTGATATAAAAAAAGCTTTTAGGGAGGAGTTTCCTTCTGATATTTTTTTCTCCATGATTTGACTAATGTGTAGGAAGCAGGGTAGAAGCAGATCACTGGAGGGATTAAAATGCAACAAAAAAAATTTGAAGACTCACTGAATTTCTTTGAGACATCGTAATTAAGGAAATTCTAGAAACTCATACTAAGTATAATTTTACTGTAATTCTCTTTTTCCATAGGGGAAGGGTGAAGACTAATTTCTCTTCTGTCAAAATGCTTGAAGAAAAAATGCAGAATATTTTTTGGGTGACACACTAATTGTAACTTAAATGAGAATCATCAATTCATTCCACAGAACAGATTTTATATCACTCTAGTGTAGAAAGTTAGCACCCACCCCTCTCCTAGAAGAATGAAATATTTTGAGAAATATTAAAAAAGCAGAATATTATATTTCCCTGGATGAGAAATGGAGATATATGCTCTTAGAAAGCAGCCCCCACTTCTTAATAGACCTCAGCAGATATCAGCACTTAAGAGATAAAGCTAGCTCTATTCATAAGCAAATACCCTCACCCAAGATCCAACAAAGATTGGATTAGCCCTCAGCCACAGTTGGAATTTACCAAAGCCCCTTCATTGCATCATCCTCAGTTGCACAAACCCCAGAGAGTTCAAACTTCAACCAAACTTAACTCAGACAAACTCATAGGATTTGTATATGGCCCCATGAGAGTCTGACAAGAGCCAATGGAACCTATGTTTTTGCATAGGAATAGGAAGTTAAGGCCCATTCCCACTGGCTGATGGATGCAAAACGTATGCAGAAAGGACACAGTGGATGATCAAAATTTCGGGGCTGGCTCCATCCGTTGTCATCCGCTCCAAAAAGTAGCAAAAATTTGCATAAACAGAATGGAAAAGAACAGAAAAGAATGATCATGGGTAATATGTAGAGGGGATGTTAAACGGATGTTCATAGGAAGCCTAGCGGATGAAAGTGGATGGAAGCAGATGACACCTCCGAAGGGGTTCCAGGGGAGAATTTCAAAGCAGACGCATAGCGGAAGGGGTGGATGCATAGTGGATGAAGCGGATGCATCACGTACGCCTATAGGAAACAAAGGGGATGCCACGTGGATGTATATTGGATGCAAAGCGTTCACTGTGCATGCGGAGAGTATGAATTGCATCAGCTCTGCAGATATAAAAGGATGCAGCATGCACACAGTCAGCATACAGGGGAAAGACATGCTGCCACATACATCTTGCAGGAACACCATGGTTCGTCAGTCATGCAAGAAGAGGAAGTCCATGCCTACTCATTCAAGCCCTGGCAAGGTGAAGAAGGGCAGAACCACCATCCCACCCCCTGGCACTGACTCTGAAGCTGCTGCTGCTGCTGCTGTAGTGGACCAGCCCCAAGGCGCTCAAGCCCCTCAAATCCCTGCTGCTGAAGGCCCTGTTGCTGAAGCCCCTGAAGGCCCTGAACAATCTCCAGAAGGCCCTGATGCTGAATCCCCTGAAGGCCCTGCTGAAGCCCCTGCCAGAGGGAGGAAGAGGCAAGGGAAGGAGAAGGGAGAGAGGAAACAGTACACTGTTTCCGAGGAGCATGAGGATGAGGTGCTGGAATGGCTGAGGAAGAATTAGTACTTCTGGAGAAAGGGCCACAGACTGCATCGGGATACCAAGAAGAAGCAGGCAGCTTGGAGAGATAAGACAGAGAGCCTGGGGTACACTGCAGAAGTACTCCTTGGATGGTGGAAGCACATGCACACCTGGTATGGCAAGCTACACCTCAAGAAATCCGGGCAGGCCGCTGTCAAGCTCACTGACTGGGAGATGTACATTATGGACAAGTGCAGTTTCCTGGAGGTTGAGATCTGCCACCGAGGAGCAGCCCCTCTGAGACCCCTCTCCCTCAGACAGCCCACAGACAGCCAGTCCTCTTCCCAGCCAGGAGCCAGCTACCCTGTCGAGGCAGGTGTCTTTAGAGGGTCCCACAGCAGAGACCCCTCCGACAGCTGCACTCCCCATGCCAGCAGAATTGGAGGATCCCGTGGAGGATTACACCCTGCTGTCACAAATGGAGGAATAAGCAGCAGCCACCAGAGACCAACCCACTCCCACCCCCAGCTCCAGAGGATGCAGGCAGAGAGGCAGACTGGAGGGCCAGGACCACAGTGTGCTGTTGGAGATCAGGGACACAATGAAGACCAGCACAGAACTTCTCTCTCAGCTGGTCCACTTGGACAGAGCATCCTCGGGCCAGAACACCTTCATCACCTACGTGACCCACACCCTGAGGGACCTGCCCAAGGCCCAGTACCAGGTGATGAAGCAGAAGATCACAGCACTTTTGCACAACCCTCAAGGCCCAGCTGAAGCTGCTCCTACCCAGTCCAGGTCTGCTCCTCCACCCCAGGCGATGTCACAGCCCTTCCACGGCTTTCAACAGCCCCTCACCTCCCAAGGCTACGATTACCAGGACTTCCCACAGCAGAAGCAGAACTTCCCAGTCCAGGCCCAGGTTCATTCGATGCCACAGACACCAGTCCTCACCCAGCTGCAGACCAGACAGCCCCACTACACTCCTCCTTCCTCCACCCCGCAGTCAAGCCCGTCAACGGACAATCTGTCATCAGTCTTGTGCCTCACATCTCAGGTACTTGATGAAGTAGAGCTTTCAGAGAGCTTCCTGGACACACCATCCCCTGTTGTTACTCTCAGGGCCAAGCACCCCAATGGTGCCTCAGACCAGTACTGAAGCCACAGCCACCTCCACAGTCCCTGCCCATTGGAGATGGGACCATGGACTGAGACCATGGACATAACTCAGAGTGACTGAGAATAGTGCCGGAGACTGAGTTGTTTACTTGTTCAGTTTATCTTTGCTTAAGACACTTTACTTGGTTCAGTTTGCTTATTTAATAAAGTCATAAAGGTTACCTAAGAAAGTTTATCTTTGCTTAAGACAGTTAGTTTACTTGGTTCATTCTTTTTACTTAATAAAGTGTTGGTGAAAACTTTGAAAAAATGGTTTAGCCTTTGCATGCTTGTGGGATAGATAAGGATAGTTTTGGGATAGATAAACCTCCAGTGCAACCATAGTGGGACTGTATGGTCCACCATCCCATCGATCCAGATGATTTTCTTCCCCTTTTTATTGAAAATATCAGTTGTCCGCGAGGTGTCCTTCTACATACTCTAGACATACTCCAGATATTCTAAATATATGAGATACATCCCAGATACAAACGTTTTGTCCATTTTTAATACTTTATATACGAGATGCATACGCTTACATCCTTTCTATTTCTGTGCTACTAACGCTGTGTAGACGTTCCGTGTACCTTTTGTTTCCTTCCTCTCTCCGTTTTCAGCTGCAACAGATGTGAGTTGAGGGGATGGCCAGAAGATGCAGAGAGGATTCAGTGGATGTTTAACGGATGATAACGGACATAGAATGTTTGTTGTCCGTATATGTCGCGGATGTACATCATACGTGGCAGAAAGTTCATCCGTTCACAAAGTTTTGTGCAGCTTAAAACTTCTTGCGCAGATGAAATCGCAGTCAATGGATGCTTGACATATAGAGCATATGAAACACGTATGCAGTGAGTACACAACAGATACATAGCGTTTTCCAACGGATGGCAAGCTTTTTTTAACATTTTACATCCTCTTTGCATCCGTAAGTGCAGTGGGACCGGGCCTTTAAGTGCAAAGCCCAAGAGAAGGTATGAATACCCCCCAATCTCAACTCAATGTGGTCAGCTGCCAAGAACCCATGTGGTTCTCCTTCATCATTAAACCATCTTTCCAATCAGCCTCCATGTTTCCAGTGCCTTTCTCCTGACTTGGAATTGAACCAGATGTATATTTCTTCCAATAATTGTATGTCAAGCCTGCATCATGCATGTTATTAATTAATCATGACATTAAGTTGGTGTTGACTCTTAATGATGACACTGTCCCCAAATGGTCCTTCAGATATTCCAATAGTGCACCTATTGCTACTATACCTAATAAGTCCAACTATTTATTGTTGGGAGTCCTTTTTCTCTCTCTTTCCTTGTATATGTAGAGCCTAGACCAAGGATGTCAAACACAAGGCTTGCGGGCCAGATCTGACCCATGGGGTAATTAGATCTGGCCTGCAGAACCACCCTGGAAGCAGAAAATGACCAGCTCACATGCCTCTGGCAGTGAAAATGGAGCTCACGAGGGCCATGAGTAGTCTTCTTAAGCTCCATTTTTGGCTGAGATGACCTCCTGCAGCCCTCTGCCAGTGAAAATGGAGCCTTTTTCACTGGCAGAAGCACTGCAGGCCAATCCTTTGCTGTTTCCAGAATGACCCCGTAGACTCCCTTTTTGCCGGCAGAGAGCTACAGGATGGCGAGCTGGCGACACCCACCCTGGCCACACCACTCAACCTCCTGAAGTCAAACACAACTCTGATGCAGCCCTCAATAATGTTGAGTTTGACACCTCTGGCCTAGACACTCTAATTCTAGGTTGCCTAGCCTGTGTCTTAGGATAGACATAGGCATCTATGTTGTGGTTGTTCACAGGTTTTGTTTTGTTGGTGATTGCATACATTGCAGAGGGGTAGCCATTAGTTTATGGTGCAAAAAAATCAGGAGTCTAGAGAGTAATAAATTTTACTAAAAGGTATGAGGTTTCATGAACTTCATGAAGATTGTTAGTTAGAAAAGATGCTCCTGGACTTCTGAATTTTTCCTGTTAGTTGCAGAAAAATGTGGGAAAAAAGGATCTGCATTTCTTTATAAACAGGATTAAAACAGAACTTGGGAAATATTTAAACATATTTTAAACTGAAATCTGAACTCAAAACATTAAATTTCTTAAGATTTAACATTGTGTTTTGCTATTTAAGTTATTTAAAAAAAAAAAAAACCCTTCAGGAGTATTTCTTTTAATTAAATTTTGTCATTGCAAAGGCTAAACATTTTGTTCATTGGAGGCTTTTTTGGTAAGGAATTTCACAAATTCCATCCATCAGTACTAATTCTCTTTTTCTCTGCTATGGCCCACAGATTAAAAAAATACATTCCCTTAGTGGATTGCAAAACAAAGAGAAATAATATTTTTCCATTAACTATGAATGGGTTGCTGTGGTCTGATGAATGGGCTAGAGCACCTCCAGTGACCAATCAATCATTCCTTTCTCACAATCCCTGATCAGAAATCTTCTCAAAAGTAAATAAAAATAACAAACCAAAAGGGCAATAGTAAATAACAATCACAAAGTAATCAATATAAATGATCTCACTGAATGGAACATTAAAAAAAATACAATTGTAGTGACAGTAACAACATATAGAATAAATCAAAATGGGAAACTTAATTAATTTAGGAGATATAAAATGTATCTATGCATCTTTATGAAGCAGGCAATCAGAGGTGGTATTCAGCAGGTTCTGACCAGTTCTGAAGAACCAGTAGAGGAAATTTTGAGTACTTCAAAGAACGGGCAAATACCACTGCAGACTGGCCCTGCCTATTCCCATCTATTCTCTGCCTCCTGAGTCCCAACTGATTGGCTAGGTCTTTTTTTGTTGCTCTACAACAGGAGAACGTATCTGGAAAGCAGTTTAGTGGGTTGGGGAAGGAATGGGATTGGCAATAAAATTTCCCTAGGAGTCAGAATGGGATTTTGCAGTAACCTTCCCCCAGGAGTGGGGAGGGAATGGAGATTTTGCAGTATCCTTCCCCTGCCATGCCCACCAAGCCACACCCACAAAACCACACCATGCCCACCAAGTCATACCCGCAGAACTGTTAATTTAAAAAAAAAATGAATCCCACCACTGCAGTCAATATCCAGACTGTATTTTTAGTCACCCCTCTGTCAGTCCTGAAGCCATTTTGAGAGCATTTTCAGGGCTGCAAGGCCAGTTGGAGCTGTGGAAATGTAAGGGGTGGATAGAGATAGCTGGGGGAGGTGTAACCAAAATAACATTCTTTTCCATGGGAGTCAAGGATGCTCTACCAGGTGTTGGAGAGGCATGGACAAAAACCAGTCAGAGTTGGGAATGCAACTTGATTGGATCATGTGATGGACGTGTGACTTGGAGAAACCTCTGATCCTTCAGAGTTGAGTTTTCACCAGCTATGCCGATATAACATTCCTAATAAATTCATATTTTGAGGAAACTCCAGGCCTCAGAGTTTTTATTGTGTTGGGCCTGTTACTTGGAACCCAGATACCCTCACTATGAGGACAGAGACTTAAGGAGGAAGTGGGCAAAGTAGTATCGAACATCTTAAGTCTTTACTTTCATCTAATGGTCATCTGGAGTTTTGCTACTCAAAAATGGCAAGGTTGAAGATGAAGACAAATATTCACTGAAAATTCTGCACCACATTTGAGCACAGAGAAATTTGTTGGATGCTCTTTCTGAATTTCTCCAAGAGAAGGACATGCTATGAGGAACACATGGTGGCCAAGGGAGAGAAGAAAAAAATCAAAAGGAGTCTAGAAGCATCTTATCTGACTAGCAAATTTTTATTAAAAGCCACAAGATTTCATGAGCTGCAGCTTATATTTCTGGTGAAATGGGCTGAGACTCAGAAAAGCTTATTGCTTTCTTTAAAATCTGATTGTCAGAAAAGGTGCTACCAGATTCCAGGAGAAAGAGGAATTCTCCAATACCTTTTCAATGGAAATTAACATCAATAATGAAAACAACCTCAGGGAGTGGAAGTGATCCCCCATATGAGATCTTCTGAGCAGAAAATTCATAAAGAGAAGGAATGTACCAGAAAATAAAGAGGTTTATGCATATCACTTAGCCACCTCATAACTAAATAAGGTCATTAACCTCATATTCCATTCATGAAAGTATGATTGAAATTCTCTCTCTCTCTCCCCCTCTCTCTCTCTCTTACTTTTTTTTTTTATTTTTAAGATCAAAAGCCCCCCCACCCCCCACCCCCATCAACTAGGAAGGAGGATACTGGATAAGTTCTCTATCCAGCACAAATATACAGGGATGTTACAAATAGCAATAACCTCAGGATACTCTAAAACAGAAGTCTTTGAAAATTGGTCAGAGATTATTTCATAAATTCTTTCAAGTAGGATTTTTTTTTGTTTTAATAATGCATCTGTCTTTTAAAAAATGAATGCAATATTCCTATACAGTATGTATTCTCGTTCCCTCCCCCCTTCATTCAGTCATGCCCAATTCTTGTCCCTGCAGTTTTCTTGGCAAGGATTTTCAGAAGTGGAATTGCAATTGCCTCCTTCCTAGGTTTGAGAAAAAGTGACTGGCTCAAGGCCACTCAGCTGGCTTCAAGCTAAGGAGGACTAGAACTCACAGTATCTTGGTTTCTGACCCAATGCATCACACTGACTCTCATGTATTCTGTGGTAAAATGTTATTAAAGGAAATCACAAAAATGATGCCATACATTTTTTTTTCTACCTGACACCATTTAGTGTAAAGTATGAATTACTGATTTCAAACTATATGAGTTCATGAAAACATCTTTGTTCTTAAAGAAATTATTTTCTAAAAACAAGGAGAAAGACTGTTATTTAAAAGAAAGAGCTGGCTGGATAATGGTACCAGGAAGTCACTTCAGCATCTCTCAATGTCCGTTATTTTATTTGATGCATTCATTTAAAGACTTTTCATATTTAAAGTCCATGCTCAAGAATCAACTGCATTAGTACAGTTCGAGTTTTTCTGTTCCTGGATGCGAAATTTGTCAGAATATTTATGAACTGGCAGAGACATGGTTAACAAAGTCAGCCAAATGGAGTTGAATTGGGGGCTGAGAGTCTGGACATGGCTTAGCTCTGTGCTCTAAGTTCTGAAACTGAAACTAATCTGTTTCTGAGCTCCTGAGCTGCTGTTTATGTTTTGCTTGTAACCTTTTCCATGTTGGAAGAAACTACTGTTATTTTAAACTTTACTTCAATATGTCATTATGTTTATAAAGAAGTTAATGAATCCTGCTAAATCAGTCATCTGTGTGTTTTCTGGACTTGAATTTATGCTGCAAATTCTAACAAAATTGCCTGAATTTGTCAGAAGCCAAACATTTACAATCAAGTTGAAGAGAGTTGATCCATTACAATGTTAATAAAATTTGGTTCTGTCTTCAGTGACACATAATACATAATTTTTAGATGCCTCTTGCACATTTAGTGTAACCATTATACAGAGAACCTCAGCCTTGTAAAGAATCTCTATTGACTGATTAGTTTCTCCTTAAACTTGTCCTTATCTAAGGAAAATGGTGCAAAGGGAAAAGAATTTGCAATTTATCTGCTGAATATGCTTTTTCTGATTTCTATAATATTTAAATAATAATCTAAAAAAAGGGCTTAATCTAGCCAAACATTGATGTCTTTATAGAAATTCATGTTAAGAATGATGGGAAATGTGTGGTCCAAAAACCCTAATTCTCATTTCTCAGATTTATATAGTCATTCTATAAATAGGTAGCCGTGTTTATGAATTAATTAATTAAACAAATAAGCAAGCAAGGAAATAAAATCATTTGGGAGACTTCCCCAAATTTTGCAAAGAAATACTCAGCTAAAAACAATGGATTTTTAATCAATGGATATTTGTTAAATATAGATAGATAGATAGATAAAATACAGCATTTTGCATATTACTTACCTGAAAAGAAACTGTTGGATGGTATGTGAGCATGTAGTTAATATGCACATTTTAGGGAAAGAAGTCTATGAAATCAAGATGTCAGAGAAATAGTGTGCATCTGCATGTGTGTTTATGTGTGCGCCTTCAATTTCTTTTTCTTTTTTCTTGCCCTGTTCTTAAGGCCTAAATAAATAATGATTTTGTAGTTTGTTGGCTTGCATACTTGAATATTCTTCCACGTCTGCCAATCATTTCAAAGACACTTGCCAGTTAGGTGACATACCTTATAGACACCCTTAATTATATTTGTTTGTAAAATCAAATGTTAATAAGCCAATCTAAACTTCTTAATCAATTCTTCCCACTCCCCCAATCCCTGTGGAAGAGGGAATTATAATAATAAAAGCTTGTAAAGTTCTGTAGTCTGGACATATCCTTTTTCCTACAAGCTAACCAAACAAAGTTCTGAATCTTTATTATGGTAACAAGCCTAGAGGGACTTTTATTGCAATATGCTAAATTTCAAGTTGAAGTTTAGATGAAACCAAAGATCCACAGTACGAGTAATCCTTGCCTTGCAACCACAATTGAGACCGAAATTTCTGTTAAAGAAGACATTTGTTAAGTGAGTTTTACCCCATTTTACGAACTTCCTTGCCTCAGTTGTTAAGTGAATCACTGCAGTTGATTTTATGTTCAATGAACCCATCTTCTCCATTGACTTTGCTTGTCAGAGGGTCGCAAAAGATGATCACATGACCTTGGAACACAGCAACAGTCATAAATATGAACTATGATACCATCTGACAGACTTCTTTCATCACTATGACACTTCTAAAACTATCCTGTTATTTTCTTGTGGTAAGAATATTCTTTTTAAAAAAATATGCAGAGAGATGGAAAGCTGTAACTAAAGTTCATTACGTCTTACATTCTTATTTGCTCATAGCTCCCTCCAGTAAGATCCTTACACATGCTTTATCCATTCAAGTGCCAAATTACAATATCTTACCAAGAATGCAGCTAATTAACAATTTGGTTTCAGGAAAAAAATTGTCCTGCAATCTATAACTCCTACACTGCAAAAAGATATGGACTACTTTATTTGACCAGGGTAAAGCAAAAGACACAATTTACATAGATTTCTGCAAAGCCTTTGATTCAGTGATACATGACAAGCTACTGTTAAAACTAAACTCTTATAGCATTTCCGGATCCATCCCTCAGTGAATTACTGCATTCCTGTCAAACAGGCAACAAACAATAAAATTAAGGAGCACTATATCAAACCCTGCTCCAATTCACAGCGGTGTCCCCCCAAGGCAGCATTCTAGAACCCACACTCTTTATACTCTGTATAAATGACCTTTGTGATCACCTTATAAGCAACTGCATCCTTTTCACAGATGATGTAAAACTATTCAACACCATCAACAATGCTACTGTCCTTCAAAGTGACCTTGATTATGTGTCTGAATGGTCAAACAATTGGCAACTCCAAATAGCTACCAACAAATGCTCTACGCATTGGTAAAAAAAAATAAGTACACTAAATACAAGCAAGGTGGATATGACCTTGTTGATGACCCTCACTCTGTCAAGGACCTCAGAGTACTCATATCTAAAGACCTAAGCTCCAGAGCTCACTATAACAGCATTGCCAAAAAGGCATTAAGAGTTGTAAATCTAATCTTATGAAGCTTTTCCTCTGGAAATATAGAATTGCTAACTAGGGCATACAAAACCTTTGCTAGACTAATACTTGGATACAGCTCATCTGTCTGGAATCCGCACTATGTATCAGACATTAATACAATTGAGCGAGTCCAGAAGTATTTCACAAGAAGACTACTATACTCCTCTGCTTGCAACAGAATATCTTATATCACTAGGCTTGAGATTTTGGGCTTGGACAATCTTGAACTACACCGCCTATGGTTGGACTTAAGCATAGTACATAAAATTATCTGCTTCAATGTCCTATCAGTCAATGACTATTTTAGCTTCAACTGCAACAATACAAGAGCACACAACAGATACAAACTCAATATTAACCTCTCCAAACTTTATTGCAGAAAGTACGACTTCAGCAACAGAGTGGTCAATGCCTGGAATGCATCATCTGACTCTGTTGTTGCATCCTATAATCCCCACTCCTTTAACCTTAAACTATCCACTATTGACCTCACCAGTGG
This sequence comes from Laticauda colubrina, assembly GCA_015471245.1. NCBI lineage: Eukaryota > Metazoa > Chordata > Lepidosauria > Squamata > Elapidae > Laticauda > Laticauda colubrina. The sequence continues at coordinate 26,267,654 of BLBF01000041.1, forward strand.
TGGGATTCAATTTTTTTTACTACCAGTTCTGTGAGTGTGGCTTGGTGGGCATGGGTGGCTTGGTGGGTGTGTAAAATCTCCATTCCCTCCCCACTCCACTAACCTGTTTTCCAGCTCCATTCTCCTGTGCAGGGCAACAAAAGAAGACCCAGCCAATCAGCTGGGACTTGGGAGGCAGAGAAGAGATGGGGATGGGACCAGTCAGAGGTGGTTTTTGCATGTTCTCCGAACTACTCCAAATTACTGCTACCGATTCTCCAGGACTGATCAGATCCTTCTGAATACCACTTCTGGACCTCATTACCTATCTTATCACCCTATTCCTAAGAGGTGTGTAAGGGGCGTGCATAAGTGCACAATTGTGTCTACTGTCCCTTTCCTATTATTCACATTTATTCGTACCTATTTCCTATATTATTACTCATGTTTATACTTATATCTATTATCTTGTAAGCAACTGACAAATCAAATCAAATCAAATCAAATCAAATCAAATCAAATCAAATCAAATCAAATCAAATCAAATCAA